>JADEYK010001344.1:0-387500 GCA_015710095.1 Argyrosomus japonicus
CCTGCAACCTAAAGGAAGAAGAAAAAACCTGTAAAAGAAAAACCTAAAGAAAGAAGAAAAACCTAAAGACAGAAGAAAAGTAAATAAATACTTACCTGGAACCTAAAGGAGAAGAAAAAACCTGAAATAGAAAAAACCTAAAGAAAGAAGAAAAGTTAAACACAGACTTACCTGAAACCTAAAAGAAGAAGAAATCTAAATACAGAAGAAATGATGCTCTGACCTGCCTGAGGAAGGACAAATTGTTACCGAAACGTTGCAACAAGGCAGAGCACATCATTTGGATTTGGACACGTGAGTGTAATTTTTTGACCTAACACAGGGTATTTACCCTGTGTTTCATTTCAGCCTTAGTGAGGGAGAGGGAATGTTGTGGAGTTGGGAGGTGATTTTACTTTTTCTTTGGTTACGGAGACGGAATGTGTGGAGTGGGGAGGTGTTTTTATTTTCTTTGGTGGCTTTGGCAGCACAGCAGAGGACTGCGCATAGTGTGGGAATGTGGAGTGGGGAGTGCTTGGGACACCAGGACGTGGGCGTGGAGGATGTCCGATGCCTCGGACACACACGCCAATGGACCGTGCACCAACTGGCCTAGCCAGTTTCTTTTTCCCCTACCCTAACCAGCCAGTGCCTTGGTTTCAAGTTGTGTGTCTGTGGAGAGTCCATTCAGGGTGACGACATCTGACCCAGCCCTTTCCCAGGATCCCAGGCACCTAAAACCCTAGCCCAAACCCCTATTTTTGCCAGTGCCGTATGGGTGTCTTCCGGAGAGCTCCATGGAGATTCAGACAGCCATCCCTAGCCCATCCCCTAATCCCAACCCAGGAGGGTGAGACAACCATCCCTAGCCCCCATCCCCTAATCCTAACCATGGGCCCCCTTTCCCCAATCCCCGTCCCCCGTTATACTCACCTGAAACCTAAAAAAAGAAGAAAAGTTAAATAATACTCACCTGGAACCTAAAAGAAGAAGAAAAAAACCTGTAAAGAAAAAACCTGTAAAGAAAGAAGAAAAGTCAAACTGATACTTACCTGCAACCTAAAGGAAGAAGAAAAAACCTGTAAAAGAAAAACCTAAAGAAAGAAGAAAAACCTAAAGACAGAAGAAAAGTAAAATAAATACTTACCTGGAACCTAAAGGAGAAGAAAAAACCTGAAATAGAAAAACCTAAAGAAAGAAGAAAAGTTAAACACAGACTTACCTGAAACCTAAAAGAAGAAGAAATCTAAATACAGAAGAAATGATGCTCTGACCTGCCTGAGGAAGGACAAATTGTTACCGAAACGTTGCAACAAGGCAGAGCACATCATTTGGATTTGGACGTGAGTGTAATTTTTTGACCTAACACAGGGTATTTACCCTGTGTTTCATTTCAGCCTTAGTGAGGGAGAGGGAATGTTGTGGAGTTGGGAGGTGATTTTACTTTTTCTTTGGTTACGGAGACGGAATGTGTGGAGTGGGGAGGTGTTTTTATTTTCTTTGGTGGCTTTGGCAGCACAGCAGAGGACTGCGCATAGTGTGGGAATGTGGAGTGGGGAGTGCTTGGGACACCAGGACGTGGGCGTGGAGGATGTCCGATGCCTCGGACACACACGCCAATGGACCGTGCACCAACTGGCCTAGCCAGTTTCTTTTTCCCCTACCCTAACCAGCCAGTGCCTTGGTTTCAAGTTGTGTGTCTGTGGAGAGTCCATTCAGGGTGACGACATCTGACCCAGCCCTTTCCCAGGATCCCAGGCACCTAAAACCCTAGCCCAAACCCTATTTTTGCCAGTGCCGTATGGGTGTCTTCCGGAGAGCTCCATGGAGATTCAGACAGCCATCCCTAGCCCCATCCCCTAATCCCAACCCCAGGAGGGTGAGACAACCATCCCTAGCCCCCATCCCCTAATCCTAACCATGGGCCCCCTTTCCCCAATCCCCGTCCCCCGTTATACTCACCTGAAACCTAAAAAAAGAAGAAAAGTTAAATAATACTCACCTGGAACCTAAAAGAAGAAGAAAAAACCTGTAAAGAAAAAACCTGTAAAGAAAGAAGAAAAGTCAAACTGATACTTACCTGCAACCTAAAGGAAGAAGAAAAAACCTGTAAAAGAAAAACCTAAAAAAAGAAAGAAGAAAAACCTAAAGACAGAAGAAAAGTAAAATAAATACTTACCTGGAACCTAAAGGAGAAGAAAAAACCTGAAATAGAAAAACCTAAAGAAAGAAGAAAAGTTAAACACAGACTTACCTGAAACCTAAAAGAAGAAGAAATCTAAATACAGAAGAAATGATGCTCTGACCTGCCTGAGGAAGGACAAATTGTTACCGAAACGTTGCAACAAGGCAGAGCATCATTTGGATTTGGACACGTGAGTGTAATTTTTTGACCTAACACAGGGTATTTACCCTGTGTTTCATTTCAGCCTTAGTGAGGGAGAGGGAATGTTGTGGAGTTGGGAGGTGATTTTACTTTTTCTTTGGTTACGGAGACGGAATGTGTGGAGTGGGGAGGTGTTTTTATTTTCTTTGGTGGCTTTGGCAGCACAGCAGAGGACTGCGCATAGTGTGGGAATGTGGAGTGGGGAGTGCTTGGGACACCAGGACGTGGGCGTGGAGGATGTCCGATGCCTCGGACACACACGCCAATGGACCGTGCACCAACTGGCCTAGCCAGTTTCTTTTTCCCCTACCCTAACCAGCCAGTGCCTTGGTTTCAAGTTGTGTGTCTGTGGAGAGTCCATTCAGGGTGACGACATCTGACCCAGCCCTTTCCCAGGATCCCAGGCACCTAAAACCCTAGCCCAAACCCCTATTTTTGCCAGTGCCGTATGGGTGTCTTCCGGAGAGCTCCATGGAGATTCAGACAGCCATCCCTAGCCCCATCCCCTAATCCCAACCCCAGGAGGGTGAGACAACCATCCCTAGCCCCCATCCCCTAATCCTAACCATGGGCCCCCTTTCCCCAATCCCCGTCCCCCGTTATACTCACCTGAAACCTAAAAAAAGAAGAAAAGTTAAATAATACTCACCTGGAACCTAAAAGAAGAAGAAAAAACCTGTAAAGAAAAAACCTGTAAAGAAAGAAGAAAAGTCAAACTGATACTTACCTGCAACCTAAAGGAAGAAGAAAAAACCTGTAAAAGAAAAACCTAAAGAAAGAAGAAAAACCTAAAGACAGAAGAAAAGTAAAATAAATACTTACCTGGAACCTAAAGGAGAAGAAAAAACCTGAAATAGAAAAACCTAAAGAAAGAAGAAAAGTTAAACACAGACTTACCTGAAACCTAAAAGAAGAAGAAATCTAAATACAGAAGAAATGATGCTCTGACCTGCCTGAGGAAGGACAAATTGTTACCGAAACGTTGCAACAAGGCAGAGCACATCATTTGGATTTGGACACGTGAGTGTAATTTTTTGACCTAACACAGGGTATTTACCCTGTGTTTCATTTCAGCCTTAGTGAGGGAGAGGGAATGTTGTGGAGTTGGGAGGTGATTTTACTTTTTCTTTGGTTACGGAGACGGAATGTGTGGAGTGGGGAGGTGTTTTTATTTTCTTTGGTGGCTTTGGCAGCACAGCAGAGGACTGCGCATAGTGTGGGAATGTGGAGTGGGGAGTGCTTGGGACACCAGGACGTGGGCGTGGAGGATGTCCGATGCCTCGGACACACACGCCAATGGACCGTGCACCAACTGGCCTAGCCAGTTTCTTTTTCCCCTACCCTAACCAGCCAGTGCCTTGGTTTCAAGTTGTGTGTCTGTGGAGAGTCCATTCAGGGTGACGACATCTGACCCAGCCCTTTCCCAGGATCCCAGGCACCTAAAACCCTAGCCCAAACCCCTATTTTTGCCAGTGCCGTATGGGTGTCTTCCGGAGAGCTCCATGGAGATTCAGACAGCCATCCCTAGCCCCATCCCCTAATCCCAACCCCAGGAGGGTGAGACAACCATCCCTAGCCCCCATCCCCTAATCCTAACCATGGGCCCCCTTTCCCCAATCCCCGTCCCCCGTTATACTCACCTGAAACCTAAAAAAAGAAGAAAAGTTAAATAATACTCACCTGGAACCTAAAAGAAGAAGAAAAAACCTGTAAAGAAAAAACCTGTAAAGAAAGAAGAAAAGTCAAACTGATACTTACCTGCAACCTAAAGGAAGAAGAAAAAACCTGTAAAAGAAAAACCTAAAGAAAGAAGAAAAACCTAAAGACAGAAGAAAAGTAAAATAAATACTTACCTGGAACCTAAAGGAGAAGAAAAAACCTGAAATAGAAAAACCTAAAGAAAGAAGAAAAGTTAAACACAGACTTACCTGAAACCTAAAAGAAGAAGAAATCTAAATACAGAAGAAATGATGCTCTGACCTGCCTGAGGAAGGACAAATTGTTACCGAAACGTTGCAACAAGGCAGAGCACATCATTTGGATTTGGACACGTGAGTGTAATTTTTTGACCTAACACAGGGTATTTACCCTGTGTTTCATTTCAGCCTTAGTGAGGGAGAGGGAATGTTGTGGAGTTGGGAGGTGATTTTACTTTTTCTTTGGTTACGGAGACGGAATGTGTGGAGTGGGGAGGTGTTTTTATTTTCTTTGGTGGCTTTGGCAGCACAGCAGAGGACTGCGCATAGTGTGGGAATGTGGAGTGGGGAGTGCTTGGGACACCAGGACGTGGGCGTGGAGGATGTCCGATGCCTCGGACACACACGCCAATGGACCGTGCACCAACTGGCCTAGCCAGTTTCTTTTTCCCCTACCCTAACCAGCCAGTGCCTTGGTTTCAAGTTGTGTGTCTGTGGAGAGTCCATTCAGGGTGACGACATCTGACCCAGCCCTTTCCCAGGATCCCAGGCACCTAAAACCCTAGCCCAAACCCCTATTTTTGCCAGTGCCGTATGGGTGTCTTCCGGAGAGCTCCATGGAGATTCAGACAGCCATCCCTAGCCCCATCCCCTAATCCCAACCCCAGGAGGGTGAGACAACCATCCCTAGCCCCCATCCCCTAATCCTAACCATGGGCCCCCTTTCCCCAATCCCCGTCCCCCGTTATACTCACCTGAAACCTAAAAAAGAAGAAAAGTTAAATAATACTCACCTGGAACCTAAAAGAAGAAGAAAAAACCTGTAAAGAAAAAACCTGTAAAGAAAGAAGAAAAGTCAAACTGATACTTACCTGCAACCTAAAGGAAGAAGAAAAAACCTGTAAAAGAAAAACCTAAAGAAAGAAGAAAAACCTAAAGACAGAAGAAAAGTAAAATAAATACTTACCTGGAACCTAAAGGAGAAGAAAAAACCTGAAATAGAAAAACCTAAAGAAAGAAGAAAAGTTAAACACAGACTTACCTGAAACCTAAAAGAAGAAGAAATCTAAATACAGAAGAAATGATGCTCTGACCTGCCTGAGGAAGGACAAATTGTTACCGAAACGTTGCAACAAGGCAGAGCACATCATTTGGATTTGGACACGTGAGTGTAATTTTTTGACCTAACACAGGGTATTTACCCTGTGTTTCATTTCAGCCTTAGTGAGGGAGAGGGAATGTTGTGGAGTTGGGAGGTGATTTTACTTTTTCTTTGGTTACGGAGACGGAATGTGTGGAGTGGGGAGGTGTTTTTATTTTCTTTGGTGGCTTTGGCAGCACAGCAGAGGACTGCGCATAGTGTGGGAATGTGGAGTGGGGAGTGCTTGGGACACCAGGACGTGGGCGTGGAGGATGTCCGATGCCTCGGACACACACGCCAATGGACCGTGCACCAACTGGCCTAGCCAGTTTCTTTTTCCCCTACCCTAACCAGCCAGTGCCTTGGTTTCAAGTTGTGTGTCTGTGGAGAGTCCATTCAGGGTGACGACATCTGACCCAGCCCTTTCCCAGGATCCCAGGCACCTAAAACCCTAGCCCAAACCCTATTTTTGCCAGTGCCGTATGGGTGTCTTCCGGAGAGCTCCATGGAGATTCAGACAGCCATCCCTAGCCCCATCCCCTAATCCCAACCCCAGGAGGGTGAGACAACCATCCCTAGCCCCCATCCCCTAATCCTAACCATGGGCCCCCTTTCCCCAATCCCCGTCCCCCGTTATACTCACCTGAAACCTAAAAAAAGAAGAAAAGTTAAATAATACTCACCTGGAACCTAAAAGAAGAAGAAAAAACCTGTAAAGAAAAAACCTGTAAAGAAAGAAGAAAAGTCAAACTGATACTTACCTGCAACCTAAAGGAAGAAGAAAAAACCTGTAAAGAAAAACCTAAAGAAAGAAGAAAAACCTAAAGACAGAAGAAAAGTAAAATAAATACTTACCTGGAACCTAAAGGAGAAGAAAAAACCTGAAATAGAAAAACCTAAAGAAAGAAGAAAAGTTAAACACAGACTTACCTGAAACCTAAAAGAAGAAGAAATCTAAATACAGAAGAAATGATGCTCTGACCTGCCTGAGGAAGGACAAATTGTTACCGAAACGTTGCAACAAGGCAGAGCACATCATTTGGATTTGGACACGTGAGTGTAATTTTTTGACCTAACACAGGGTATTTACCCTGTGTTTCATTTCAGCCTTAGTGAGGGAGAGGGAATGTTGTGGAGTTGGGAGGTGATTTTACTTTTTCTTTGGTTACGGAGACGGAATGTGTGGAGTGGGGAGGTGTTTTTATTTTCTTTGGTGGCTTTGGCAGCACAGCAGAGGACTGCGCATAGTGTGGGAATGTGGAGTGGGGAGTGCTTGGGACACCAGGACGTGGGCGTGGAGGATGTCCGATGCCTCGGACACACACGCCAATGGACCGTGCACCAACTGGCCTAGCCAGTTTCTTTTTCCCCTACCCTAACCAGCCAGTGCCTTGGTTTCAAGTTGTGTGTCTGTGGAGAGTCCATTCAGGGTGACGACATCTGACCCAGCCCTTTCCCAGGATCCCAGGCACCTAAAACCCTAGCCCAAACCCCTATTTTTGCCAGTGCCGTATGGGTGTCTTCCGGAGAGCTCCATGGAGATTCAGACAGCCATCCCTAGCCCCATCCCCTAATCCCAACCCCAGGAGGGTGAGACAACCATCCCTAGCCCCCATCCCCTAATCCTAACCATGGGCCCCCTTTCCCCAATCCCCGTCCCCCGTTATACTCACCTGAAACCTAAAAAAGAAGAAAAGTTAAATAATACTCACCTGGAACCAAGAAGAAGAAAAAACCTGTAAAGAAAAAACCTGTAAAGAAAGAAGAAAAGTCAAACTGATACTTACCTGCAACCTAAAGGAAGAAGAAAAAACTGTAAAAGAAAAACCTAAAGAAAGAAGAAAAACCTAAAGACAGAAGAAAAGTAAAATAAATACTTACCTGGAACCTAAAGGAGAAGAAAAAACCTGAAATAGAAAAACCTAAAGAAAGAAGAAAAGTTAAACACAGACTTACCTGAAACCTAAAAGAAGAAGAAATCTAAATACAGAAGAAATGATGCTCTGACCTGCCTGAGGAAGGACAAATTGTTACCGAAACGTTGCAACAAGGCAGAGCACATCATTTGGATTTGGACACGTGAGTGTAATTTTTTGACCTAACACAGGGTATTTACCCTGTGTTTCATTTCAGCCTTAGTGAGGGAGAGGGAATGTTGTGGAGTTGGGAGGTGATTTTACTTTTTCTTTGGTTACGGAGACGGAATGTGTGGAGTGGGGAGGTGTTTTTATTTTCTTTGGTGGCTTTGGCAGCACAGCAGAGGACTGCGCATAGTGTGGGAATGTGGAGTGGGGAGTGCTTGGGACACCAGGACGTGGGCGTGGAGGATGTCCGATGCCTCGGACACACACGCCAATGGACCGTGCACCAACTGGCCTAGCCAGTTTCTTTTTCCCCTACCCTAACCAGCCAGTGCCTTGGTTTCAAGTTGTGTGTCTGTGGAGAGTCCATTCAGGGTGACGACATCTGACCCAGCCCTTTCCCAGGATCCCAGGCACCTAAAACCCTAGCCCAAACCCCTATTTTTGCCAGTGCCGTATGGGTGTCTTCCGGAGAGCTCCATGGAGATTCAGACAGCCATCCCTAGCCCCATCCCCTAATCCCAACCCAGGAGGGTGAGACAACCATCCTAGCCCCCATCCCCTAATCCTAACCATGGGCCCCCTTTCCCCAATCCCCGTCCCCCGTTATACTCACCTGAAACCTAAAAAAAGAAGAAAAGTTAAATAATACTCACCTGGAACCTAAAAGAAGAAGAAAAAACCTGTAAAGAAAAAACCTGTAAAGAAAGAAGAAAAGTCAAACTGATACTTACCTGCAACCTAAAGGAAGAAGAAAAAACCTGTAAAAGAAAAACCTAAAGAAAGAAGAAAAACCTAAAGACAGAAGAAAAGTAAAATAAATACTTACCTGGAACCTAAAGGAGAAGAAAAAACCTGAAATAGAAAAACCTAAAGAAAGAAGAAAAGTTAAACACAGACTTACCTGAAACCTAAAAGAAGAAGAAATCTAAATACAGAAGAAATGATGCTCTGACCTGCCTGAGGAAGGACAAATTGTTACCGAAACGTTGCAACAAGGCAGAGCACATCATTTGGATTTGGACACGTGAGTGTAATTTTTTGACCTAACACAGGGTATTTACCCTGTGTTTCATTTCAGCCTTAGTGAGGGAGAGGGAATGTTGTGGAGTTGGGAGGTGATTTTACTTTTTCTTTGGTTACGGAGACGGAATGTGTGGAGTGGGGAGGTGTTTTTATTTTCTTTGGTGGCTTTGGCAGCACAGCAGAGGACTGCGCATAGTGTGGGAATGTGGAGTGGGGAGTGCTTGGGACACCAGGACGTGGGCGTGGAGGATGTCCGATGCCTCGGACACACACGCCAATGGACCGTGCACCAACTGGCCTAGCCAGTTTCTTTTTCCCCTACCCTAACCAGCCAGTGCCTTGGTTTCAAGTTGTGTGTCTGTGGAGAGTCCATTCAGGGTGACGACATCTGACCCAGCCCTTTCCCAGGATCCCAGGCACCTAAAACCCTAGCCCAAACCCCTATTTTTGCCAGTGCCGTATGGGTGTCTTCCGGAGAGCTCCATGGAGATTCAGACAGCCATCCCTAGCCCCATCCCCTAATCCCAAACCCAGGAGGGTGAGACAACCATCCCTAGCCCCCATCCCCTAATCCTAACCATGGGCCCCCTTTCCCCAATCCCCGTCCCCCGTTATACTCACCTGAAACCTAAAAAAAGAAGAAAAGTTAAATAATACTCACCTGGAACCTAAAAGAAGAAGAAAAAACCTGTAAAGAAAAAACCTGTAAAGAAAGAAGAAAAGTCAAACTGATACTTACCTGCAACCTAAAGGAAGAAGAAAAAACCTGTAAAAGAAAAACCTAAAGAAAGAAGAAAAACCTAAAGACAGAAGAAAAGTAAAATAAATACTTACCTGGAACCTAAAGGAGAAGAAAAAACCTGAAATAGAAAAACCTAAAGAAAGAAGAAAAGTTAAACACAGACTTACCTGAAACCTAAAAGAAGAAGAAATCTAAATACAGAAGAAATGATGCTCTGACCTGCCTGAGGAAGGACAAATTGTTACCGAAACGTTGCAACAAGGCAGAGCACATCATTTGGATTTGGACACGTGAGTGTAATTTTTTGACCTAACACAGGGTATTTACCCTGTGTTTCATTTCAGCCTTAGTGAGGGAGAGGGAATGTTGTGGAGTTGGGAGGTGATTTTACTTTTTCTTTGGTTACGGAGACGGAATGTGTGGAGTGGGGAGGTGTTTTTATTTTCTTTGGTGGCTTTGGCAGCACAGCAGAGGACTGCGCATAGTGTGGGAATGTGGAGTGGGGAGTGCTTGGGACACCAGGACGTGGGCGTGGAGGATGTCCGATGCCTCGGACACACACGCCAATGGACCGTGCACCAACTGGCCTAGCCAGTTTCTTTTTCCCTACCCTAACCAGCCAGTGCCTTGGTTTCAAGTTGTGTGTCTGTGGAGAGTCCATTCAGGGTGACGACATCTGACCCAGCCCTTTCCCAGGATCCCAGGCACCTAAAACCCTAGCCCAAACCCCTATTTTTGCCAGTGCCGTATGGGTGTCTTCCGGAGAGCTCCATGGAGATTCAGACAGCCATCCCTAGCCCCATCCCCTAATCCCAACCCCAGGAGGGTGAGACAACCATCCCTAGCCCCCATCCCCTAATCCTAACCATGGGCCCCCTTTCCCCAATCCCCGTCCCCCGTTATACTCACCTGAAACCTAAAAAAAGAAGAAAAGTTAAATAATACTCACCTGGAACCTAAAAGAAGAAGAAAAAACCTGTAAAGAAAAAACCTGTAAAGAAAGAAGAAAAGTCAAACTGATACTTACCTGCAACCTAAAGGAAGAAGAAAAAACCTGTAAAAGAAAAACCTAAAGAAAGAAGAAAAACCTAAAGACAGAAGAAAAGTAAAATAAATACTTACCTGGAACCTAAAGGAGAAGAAAAAACCTGAAATAGAAAAACCTAAAGAAAGAAGAAAAGTTAAACACAGACTTACCTGAAACCTAAAAGAAGAAGAAATCTAAATACAGAAGAAATGATGCTCTGACCTGCCTGAGGAAGGACAAATTGTTACCGAAACGTTGCAACAAGGCAGAGCACATCATTTGGATTTGGACACGTGAGTGTAATTTTTTGACCTAACACAGGGTATTTACCCTGTGTTTCATTTCAGCCTTAGTGAGGGAGAGGGAATGTTGTGGAGTTGGGAGGTGATTTTACTTTTTCTTTGGTTACGGAGACGGAATGTGTGGAGTGGGGAGGTGTTTTTATTTTCTTTGGTGGCTTTGGCAGCACAGCAGAGGACTGCGCATAGTGTGGGAATGTGGAGTGGGGAGTGCTTGGGACACCAGGACGTGGGCGTGGAGGATGTCCGATGCCTCGGACACACACGCCAATGGACCGTGCACCAACTGGCCTAGCCAGTTTCTTTTTCCCCTACCCTAACCAGCCAGTGCCTTGGTTTCAAGTTGTGTGTCTGTGGAGAGTCCATTCAGGGTGACGACATCTGACCCAGCCCTTTCCCAGGATCCCAGGCACCTAAAACCCTAGCCCAAACCCCTATTTTTGCCAGTGCCGTATGGGTGTCTTCCGGAGAGCTCCATGGAGATTCAGACAGCCATCCCTAGCCCCATCCCCTAATCCCAACCCCAGGAGGGTGAGACAACCATCCCTAGCCCCCATCCCCTAATCCTAACCATGGGCCCCCTTTCCCCAATCCCCGTCCCCCGTTATACTCACCTGAAACCTAAAAAAAGAAGAAAAGTTAAATAATACTCACCTGGAACCTAAAAAGAAGAGAAAAAAACCTGTAAAGAAAAAACCTGTAAAGAAAGAAGAAAAGTCAAACTGATACTTACCTGCAACCTAAAGGAAGAAGAAAAAACCTGTAAAAGAAAAACCTAAAGAAAGAAGAAAAACCTAAAGACAGAAGAAAAGTAAAATAAATACTTACCTGGAACCTAAAGGAGAAGAAAAAACCTGAAATAGAAAAACCTAAAGAAAGAAGAAAAGTTAAACACAGACTTACCTGAAACCTAAAAGAAGAAGAAATCTAAATACAGAAGAAATGATGCTCTGACCTGCCTGAGGAAGGACAAATTGTTACCGAAACGTTGCAACAAGGCAGAGCACATCATTTGGATTTGGACACGTGAGTGTAATTTTTTGACCTAACACAGGGTATTTACCCTGTGTTTCATTTCAGCCTTAGTGAGGGAGAGGGAATGTTGTGGAGTGGAGGGAGGTGATTTTACTTTTTCTTTGGTTACGGAGACGGAATGTGTGGAGTGGGGAGGTGTTTTTATTTTCTTTGGTGGCTTTGGCAGCACAGCAGAGGACTGCGCATAGTGTGGGAATGTGGAGTGGGGAGTGCTTGGGACACCAGGACGTGGGCGTGGAGGATGTCCGATGCCTCGGACACACACGCCAATGGACCGTGCACCAACTGGCCTAGCCAGTTTCTTTTTCCCCTACCCTAACCAGCCAGTGCCTTGGTTTCAAGTTGTGTGTCTGTGGAGAGTCCATTCAGGGTGACGACATCTGACCCAGCCCTTTCCCAGGATCCCAGGCACCTAAAACCCTAGCCCAAACCCCTATTTTTGCCAGTGCCGTATGGGTGTCTTCCGGAGAGCTCCATGGAGATTCAGACAGCCATCCCTAGCCCCATCCCCTAATCCCAACCCCAGGAGGGTGAGACAACCATCCCTAGCCCCCATCCCCTAATCCTAACCATGGGCCCCTTTCCCCAATCCCCGTCCCCGTTATACTCACCTGAAACCTAAAAAAAGAAGAAAAGTTAAATAATACTCACCTGGAACCTAAAAGAAGAAGAAAAAACCTGTAAAGAAAAAACCTGTAAAGAAAGAAGAAAAGTCAAACTGATACTTACCTGCAACCTAAAGGAAGAAGAAAAAACCTGTAAAAGAAAAACCTAAAGAAAGAAGAAAAACCTAAAGACAGAAGAAAAGTAAAATAAATACTTACCTGGAACCTAAAGGAGAAGAAAAAACCTGAAATAGAAAAACCTAAAGAAAGAAGAAAAGTTAAACACAGACTTACCTGAAACCTAAAAGAAGAAGAAATCTAAATACAGAAGAAATGATGCTCTGACCTGCCTGAGGAAGGACAAATTGTTACCGAAACGTTGCAACAAGGCAGAGCACATCATTTGGATTTGGACACGTGAGTGTAATTTTTTGACCTAACACAGGGTATTTACCCTGTGTTTCATTTCAGCCTTAGTGAGGGAGAGGGAATGTTGTGGAGTTGGGAGGTGATTTTACTTTTTCTTTGGTTACGGAGACGGAATGTGTGGAGTGGGGAGGTGTTTTTATTTTCTTTGGTGGCTTTGGCAGCACAGCAGAGGACTGCGCATAGTGTGGGAATGTGGAGTGGGGAGTGCTTGGGACACCAGGACGTGGGCGTGGAGGATGTCCGATGCCTCGGACACACACGCCAATGGACCGTGCACCAACTGGCCTAGCCAGTTTCTTTTTCCCCTACCCTAACCAGCCAGTGCCTTGGTTTCAAGTTGTGTGTCTGTGGAGAGTCCATTCAGGGTGACGACATCTGACCCAGCCCTTTCCCAGGATCCCAGGCACCTAAAACCCTAGCCCAAACCCCTATTTTTGCCAGTGCCGTATGGGTGTCTTCCGGAGAGCTCCATGGAGATTCAGACAGCCATCCCTAGCCCCATCCCCTAATCCCAACCCCAGGAGGGTGAGACAACCATCCCTAGCCCCCATCCCCTAATCCTAACCATGGGCCCCCTTTCCCCAATCCCCGTCCCCCGTTATACTCACCTGAAACCTAAAAAAAGAAGAAAAGTTAAATAATACTCACCTGGAACCTAAAAGAAGAAGAAAAAACCTGTAAAGAAAAAACCTGTAAAGAAAGAAGAAAAGTCAAACTGATACTTACCTGCAACCTAAAGGAAGAAGAAAAAACCTGTAAAAGAAAAACCTAAAGAAAGAAGAAAAACCTAAAGACAGAAGAAAAGTAAAATAAATACTTACCTGGAACCTAAAGGAGAAGAAAAAACCTGAAATAGAAAAACCTAAAGAAAGAAGAAAAGTTAAACACAGACTTACCTGAAACCTAAAAGAAGAAGAAATCTAAATACAGAAGAAATGATGCTCTGACCTGCCTGAGGAAGGACAAATTGTTACCGAAACGTTGCAACAAGGCAGAGCACATCATTTGGATTTGGACACGTGAGTGTAATTTTTTGACCTAACACAGGGTATTTACCCTGTGTTTCATTTCAGCCTTAGTGAGGGAGAGGGAATGTTGTGGAGTTGGGAGGTGATTTTACTTTTTCTTTGGTTACGGAGACGGAATGTGTGGAGTGGGGAGGTGTTTTTATTTTCTTTGGTGGCTTTGGCAGCACAGCAGAGGACTGCGCATAGTGTGGGAATGTGGAGTGGGGAGTGCTTGGGACACCAGGACGTGGGCGTGGAGGATGTCCGATGCCTCGGACACACACGCCAATGGACCGTGCACCAACTGGCCTAGCCAGTTTCTTTTTCCCCTACCCTAACCAGCCAGTGCCTTGGTTTCAAGTTGTGTGTCTGTGGAGAGTCCATTCAGGGTGACGACATCTGACCCAGCCCTTTCCCAGGATCCCAGGCACCTAAAACCCTAGCCCAAACCCCTATTTTTGCCAGTGCCGTATGGGTGTCTTCCGGAGAGCTCCATGGAGATTCAGACAGCCATCCCTAGCCCCATCCCCTAATCCCAACCCCAGGAGGGTGAGACAACCATCCCTAGCCCCCATCCCCTAATCCTAACCATGGGCCCCCTTTCCCCAATCCCCGTCCCCCGTTATACTCACCTGAAACCTAAAAAAAGAAGAAAAGTTAAATAATACTCACCTGGAACCTAAAAGAAGAAGAAAAAACCTGTAAAGAAAAAACCTGTAAAGAAAGAAGAAAAGTCAAACTGATACTTACCTGCAACCTAAAGGAAGAAGAAAAAACCTGTAAAAGAAAAACCTAAAGAAAGAAGAAAAACCTAAAGACAGAAGAAAAGTAAAATAAATACTTACCTGGAACCTAAAGGAGAAGAAAAAACCTGAAATAGAAAAACCTAAAGAAAGAAGAAAAGTTAAACACAGACTTACCTGAAACCTAAAAGAAGAAGAAATCTAAATACAGAAGAAATGATGCTCTGACCTGCCTGAGGAAGGACAAATTGTTACCGAAACGTTGCAACAAGGCAGAGCACATCATTTGGATTTGGACACGTGAGTGTAATTTTTTGACCTAACACAGGGTATTTACCCTGTGTTTCATTTCAGCCTTAGTGAGGGAGAGGGAATGTTGTGGAGTTGGGAGGTGATTTTACTTTTTCTTTGGTTACGGAGACGGAATGTGTGGAGTGGGGAGGTGTTTTTATTTTCTTTGGTGGCTTTGGCAGCACAGCAGAGGACTGCGCATAGTGTGGGAATGTGGAGTGGGGAGTGCTTGGGACACCAGGACGTGGGCGTGGAGGATGTCCGATGCCTCGGACACACACGCCAATGGACCGTGCACCAACTGGCCTAGCCAGTTTCTTTTTCCCCTACCCTAACCAGCCAGTGCCTTGGTTTCAAGTTGTGTGTCTGTGGAGAGTCCATTCAGGGTGACGACATCTGACCCAGCCCTTTCCCAGGATCCCAGGCACCTAAAACCCTAGCCCAAACCCCTATTTTTGCCAGTGCCGTATGGGTGTCTTCCGGAGAGCTCCATGGAGATTCAGACAGCCATCCCTAGCCCCATCCCCTAATCCCAACCCCAGGAGGGTGAGACAACCATCCCTAGCCCCCATCCCCTAATCCTAACCATGGGCCCCTTTCCCCAATCCCCGTCCCCCGTTATACTCACCTGAAACCTAAAAAAAGAAGAAAAGTTAAATAATACTCACCTGGAACCTAAAAGAAGAAGAAAAAACCTGTAAAGAAAAAACCTGTAAAGAAAGAAGAAAAGTCAAACTGATACTTACCTGCAACCTAAAGGAAGAAGAAAAAACCTGTAAAAGAAAAACCTAAAGAAAGAAGAAAAACCTAAAGACAGAAGAAAAGTAAAATAAATACTTACCTGGAACCTAAAGGAGAAGAAAAAACCTGAAATAGAAAAACCTAAAGAAAGAAGAAAAGTTAAACACAGACTTACCTGAAACCTAAAAGAAGAAGAAATCTAAATACAGAAGAAATGATGCTCTGACCTGCCTGAGGAAGGACAAATTGTTACCGAAACGTTGCAACAAGGCAGAGCACATCATTTGGATTTGGACACGTGAGTGTAATTTTTTGACCTAACACAGGGTATTTACCCTGTGTTTCATTTCAGCCTTAGTGAGGGAGAGGGAATGTTGTGGAGTTGGGAGGTGATTTTACTTTTTCTTTGGTTACGGAGACGGAATGTGTGGAGTGGGGAGGTGTTTTTATTTTCTTTGGTGGCTTTGGCAGCACAGCAGAGGACTGCGCATAGTGTGGGAATGTGGAGTGGGGAGTGCTTGGGACACCAGGACGTGGGCGTGGAGGATGTCCGATGCCTCGGACACACACGCCAATGGACCGTGCACCAACTGGCCTAGCCAGTTTCTTTTTCCCCTACCCTAACCAGCCAGTGCCTTGGTTTCAAGTTGTGTGTCTGTGGAGAGTCCATTCAGGGTGACGACATCTGACCCAGCCCTTTCCAGGATCCCAGGCACCTAAAACCCTAGCCCAAACCCCTATTTTTGCCAGTGCCGTATGGGTGTCTTCCGGAGAGCTCCATGGAGATTCAGACAGCCATCCCTAGCCCCATCCCCTAATCCCAACCCAGGAGGGTGAGACAACCATCCCTAGCCCCCATCCCCTAATCCTAACCATGGGCCCCCTTTCCCCAATCCCCGTCCCCCGTTATACTCACCTGAAACCTAAAAAAAGAAGAAAAGTTAAATAATACTCACCTGGAACCTAAAAGAAGAAGAAAAAACCTGTAAAGAAAAAACCTGTAAAGAAAGAAGAAAAGTCAAACTGATACTTACCTGCAACCTAAAGGAAGAAGAAAAAACCTGTAAAAGAAAAACCTAAAGAAAGAAGAAAAACCTAAAGACAGAAGAAAAGTAAAATAAATACTTACCTGGAACCTAAAGGAGAAGAAAAAACCTGAAATAGAGAAAAACCTAAAGAAAGAAGAAAAGTTAAACACAGACTTACCTGAAACCTAAAAGAAGAAGAAATCTAAATACAGAAGAAATGATGCTCTGACCTGCCTGAGGAAGGACAAATTGTTACCGAAACGTTGCAACAAGGCAGAGCACATCATTTGGATTTGGACACGTGAGTGTAATTTTTTGACCTAACACAGGGTATTTACCCTGTGTTTCATTTCAGCCTTAGTGAGGGAGAGGGAATGTTGTGGAGTTGGGAGGTGATTTTACTTTTTCTTTGGTTACGGAGACGGAATGTGTGGAGTGGGGAGGTGTTTTTATTTTCTTTGGTGGCTTTGGCAGCACAGCAGAGGACTGCGCATAGTGTGGGAATGTGGAGTGGGGAGTGCTTGGGACACCAGGACGTGGGCGTGGAGGATGTCCGATGCCTCGGACACACACGCCAATGGACCGTGCACCAACTGGCCTAGCCAGTTTCTTTTTCCCCTACCCTAACCAGCCAGTGCCTTGGTTTCAAGTTGTGTGTCTGTGGAGAGTCCATTCAGGGTGACGACATCTGACCCAGCCCTTTCCCAGGATCCCAGGCACCTAAAACCCTAGCCCAAACCCCTATTTTTGCCAGTGCCGTATGGGTGTCTTCCGGAGAGCTCCATGGAGATTCAGACAGCCATCCCTAGCCCCATCCCCTAATCCCAACCCCAGGAGGGTGAGACAACCATCCCTAGCCCCCATCCCCTAATCCTAACCATGGGCCCCCTTTCCCCAATCCCCGTCCCCCGTTATACTCACCTGAAACCTAAAAAAAGAAGAAAAGTTAAATAATACTCACCTGGAACCTAAAAGAAGAAGAAAAAAACCTGTAAAGAAAAAACCTGTAAAGAAAGAAGAAAAGTCAAACTGATACTTACCTGCAACCTAAAGGAAGAAGAAAAAACCTGTAAAAGAAAAACCTAAAGAAAGAAGAAAAACCTAAAGACAGAAGAAAAGTAAAATAAATACTTACCTGGAACCTAAAGGAGAAGAAAAAACCTGAAATAGAAAAACCTAAAGAAAGAAGAAAAGTTAAACACAGACTTACCTGAAACCTAAAAGAAGAAGAAATCTAAATACAGAAGAAATGATGCTCTGACCTGCCTGAGGAAGGACAAATTGTTACCGAAACGTTGCAACAAGGCAGAGCATATCATTTGGATTTGGACACGTGAGTGTAATTTTTTGACCTAACACAGGGTATTTACCCTGTGTTTCATTTCAGCCTTAGTGAGGGAGAGGGAATGTTGTGGAGTTGGGAGGTGATTTTACTTTTTCTTTGGTTACGGAGACGGAATGTGTGGAGTGGGGAGGTGTTTTTATTTTCTTTGGTGGCTTTGGCAGCACAGCAGAGGACTGCGCATAGTGTGGGAATGTGGAGTGGGGAGTGCTTGGGACACCAGGACGTGGGCGTGGAGGATGTCCGATGCCTCGGACACACACGCCAATGGACCGTGCACCAACTGGCCTAGCCAGTTTCTTTTTCCCTACCCTAACCAGCCAGTGCCTTGGTTTCAAGTTGTGTGTCTGTGGAGAGTCCATTCAGGGTGACGACATCTGACCCAGCCCTTTCCCAGGATCCCAGGCACCTAAAACCCTAGCCCAAACCCCTATTTTTGCCAGTGCCGTATGGGTGTCTTCCGGAGAGCTCCATGGAGATTCAGACAGCCATCCCTAGCCCCATCCCCTAATCCCAACCCCAGGAGGGTGAGACAACCATCCCTAGCCCCCATCCCCTAATCCTAACCATGGGCCCCCTTTCCCCAATCCCCGTCCCCCGTTATACTCACCTGAAACCTAAAAAAAGAAGAAAAGTTAAATAATACTCACCTGGAACCTAAAAGAAGAAGAAAAAACCTGTAAAGAAAAAACCTGTAAAGAAAGAAGAAAAGTCAAACTGATACTTACCTGCAACCTAAAGGAAGAAGAAAAAACCTGTAAAAGAAAAACCTAAAGAAAGAAGAAAAACCTAAAGACAGAAGAAAAGTAAAATAAATACTTACCTGGAACCTAAAGGAGAAGAAAAAAACCTGAAATAGAAAAACCTAAAGAAAGAAGAAAAGTTAAACACAGACTTACCTGAAACCTAAAAGAAGAAGAAATCTAAATACAGAAGAAATGATGCTCTGACCTGCCTGAGGAAGGACAAATTGTTACCGAAACGTTGCAACAAGGCAGAGCACATCATTTGGATTTGGACACGTGAGTGTAATTTTTTGACCTAACACAGGGTATTTACCCTGTGTTTCATTTCAGCCTTAGTGAGGGAGAGGGAATGTTGTGGAGTTGGGAGGTGATTTTACTTTTTCTTTGGTTACGGAGACGGAATGTGTGGAGTGGGGAGGTGTTTTTATTTTCTTTGGTGGCTTTGGCAGCACAGCAGAGGACTGCGCATAGTGTGGGAATGTGGAGTGGGGAGTGCTTGGGACACCAGGACGTGGGCGTGGAGGATGTCCGATGCCTCGGACACACACGCCAATGGACCGTGCACCAACTGGCCTAGCCAGTTTCTTTTTCCCCTACCCTAACCAGCCAGTGCCTTGGTTTCAAGTTGTGTGTCTGTGGAGAGTCCATTCAGGGTGACGACATCTGACCCAGCCCTTTCCCAGGATCCCAGGCACCTAAAACCCTAGCCCAAACCCCTATTTTTGCCAGTGCCGTATGGGTGTCTTCCGGAGAGCTCCATGGAGATTCAGACAGCCATCCCTAGCCCCATCCCCTAATCCCAACCCCAGGAGGGTGAGACAACCATCCCTAGCCCCCATCCCCTAATCCTAACCATGGGCCCCCTTTCCCCAATCCCCGTCCCCCGTTATACTCACCTGAAACCTAAAAAAAGAAGAAAAGTTAAATAATACTCACCTGGAACCTAAAAGAAGAAGAAAAAACCTGTAAAGAAAAAACCTGTAAAGAAAGAAGAAAAGTCAAACTGATACTTACCTGCAACCTAAAGGAAGAAGAAAAAACCTGTAAAAGAAAAACCTAAAGAAAGAAGAAAAACCTAAAGACAGAAGAAAAGTAAAATAAATACTTACCTGGAACCTAAAGGAGAAGAAAAAACCTGAAAATAGAAAAACCTAAAGAAAGAAGAAAAGTTAAACACAGACTTACCTGAAACCTAAAAGAAGAAGAAATCTAAATACAGAAGAAATGATGCTCTGACCTGCCTGAGGAAGGACAAATTGTTACCGAAACGTTGCAACAAGGCAGAGCACATCATTTGGATTTGGACACGTGAGTGTAATTTTTTGACCTAACACAGGGTATTTACCCTGTGTTTCATTTCAGCCTTAGTGAGGGAGAGGGAATGTTGTGGAGTTGGGAGGTGATTTTACTTTTTCTTTGGTTACGGAGACGGAATGTGTGGAGTGGGGAGGTGTTTTTATTTTCTTTGGTGGCTTTGGCAGCACAGCAGAGGACTGCGCATAGTGTGGGAATGTGGAGTGGGGAGTGCTTGGGACACCAGGACGTGGGCGTGGAGGATGTCCGATGCCTCGGACACACACGCCAATGGACCGTGCACCAACTGGCCTAGCCAGTTTCTTTTTCCCCTACCCTAACCAGCCAGTGCCTTGGTTTCAAGTTGTGTGTCTGTGGAGAGTCCATTCAGGGTGACGACATCTGACCCAGCCCTTTCCCAGGATCCCAGGCACCTAAAACCCTAGCCCAAACCCCTATTTTTGCCAGTGCCGTATGGGTGTCTTCCGGAGAGCTCCATGGAGATTCAGACAGCCATCCCTAGCCCCATCCCCTAATCCCAACCCCAGGAGGGTGAGACAACCATCCCTAGCCCCCATCCCCTAATCCTAACCATGGGCCCCCTTTCCCCAATCCCCGTCCCCCGTTATACTCACCTGAAACCTAAAAAAAGAAGAAAAGTTAAATAATACTCACCTGGAACCTAAAAGAAGAAGAAAAAACCTGTAAAGAAAAAACCTGTAAAGAAAGAAGAAAAGTCAAACTGATACTTACCTGCAACCTAAAGGAAGAAGAAAAAACCTGTAAAAGAAAAACCTAAAGAAAGAAGAAAAACCTAAAGACAGAAGAAAAGTAAAATAAATACTTACCTGGAACCTAAAGGAGAAGAAAAAACCTGAAATAGAAAAACCTAAAGAAAGAAGAAAAGTTAAACACAGACTTACCTGAAACCTAAAAGAAGAAGAAATCTAAATACAGAAGAAATGATGCTCTGACCTGCCTGAGGAAGGACAAATTGTTACCGAAACGTTGCAACAAGGCAGAGCACATCATTTGGATTTGGACACGTGAGTGTAATTTTTTGACCTAACACAGGGTATTTACCCTGTGTTTCATTTCAGCCTTAGTGAGGGAGAGGGAATGTTGTGGAGTTGGGAGGTGATTTTACTTTTTCTTTGGTTACGGAGACGGAATGTGTGGAGTGGGGAGGTGTTTTTATTTTCTTTGGTGGCTTTGGCAGCACAGCAGAGGACTGCGCATAGTGTGGGAATGTGGAGTGGGGAGTGCTTGGGACACCAGGACGTGGGCGTGGAGGATGTCCGATGCCTCGGACACACACGCCAATGGACCGTGCACCAACTGGCCTAGCCAGTTTCTTTTTCCCCTACCCTAACCAGCCAGTGCCTTGGTTTCAAGTTGTGTGTCTGTGGAGAGTCCATTCAGGGTGACGACATCTGACCCAGCCCTTTCCCAGGATCCCAGGCACCTAAAACCCTAGCCCAAACCCCTATTTTTGCCAGTGCCGTATGGGTGTCTTCCGGAGAGCTCCATGGAGATTCAGACAGCCATCCCTAGCCCCATCCCCTAATCCCAACCCCAGGAGGGTGAGACAACCATCCCTAGCCCCCATCCCCTAATCCTAACCATGGGCCCCCTTTCCCCAATCCCCGTCCCCCGTTATACTCACCTGAAACCTAAAAAAAGAAGAAAAGTTAAATAATACTCACCTGGAACCTAAAAGAAGAAGAAAAAACCTGTAAAGAAAAAACCTGTAAAGAAAGAAGAAAAGTCAAACTGATACTTACCTGCAACCTAAAGGAAGAAGAAAAAACCTGTAAAAGAAAAACCTAAAGAAAGAAGAAAAACCTAAAGACAGAAGAAAAGTAAAATAAATACTTACCTGGAACCTAAAGGAGAAGAAAAAACCTGAAATAGAAAAACCTAAAGAAAGAAGAAAAGTTAAACACAGACTTACCTGAAACCTAAAAGAAGAAGAAATCTAAATACAGAAGAAATGATGCTCTGACCTGCCTGAGGAAGGACAAATTGTTACCGAAACGTTGCAACAAGGCAGAGCACATCATTTGGATTTGGACACGTGAGTGTAATTTTTTGACCTAACACAGGGTATTTACCCTGTGTTTCATTTCAGCCTTAGTGAGGGAGAGGGAATGTTGTGGAGTTGGGAGGTGATTTTACTTTTTCTTTGGTTACGGAGACGGAATGTGTGGAGTGGGGAGGTGTTTTTATTTTCTTTGGTGGCTTTGGCAGCACAGCAGAGGACTGCGCATAGTGTGGGAATGTGGAGTGGGGAGTGCTTGGGACACCAGGACGTGGGCGTGGAGGATGTCCGATGCCTCGGACACACACGCCAATGGACCGTGCACCAACTGGCCTAGCCAGTTTCTTTTTCCCCTACCCTAACCAGCCAGTGCCTTGGTTTCAAGTTGTGTGTCTGTGGAGAGTCCATTCAGGGTGACGACATCTGACCCAGCCCTTTCCCAGGATCCCAGGCACCTAAAACCCTAGCCCAAACCCCTATTTTTGCCAGTGCCGTATGGGTGTCTTCCGGAGAGCTCCATGGAGATTCAGACAGCCATCCCTAGCCCCATCCCCTAATCCCAACCCAGGAGGGTGAGACAACCATCCCTAGCCCCCATCCCCTAATCCTAACCATGGGCCCCCTTTCCCCAATCCCCGTCCCCCGTTATACTCACCTGAAACCTAAAAAAAGAAGAAAAGTTAAATAATACTCACCTGGAACCTAAAAGAAGAAGAAAAAACCTGTAAAGAAAAAACCTGTAAAGAAAGAAGAAAAGTCAAACTGATACTTACCTGCAACCTAAAGGAAGAAGAAAAAACCTGTAAAAGAAAAACCTAAAGAAAGAAGAAAAACCTAAAGACAGAAGAAAAGTAAAATAAATACTTACCTGGAACCTAAAGGAGAAGAAAAAACCTGAAATAGAAAAACCTAAAGAAAGAAGAAAAGTTAAACACAGACTTACCTGAAACCTAAAAGAAGAAGAAATCTAAATACAGAAGAAATGATGCTCTGACCTGCCTGAGGAAGGACAAATTGTTACCGAAACGTTGCAACAAGGCAGAGCACATCATTTGGATTTGGACACGTGAGTGTAATTTTTTGACCTAACACAGGGTATTTACCCTGTGTTTCATTTCAGCCTTAGTGAGGGAGAGGGAATGTTGTGGAGTTGGGAGGTGATTTTACTTTTTCTTTGGTTACGGAGACGGAATGTGTGGAGTGGGGAGGTGTTTTTATTTTCTTTGGTGGCTTTGGCAGCACAGCAGAGGACTGCGCATAGTGTGGGAATGTGGAGTGGGGAGTGCTTGGGACACCAGGACGTGGGCGTGGAGGATGTCCGATGCCTCGGACACACACGCCAATGGACCGTGCACCAACTGGCCTAGCCAGTTTCTTTTTCCCTACCCTAACCAGCCAGTGCCTTGGTTTCAAGTTGTGTGTCTGTGGAGAGTCCATTCAGGGTGACGACATCTGACCCAGCCCTTTCCCAGGATCCCAGGCACCTAAAACCCTAGCCCAAACCCTATTTTTGCCAGTGCCGTATGGGTGTCTTCCGGAGAGCTCCATGGAGATTCAGACAGCCATCCCTAGCCCCATCCCCTAATCCCAACCCCAGGAGGGTGAGACAACCATCCCTAGCCCCCATCCCCTAATCCTAACCATGGGCCCCCTTTCCCCAATCCCCGTCCCCCGTTATACTCACCTGAAACCTAAAAAAAGAAGAAAAGTTAAATAATACTCACCTGGAACCTAAAAGAAGAAGAAAAAACCTGTAAAGAAAAAACCTGTAAAGAAAGAAGAAAAGTCAAACTGATACTTACCTGCAACCTAAAGGAAGAAGAAAAAACCTGTAAAAGAAAAACCTAAAGAAAGAAGAAAAACCTAAAGACAGAAGAAAAGTAAAATAAATACTTACCTGGAACCTAAAGGAGAAGAAAAAACCTGAAATAGAAAAACCTAAAGAAAGAAGAAAAGTTAAACACAGACTTACCTGAAACCTAAAAGAAGAAGAAATCTAAATACAGAAGAAATGATGCTCTGACCTGCCTGAGGAAGGACAAATTGTTACCGAAACGTTGCAACAAGGCAGAGCACATCATTTGGATTTGGACACGTGAGTGTAATTTTTTGACCTAACACAGGGTATTTACCCTGTGTTTCATTTCAGCCTTAGTGAGGGAGAGGGAATGTTGTGGAGTTGGGAGGTGATTTTACTTTTTCTTTGGTTACGGAGACGGAATGTGTGGAGTGGGGAGGTGTTTTTATTTTCTTTGGTGGCTTTGGCAGCACAGCAGAGGACTGCGCATAGTGTGGGAATGTGGAGTGGGGAGTGCTTGGGACACCAGGACGTGGGCGTGGAGGATGTCCGATGCCTCGGACACACACGCCAATGGACCGTGCACCAACTGGCCTAGCCAGTTTCTTTTTCCCCTACCCTAACCAGCCAGTGCCTTGGTTTCAAGTTGTGTGTCTGTGGAGAGTCCATTCAGGGTGACGACATCTGACCCAGCCCTTTCCCAGGATCCCAGGCACCTAAAACCCTAGCCCAAACCCCTATTTTTGCCAGTGCCGTATGGGTGTCTTCCGGAGAGCTCCATGGAGATTCAGACAGCCATCCCTAGCCCCATCCCCTAATCCCAACCCCAGGAGGGTGAGACAACCATCCCTAGCCCCCATCCCCTAATCCTAACCATGGGCCCCCTTTCCCCAATCCCCGTCCCCCGTTATACTCACCTGAAACCTAAAAAAAGAAGAAAAGTTAAATAATACTCACCTGGAACCTAAAAGAAGAAGAAAAAACCTGTAAAGAAAAAACCTGTAAAGAAAGAAGAAAAGTCAAACTGATACTTACCTGCAACCTAAAGGAAGAAGAAAAAACCTGTAAAAGAAAAACCTAAAGAAAGAAGAAAAACCTAAAGACAGAAGAAAAGTAAAATAAATACTTACCTGGAACCTAAAGGAGAAGAAAAAACCTGAAATAGAAAAACCTAAAGAAAGAAGAAAAGTTAAACACAGACTTACCTGAAACCTAAAAGAAGAAGAAATCTAAATACAGAAGAAATGATGCTCTGACCTGCCTGAGGAAGGACAAATTGTTACCGAAACGTTGCAACAAGGCAGAGCACATCATTTGGATTTGGACACGTGAGTGTAATTTTTTGACCTAACACAGGGTATTTACCCTGTGTTTCATTTCAGCCTTAGTGAGGGAGAGGGAATGTTGTGGAGTTGGGAGGTGATTTTACTTTTTCTTTGGTTACGGAGACGGAATGTGTGGAGTGGGGAGGTGTTTTTATTTTCTTTGGTGGCTTTGGCAGCACAGCAGAGGACTGCGCATAGTGTGGGAATGTGGAGTGGGGAGTGCTTGGGACACCAGGACGTGGGCGTGGAGGATGTCCGATGCCTCGGACACACACGCCAATGGACCGTGCACCAACTGGCCTAGCCAGTTTCTTTTTCCCCTACCCTAACCAGCCAGTGCCTTGGTTTCAAGTTGTGTGTCTGTGGAGAGTCCATTCAGGGTGACGACATCTGACCCAGCCCTTTCCCAGGATCCCAGGCACCTAAAACCCTAGCCCAAACCCCTATTTTTGCCAGTGCCGTATGGGTGTCTTCCGGAGAGCTCCATGGAGATTCAGACAGCCATCCCTAGCCCCATCCCCTAATCCCAACCCCAGGAGGGTGAGACAACCATCCCTAGCCCCCATCCCCTAATCCTAACCATGGGCCCCCTTTCCCCAATCCCCGTCCCCCGTTATACTCACCTGAAACCTAAAAAAAGAAGAAAAGTTAAATAATACTCACCTGGAACCTAAAAGAAGAAGAAAAAACCTGTAAAGAAAAAACCTGTAAAGAAAGAAGAAAAGTCAAACTGATACTTACCTGCAACCTAAAGGAAGAAGAAAAAACCTGTAAAAGAAAAACCTAAAGAAAGAAGAAAAACCTAAAGACAGAAGAAAAGTAAAATAAATACTTACCTGGAACCTAAAGGAGAAGAAAAAACCTGAAATAGAAAAACCTAAAGAAAGAAGAAAAGTTAAACACAGACTTACCTGAAACCTAAAAGAAGAAGAAATCTAAATACAGAAGAAATGATGCTCTGACCTGCCTGAGGAAGGACAAATTGTTACCGAAACGTTGCAACAAGGCAGAGCACATCATTTGGATTTGGACACGTGAGTGTAATTTTTTGACCTAACACAGGGTATTTACCCTGTGTTTCATTTCAGCCTTAGTGAGGGAGAGGGAATGTTGTGGAGTTGGGAGGTGATTTTACTTTTTCTTTGGTTACGGAGACGGAATGTGTGGAGTGGGGAGGTGTTTTTATTTTCTTTGGTGGCTTTGGCAGCACAGCAGAGGACTGCGCATAGTGTGGGAATGTGGAGTGGGGAGTGCTTGGGACACCAGGACGTGGGCGTGGAGGATGTCCGATGCCTCGGACACACACGCCAATGGACCGTGCACCAACTGGCCTAGCCAGTTTCTTTTTCCCCTACCCTAACCAGCCAGTGCCTTGGTTTCAAGTTGTGTGTCTGTGGAGAGTCCATTCAGGGTGACGACATCTGACCCAGCCCTTTCCCAGGATCCCAGGCACCTAAAACCCTAGCCCAAACCCCTATTTTTGCCAGTGCCGTATGGGTGTCTTCCGGAGAGCTCCATGGAGATTCAGACAGCCATCCCTAGCCCCATCCCCTAATCCCAACCCCAGGAGGGTGAGACAACCATCCCTAGCCCCCATCCCCTAATCCTAACCATGGGCCCCCTTTCCCCAATCCCCGTCCCCCGTTATACTCACCTGAAACCTAAAAAAAGAAGAAAAGTTAAATAATACTCACCTGGAACCTAAAAGAAGAAGAAAAAACCTGTAAAGAAAAAACCTGTAAAGAAAGAAGAAAAGTCAAACTGATACTTACCTGCAACCTAAAGGAAGAAGAAAAAACCTGTAAAAGAAAAACCTAAAGAAAGAAGAAAAACCTAAAGACAGAAGAAAAGTAAAATAAATACTTACCTGGAACCTAAAGGAGAAGAAAAAACCTGAAATAGAAAAACCTAAAGAAAGAAGAAAAGTTAAACACAGACTTACCTGAAACCTAAAAGAAGAAGAAATCTAAATACAGAAGAAATGATGCTCTGACCTGCCTGAGGAAGGACAAATTGTTACCGAAACGTTGCAACAAGGCAGAGCACATCATTTGGATTTGGACACGTGAGTGTAATTTTTTGACCTAACACAGGGTATTTACCCTGTGTTTCATTTCAGCCTTAGTGAGGGAGAGGGAATGTTGTGGAGTTGGGAGGTGATTTTACTTTTTCTTTGGTTACGGAGACGGAATGTGTGGAGTGGGGAGGTGTTTTTATTTTCTTTGGTGGCTTTGGCAGCACAGCAGAGGACTGCGCATAGTGTGGGAATGTGGAGTGGGGAGTGCTTGGGACACCAGGACGTGGGCGTGGAGGATGTCCGATGCCTCGGACACACACGCCAATGGACCGTGCACCAACTGGCCTAGCCAGTTTCTTTTTCCCCTACCCTAACCAGCCAGTGCCTTGGTTTCAAGTTGTGTGTCTGTGGAGAGTCCATTCAGGGTGACGACATCTGACCCAGCCCTTTCCCAGGATCCCAGGCACCTAAAACCCTAGCCCAAACCCCTATTTTTGCCAGTGCCGTATGGGTGTCTTCCGGAGAGCTCCATGGAGATTCAGACAGCCATCCCTAGCCCCATCCCCTAATCCCAACCCCAGGAGGGTGAGACAACCATCCCTAGCCCCCATCCCCTAATCCTAACCATGGGCCCCCTTTCCCCAATCCCCGTCCCCCGTTATACTCACCTGAAACCTAAAAAAAGAAGAAAAGTTAAATAATACTCACCTGGAACCTAAAAGAAGAAGAAAAAACCTGTAAAGAAAAAACCTGTAAAGAAAGAAGAAAAGTCAAACTGATACTTACCTGCAACCTAAAGGAAGAAGAAAAAACCTGTAAAAGAAAAACCTAAAGAAAGAAGAAAAACCTAAAGACAGAAGAAAAGTAAAATAAATACTTACCTGGAACCTAAAGGAGAAGAAAAAACCTGAAATAGAAAAACCTAAAGAAAGAAGAAAAGTTAAACACAGACTTACCTGAAACCTAAAAGAAGAAGAAATCTAAATACAGAAGAAATGATGCTCTGACCTGCCTGAGGAAGGACAAATTGTTACCGAAACGTTGCAACAAGGCAGAGCACATCATTTGGATTTGGACACGTGAGTGTAATTTTTTGACCTAACACAGGGTATTTACCCTGTGTTTCATTTCAGCCTTAGTGAGGGAGAGGGAATGTTGTGGAGTTGGGAGGTGATTTTACTTTTTCTTTGGTTACGGAGACGGAATGTGTGGAGTGGGGAGGTGTTTTTATTTTCTTTGGTGGCTTTGGCAGCACAGCAGAGGACTGCGCATAGTGTGGGAATGTGGAGTGGGGAGTGCTTGGGACACCAGGACGTGGGCGTGGAGGATGTCCGATGCCTCGGACACACACGCCAATGGACCGTGCACCAACTGGCCTAGCCAGTTTCTTTTTCCCCTACCCTAACCAGCCAGTGCCTTGGTTTCAAGTTGTGTGTCTGTGGAGAGTCCATTCAGGGTGACGACATCTGACCCAGCCCTTTCCCAGGATCCCAGGCACCTAAAACCCTAGCCCAAACCCCTATTTTTGCCAGTGCCGTATGGGTGTCTTCCGGAGAGCTCCATGGAGATTCAGACAGCCATCCCTAGCCCCATCCCCTAATCCCAACCCCAGGAGGGTGAGACAACCATCCCTAGCCCCCATCCCCTAATCCTAACCATGGGCCCCCTTTCCCCAATCCCCGTCCCCCGTTATACTCACCTGAAACCTAAAAAAGAAGAAAAGTTAAATAATACTCACCTGGAACCTAAAAGAAGAAGAAAAAACCTGTAAAGAAAAAACCTGTAAAGAAAGAAGAAAAGTCAAACTGATACTTACCTGCAACCTAAAGGAAGAAGAAAAAACCTGTAAAAGAAAAACCTAAAGAAAGAAGAAAAACCTAAAGACAGAAGAAAAGTAAAATAAATACTTACCTGGAACCTAAAGGAGAAGAAAAAACCTGAAATAGAAAAACCTAAAGAAAGAAGAAAAGTTAAACACAGACTTACCTGAAACCTAAAAGAAGAAGAAATCTAAATACAGAAGAAATGATGCTCTGACCTGCCTGAGGAAGGACAAATTGTTACCGAAACGTTGCAACAAGGCAGAGCACATCATTTGGATTTGGACACGTGAGTGTAATTTTTTGACCTAACACAGGGTATTTACCCTGTGTTTCATTTCAGCCTTAGTGAGGGAGAGGGAATGTTGTGGAGTTGGGAGGTGATTTTACTTTTTCTTTGGTTACGGAGACGGAATGTGTGGAGTGGGGAGGTGTTTTTATTTTCTTTGGTGGCTTTGGCAGCACAGCAGAGGACTGCGCATAGTGTGGGAATGTGGAGTGGGGAGTGCTTGGGACACCAGGACGTGGGCGTGGAGGATGTCCGATGCCTCGGACACACACGCCAATGGACCGTGCACCAACTGGCCTAGCCAGTTTCTTTTTCCCCTACCCTAACCAGCCAGTGCCTTGGTTTCAAGTTGTGTGTCTGTGGAGAGTCCATTCAGGGTGACGACATCTGACCCAGCCCTTTCCCAGGATCCCAGGCACCTAAAACCCTAGCCCAAACCCCTATTTTTGCCAGTGCCGTATGGGTGTCTTCCGGAGAGCTCCATGGAGATTCAGACAGCCATCCCTAGCCCCATCCCCTAATCCCACCCCAGGAGGGTGAGACAACCATCCCTAGCCCCCATCCCCTAATCCTAACCATGGGCCCCCTTTCCCCAATCCCCGTCCCCGTTATACTCACCTGAAACCTAAAAAAAGAAGAAAAGTTAAATAATACTCACCTGGAACCTAAAAGAAGAAGAAAAAACCTGTAAAGAAAAAACCTGTAAAGAAAGAAGAAAAGTCAAACTGATACTTACCTGCAACCTAAAGGAAGAAGAAAAAACCTGTAAAAGAAAAACCTAAAGAAAGAAGAAAAACCTAAAGACAGAAGAAAAGTAAAATAAATACTTACCTGGAACCTAAAGGAGAAGAAAAAACCTGAAATAGAAAAACCTAAAGAAAGAAGAAAAGTTAAACACAGACTTACCTGAAACCTAAAAGAAGAAGAAATCTAAATACAGAAGAAATGATGCTCTGACCTGCCTGAGGAAGGACAAATTGTTACCGAAACGTTGCAACAAGGCAGAGCACATCATTTGGATTTGGACACGTGAGTGTAATTTTTTGACCTAACACAGGGTATTTACCCTGTGTTTCATTTCAGCCTTGGTGAGGGAGAGGGAATGTTGTGGAGTTGGGAGGTGATTTTACTTTTTCTTTGGTTACGGAGACGGAATGTGTGGAGTGGGGAGGTGTTTTTATTTTCTTTGGTGGCTTTGGCAGCACAGCAGAGGACTGCGCATAGTGTGGGAATGTGGAGTGGGGAGTGCTTGGGACACCAGGACGTGGGCGTGGAGGATGTCCGATGCCTCGGACACACACGCCAATGGACCGTGCACCAACTGGCCTAGCCAGTTTCTTTTTCCCCTACCCTAACCAGCCAGTGCCTTGGTTTCAAGTTGTGTGTCTGTGGAGAGTCCATTCAGGGTGACGACATCTGACCCAGCCCTTTCCCAGGATCCCAGGCACCTAAAACCCTAGCCCAAACCCCTATTTTTGCCAGTGCCGTATGGGTGTCTTCCGGAGAGCTCCATGGAGATTCAGACAGCCATCCCTAGCCCCATCCCCTAATCCCAACCCCAGGAGGGTGAGACAACCATCCCTAGCCCCCATCCCCTAATCCTAACCATGGGCCCCCTTTCCCCAATCCCCGTCCCCCGTTATACTCACCTGAAACCAAAAAAGAAGAAAAGTTAAATAATACTCACCTGGAACCTAAAAGAAGAAGAAAAAACCTGTAAAGAAAAAACCTGTAAAGAAAGAAGAAAAGTCAAACTGATACTTACCTGCAACCTAAAGGAAGAAGAAAAAACCTGTAAAAGAAAAACCTAAAGAAAGAAGAAAAACCTAAAGACAGAAGAAAAGTAAAATAAATACTTACCTGGAACCTAAAGGAGAAGAAAAAACCTGAAATAGAAAAACCTAAAGAAAGAAGAAAAGTTAAACACAGACTTACCTGAAACCTAAAAGAAGAAGAAATCTAAATACAGAAGAAATGATGCTCTGACCTGCCTGAGGAAGGACAAATTGTTACCGAAACGTTGCAACAAGGCAGAGCATATCATTTGGATTTGGACACGTGAGTGTAATTTTTTGACCTAACACAGGGTATTTACCCTGTGTTTCATTTCAGCCTTAGTGAGGGAGAGGGAATGTTGTGGAGTTGGGAGGTGATTTTACTTTTTCTTTGGTTACGGAGACGGAATGTGTGGAGTGGGGAGGTGTTTTTATTTTCTTTGGTGGCTTTGGCAGCACAGCAGAGGACTGCGCATAGTGTGGGAATGTGGAGTGGGGAGTGCTTGGGACACCAGGACGTGGGCGTGGAGGATGTCCGATGCCTCGGACACACACGCCAATGGACCGTGCACCAACTGGCCTAGCCAGTTTCTTTTTCCCCTACCCTAACCAGCCAGTGCCTTGGTTTCAAGTTGTGTGTCTGTGGAGAGTCCATTCAGGGTGACGACATCTGACCCAGCCCTTTCCCAGGATCCCAGGCACCTAAAACCCTAGCCCAAACCCCTATTTTTGCCAGTGCCGTATGGGTGTCTTCCGGAGAGCTCCATGGAGATTCAGACAGCCATCCCTAGCCCCATCCCTAATCCCAACCCCAGGAGGGTGAGACAACCATCCCTAGCCCCCATCCCCTAATCCTAACCATGGGGCCCCTTTCCCCAATCCCCGTCCCCCGTTATACTCACCTGAAACCTAAAAAAGAAGAAAAGTTAAATAATACTCACCTGGAACCTAAAAGAAGAGAAGAAAAAACCTGTAAAGAAAAAACCTGTAAAGAAAGAAGAAAAGTCAAACTGATACTTACCTGCAACCTAAAGGAAGAAGAAAAAACCTGTAAAAGAAAAACCTAAAGAAAGAAGAAAAACCTAAAGACAGAAGAAAAGTAAAATAAATACTTACCTGGAACCTAAAGGAGAAGAAAAAACCTGAAATAGAAAAACCTAAAGAAAGAAGAAAAGTTAAACACAGACTTACCTGAAACCTAAAAGAAGAAGAAATCTAAATACAGAAGAAATGATGCTCTGACCTGCCTGAGGAAGGACAAATTGTTACCGAAACGTTGCAACAAGGCAGAGCACATCATTTGGATTTGGACACGTGAGTGTATTTTTTTTTGACCTAACACAGGGTATTTACCCTGTGTTTCATTTCAGCCTTAGTGAGGGAGAGGGAATGTTGTGGGGGTGTGTGGGATTTTACTTTTTTTCTTTGGTTACGGAGACGGAATGTGGGGAGTGGGGAGTTTTTTATTTTCTTTGGTGGCTTTGGCAGCACAGCAGAGGACTGCGCATAGTGTGGGAATGTGGAGTGGGGAGTGCTTGGGACACCAGGACGTGGGCGTGGAGGATGTCCGATGCCTCGGACACACACGCCAATGGACCGTGCACCAACTGGCCTAGCCAGTTTCTTTTTCCCCTACCCTAACCAGCCAGTGCCTTGGTTTCAAGTTGTGTGTCTGTGGAGAGTCCATTCAGGGGTGACGACATCTGACCCAGCCCTTTCCCAGGATCCCAGGCACCTAAAACCCTAGCCCAAAACCCTATTTTTGCCAGTGCCGTATGGGTGTCTTCCGGAGAGCTCCATGGAGATTCAGACAGCCATCCCTAGCCCCATCCCTAATCCCAACCCCAGGAGGGGAGACAACCATCCCTAGCCCCCATCCCTAATCCTAACCATGGGCCCCCTTTCCCCAATCCCCGTCCCCCGTTATACTCACCTGAAACCTAAAAAAAGAAGAAAAGTTAAATAATACTCACCTGGAACCTAAAAGAAGAAGAAAAAACCTGTAAAGAAAAAAACCTGTAAAGAAAGAAAAAAGTCAAACTGATACTTACCTGCAACCTAAAGGAAGAAGAAAAAACCTGTAAAAGAAAACCTAAAGAAAGAAAAAAACCTAAAGACAGAAGAAAAGTAAAATAATACTTACCTGGAACCTAGAAGGAGAAGAAAAAACCTGAAATAGAAAAACCTAAAGAAAGAAGAAAAGTTAAACACAGACTTACCTGAAACCTAAAAGAAGAAGAAATCTAAATACAGAAGAAAATGATGCTCTGACCTGCCTGAGGAAGGACAAATTGTTACCGAAACGTTGCAACAAGGCAGAGCACATCATTTGGATTTGGACACGTGAGTGTAATTTTTTGACCTAACACAGGGTATTTACCTGTGTTTCATTTCAGCCTTAGTGAGGGAGAGGGAATGTTGTGGAGTTGGGAGGTGATTTTACTTTTTCTTTGGTTACGGAGACGGAATGTGTGGAGTGGGGAGGTGTTTTTATTTTCTTTGGTGGCTTTGGCAGCACAGCAGAGGACTGCGCATAGTGTGGGAATGTGGAGTGGGGAGTGCTTGGGACACCAGGACGTGGGCGTGGAGGATGTCCGATGCCTCGGACACACACGCCAATGGACCGTGCACCAACTGGCCTAGCCAGTTTCTTTTTCCCCTACCCTAACCAGCCAGTGCCTTGGTTTCAAGTTGTGTGTCTGTGGAGAGTCCATTCAGGGTGACGACATCTGACCCAGCCCTTTCCCAGGATCCCAGGCACCTAAAACCCTAGCCCAAACCCCTATTTTTGCCAGTGCCGTATGGGTGTCTTCCGGAGAGCTCCATGGAGATTCAGACAGCCATCCCTAGCCCCATCCCTAATCCCAACCCAGGAGGGTGAGACAACCATCCCTAGCCCCCATCCCCTAATCCTAACCATGGGCCCCCTTTCCCAATCCCGTCCCCCGTTATACTCACCTGAAACCTAAAAAAAGAAGAAAAGTTAAATAATACTCACCTGGAACCTAAAAGAAGAAGAAAAAACCTGTAAAGAAAAAACCTGTAAAGAAAGAAGAAAAGTCAAACTGATACTTACCTGCAACCTAAAGGAAGAGAAAAAAAACCTGTAAAAGAAAAACCTAAAGAAAGAAGAAAAACCTAAAGACAGAAGAAAAGTAAAATAAATACTTACCTGGAACCTAAAGGAGAAGAAAAAACCTGAAATAGAAAAACCTAAAGAAAGAAGAAAAGTTAAACACAGACTTACCTGAAACCTAAAAGAAGAAGAAATCTAAATACAGAAGAAATGATGCTCTGACCTGCCTGAGGAAGGACAAATTGTTACCGAAACGTTGCAACAAGGCAGAGCACATCATTTGGATTTGGACACGTGAGTGTAATTTTTTGACCTAACACAGGGTATTTACCCTGTGTTTCATTTCAGCCTTAGTGAGGGAGAGGGAATGTTGTGGAGTTGGGAGGTGATTTTACTTTTTCTTTGGTTACGGAGACGGAATGTGTGGAGTGGGGAGGTGTTTTTATTTTCTTTGGTGGCTTTGGCAGCACAGCAGAGGACTGCGCATAGTGTGGGAATGTGGAGTGGGGAGTGCTTGGGACACCAGGACGTGGGCGTGGAGGATGTCCGATGCCTCGGACACACACGCCAATGGACCGTGCACCAACTGGCCTAGCCAGTTTCTTTTTCCCCTACCCTAACCAGCCAGTGCCTTGGTTTCAAGTTGTGTGTCTGTGGAGAGTCCATTCAGGGTGACGACATCTGACCCAGCCCTTTCCCAGGATCCCAGGCACCTAAAACCCTAGCCCAAACCCCTATTTTTGCCAGTGCCGTATGGGTGTCTTCCGGAGAGCTCCATGGAGATTCAGACAGCCATCCCTAGCCCCATCCCCTAATCCCAACCCCAGGAGGGTGAGACAACCATCCCTAGCCCCCATCCCCTAATCCTAACCATGGGCCCCCTTTCCCCAATCCCCGTCCCCCGTTATACTCACCTGAAACCTAAAAAAAGAAGAAAAGTTAAATAATACTCACCTGGAACCTAAAAGAAGAAGAAAAAACCTGTAAAGAAAAAACCTGTAAAGAAAGAAGAAAAGTCAAACTGATACTTACCTGCAACCTAAAGGAAGAAGAAAAAACCTGTAAAAGAAAAACCTAAAGAAAGAAGAAAAACCTAAAGACAGAAGAAAAGTAAAATAAATACTTACCTGGAACCTAAAGGAGAAGAAAAAACCTGAAATAGAAAAACCTAAAGAAAGAAGAAAAGTTAAACACAGACTTACCTGAAACCTAAAAGAAGAAGAAATCTAAATACAGAAGAAATGATGCTCTGACCTGCCTGAGGAAGGACAAATTGTTACCGAAACGTTGCAACAAGGCAGAGCACATCATTTGGATTTGGACACGTGAGTGTAATTTTTTGACCTAACACAGGGTATTTACCTGTGTTTCATTTCAGCCTTAGTGAGGGAGAGGGAATGTTGTGGAGTTGGGAGGTGATTTTACTTTTTCTTTGGTTACGGAGACGGAATGTGTGGAGTGGGGAGGTGTTTTTATTTTCTTTGGTGGCTTTGGCAGCACAGCAGAGGACTGCGCATAGTGTGGGAATGTGGAGTGGGGAGTGCTTGGGACACCAGGACGTGGGCGTGGAGGATGTCCGATGCCTCGGACACACACGCCAATGGACCGTGCACCAACTGGCCTAGCCAGTTTCTTTTTCCCTACCCTAACCAGCCAGTGCCTTGGTTTCAAGTTGTGTGTCTGTGGAGAGTCCATTCAGGGTGACGACATCTGACCCAGCCCTTTCCCAGGATCCCAGGCACCTAAAACCCTAGCCCAAACCCTATTTTTGCCAGTGCCGTATGGGTGTCTTCCGGAGAGCTCCATGGAGATTCAGACAGCCATCCCTAGCCCCATCCCCTAATCCCAACCCCAGGAGGGTGAGACAACCATCCCTAGCCCCCATCCCCTAATCCTAACCATGGGCCCCCTTTCCCCAATCCCCGTCCCCGTTATACTCACCTGAAACCTAAAAAAAGAAGAAAAGTTAAATAATACTCACCTGGAACCTAAAAGAAGAAGAAAAAACCTGTAAAGAAAAAACCTGTAAAGAAAGAAGAAAAGTCAAACTGATACTTACCTGCAACCTAAAGGAAGAAGAAAAAACCTGTAAAAGAAAAACCTAAAGAAAGAAGAAAAACCTAAAGACAGAAGAAAAGTAAAATAAATACTTACCTGGAACCTAAAGGAGAAGAAAAAACCTGAAATAGAAAAACCTAAAGAAAGAAGAAAAGTTAAACACAGACTTACCTGAAACCTAAAAGAAGAAGAAATCTAAATACAGAAGAAATGATGCTCTGACCTGCCTGAGGAAGGACAAATTGTTACCGAAACGTTGCAACAAGGCAGAGCACATCATTTGGATTTGGACACGTGAGTGTAATTTTTTGACCTAACACAGGGTATTTACCCTGTGTTTCATTTCAGCCTTGGTGAGGGAGAGGGAATGTTGTGGAGTTGGGAGGTGATTTTACTTTTTCTTTGGTTACGGAGACGGAATGTGTGGAGTGGGGAGGTGTTTTTATTTTCTTTGGTGGCTTTGGCAGCACAGCAGAGGACTGCGCATAGTGTGGGAATGTGGAGTGGGGAGTGCTTGGGACACCAGGACGTGGGCGTGGAGGATGTCCGATGCCTCGGACACACACGCCAATGGACCGTGCACCAACTGGCCTAGCCAGTTTCTTTTTCCCCTACCCCCAATCTACCACATCAGGGTTCAATCCCATCCCATCCCATTCTAACCATTTACCCACATTTCATCCCCTCCTCTTCACTTTTCCTTTTTTTTAAAAAAAAGCTTCCCCCCCCTCCCCCATCCCTCCCTTTCTTTTTTCCCCCCTTCTTTTCCAATTGGCCGCCCTCTCCTCTTCCCCAATACCAACTCACCTTTATTTTCAGAAATAGTCCTATAGCATACCGGTTAGTACAGTTGTCTCTCACCTAGCAGACCAGGGTTCAAGCCCAAACCTATACCAACCCATGAAAACTACAACACTGATTTAATTTATTCACTTCCCTCCCCACCTCCCCTCCTCACCCCCACTCTTTCCCCCCCTTTTTTTTTTTTTTTTTTTTTTTTTTTTTTTTTTTTTTTCCTCTTATTTCCTATTCAATTCATCCTCATTGTAGCCCTATAGCGCAATGGCATATACCTTGCCTACCACCTGGTAGAGCCGGATCGCTTCCTGACGTATCCCACAAACCAACTCATTAACCGGATATCACATTTTCTTTTTTTCCTTGTTTTTCCCTCTCCCTGCCCCCTCTCCGTCTCTCTGGTTGTCATTGGTCCCTCCTTTTCCTTTCACTTCTTCCCTCTTAATCTCTTTTTCCAACAATACTTAGGCCTGTGCAAAGTAAGTTTCATCCAAACACCCATAACCCCAACCCCAACCAACCCCAACCCCACCCCTACCCTCTGAAGTACTGTAAACTCCAAACAAGTCACAGAAAATATGAGGCTACACACCTGCAAACGAAATTAAAAATATGAACCATGTGCATTCATTAACAACCATAACCAATCAGATCACGAGAAAAGACACACATGACAACAATATTTCATTTACAGGTTTAATGGAAAATCTGGAGGGCTTGGATAATATGGATGATATAATTTGGATGGGGGGACTGATGATGGGGAGGGAATCCACCCTATTACTTAAATGACGTATTTAATTAGACACAGATATGTTAATCCAGGCAGGAACTGCATTAGTCAGAACAAAGTAAGATGAAAAATATCAGCAATATAACAATAACATTAGGTATAAAACTAACTGCTGGTTCTGTCAAGTGAAACCAGTATTGATGGTGATAAATTGTCTTTGTTAGTGTTATGAGACGTGTTCTTTCTCTTCAGTCTTGATCTGTCCTGAAAATGTTTATGTTTCTGATGTTACCATCAGGATAAAATGTCCACTTAACAACTCGTTCTCAGGTTCAGCTTGAAAAACACTGAAGGTTTGACAGTGGGCTAGAAATTTTATCGTTTTTTTTCCCTGTCAAACCAATACACTTTGTCTCCCAGCTAATCCGGTGATTAAGGTGATGTTTTCACTTAAACCATTGCTCTGAAGATGAAGGACAGTGCAGCTCCTGAAGCCAAACCCAGAGACAGAAAGAAAGCCATGATGGTTCAGCTGTTTCTGCTTCGTGAGGAAGAACATTTCTGCAGAACAACACAAGATAGTTATGATTTATTCTGTAGTTTATTACAAAATATTTAACAATTATTATTTGAGTTTATTACAACACATTTTTTAATTTAATCTTTATTTAACCAGGAAGGGTCCCATTGAGATTAAAACCTTTTTTTAAAAAAGAGTCCTGGACAAGACAGGCAGCAACACAAACTAAGAACCAAGTCACTTAGTTATTCAACATAATTGTTTATTCATTTTCTTCTTGGGTTCAAGTTGTAGAGTGTTAGTTTCTTACTTTGGTCCAAAAGCACATGCAGAGGCTGGCCAAGTATCCGTTACTGAAGGCAAGAGGACCATGAAGAAAATGAACCAGCCATCATGATGGAAGAAGACGGGCAGGTGGAGACGAGGGTGGACGTTACACAACATGAAGAGAGGGATGAAGACGAGGCGACACACGATGGAGACAGGAAGTAACAGACTGTCCTTCTGTGGCTGCAAACAAAGCAGATCAACTGATCAATGAACTGAGTGGAGACATTGTATGAACCTTGTGGAGAAAAAACTGTATGAACTAGGTGAAGACAAGGTTACGTTACATTATGCTAACGTTATGCTAGTGTTATGATATATTTGACAGGTGACGATATTAATCATTTATGTTTGACAGTAAACTCACCCACATACAGACAGCGTTAAGCTCCGCCCACCCCAATCACACAGGTTAAAGAGCAGGAAAACAGCTGACTGGGATAAGTACTGGTCTGGTAGAAAAAAACAAAACAAAACAAAAAAAAGTAATCAGTATATTAGTACCAAAAAGTATATATCAGTGTATTCAAGTGAGGAAAGGTTCAGGGTCAGGGTTAGGTGATGATAACCACAGTGTCAAAGGAAATGAGTCCAAATATCAACCATGATGTTAGAAATGCAGCACAGTCCCTCACAGTCCACATATGAAGAATATGAAGAGATTGGATGGATGACAACTGTGGGCTTTCATGGCCTAAATGTTAGAGATGCAAAGAAGCTCTTGTACTGTGGAACCAGGTCCCAGTTTGGTTAGGGTCAGGGTTTGCCTTACAAGGAATTTGATTTGGTGTAGTTGGTGCAGAATAAACATTTAAGTGAAAGATATAGGAAGATATAAAACTATAAAAGTATTTAAAAATATAAACAATATAAATGTATATACAATATCTTCTAAAACGAAAGAGCTGTGCAGAAATGTGCAAGCATATGACCGGTAATAGGAGTGAGAGTTCACAGTATATTCACAGAATACTATAAATGTGCAGGTATAGAACAGGATGAAGTGGTCCCAAATGAATAAAGGCTGTGCATTAATGTAACTGTCACACTGCGGTGAGGTTTTGTCTTGTCCTGGGTTTTTGTCTGTTTTATTTGAAAATTTACTACTTCTGTTTTATTTTGAAATTAACTCCCCTCTCATTTCAGGTCACTCGCCCTTCCTCATGTGTCACCGATCCGAGTGTCTTCCCTGATTCCTGATTGTGTCCACCTGTTCCACATTACCCTATCCCTCGTGTTTTATAGTCTGCGTCTCCTTTGTCTTGTGCCAGAGTGTCTCGTTCATGCATGCACCCCAGCCAGTTGTCATAGTCCACGTTTTGGCCTTGCCTTGCCTTTTTACGACGTAAGCCTGTATTCTTTGCCTCTTTGAGAGTGATTTTTTGTTTGTACATTTCATAGTTTAGCTTTGTAGTTCTGTTTTCTTTCATAGCCCTTTGTTAGCCTCCGTTGGAGTGATTTTTGGTTGTTTTGTTGTTTTAGTTTCATAGAGTCCAGCTCAGCCTCCGGTTTTAGGAGTGCGTGTATTTTAGTTTTTCTAGACCAAAGTTTAGTTTTTCCTCCCTTTTGGAGCGCTTTGAGTTTATAGTTTATAGCCTATGTTTTCCTCCTAGCGGAGAGATTTTCTGTTGAATTTATTTTCTTTTTGATTAGTGATTTCTTCCCTCCTTTTCGGAGTGGTTTTTGTTATTAATAGTCTTATCTTCAGTTTTGTTCTCTTCAAGAATTCATAGACCAATTTTCATAGCCTGTTTGTTTGTCACTCTGTCTGAGAGGTTGGAGTATTTAAATAAAATCTGCCTGAACTATTACTACTCTGCATCTGAGTCCTCATTAAGTCCAGGTCTGACAGTAATACAGAACGCAGGAAGTCTCTCTCCACATTTAGGCTTTTTCAAGTGCTCTTGAGCAAGGCTCTTACCCAGCTGCTCCAGTATTCTCCGGCTTAGGGAAAGCCAGTGCATTGTTTGGTCTCCAATCAAGAATGTTGAGCTCACTTCCAAAAAAGTTGATTTGAGAGACTATTTAAATCCTAAACTCTGAACAGAACCTCCTCCAGGTCAGGTGTGCAGCACCAGTTATCGTAGCCCAGATAAAAGAGAGCCACCATTCCTTACATTAAGCCTGTTTCATAGAACATCACTCAGCTACGAGTACATAAGTACAACTGTTCCTAATATCTCCACTAATCAGATGTTGGCGATTCGATCCCGGCTCTCTGGACTGCACGATATTGAATCCGAAATTGTTTCAAAGGCTGCACCATTGCTGTGGGAATGGTTAGTTCCTGAGAACTGATTAGCAGTTGGCACCTTGCAAGGCAATGCCATCAGTGTGTGAAGAAACGGGTGAATAAGATATGTAGAGTAGAGCGCTTTGAGTGTTCAGAAGACTCAAATGTATTTATAAAAAATATAAATATATACAGTCCATTTACCATGTGTGCATCTTTACAATGGCAGTGTTGATTTAAATGTTTGACTTTTCAAAACAAAACACAAACTACAACCTGCAGAAGTAAAAAAGAAGTCAAATGTTTTCTGCATGTAGGCATGCATCCATCACGTCATTATTCAGACAGGAAGTGACCTGGTGACTCACCCCAAGAGCCTCGTCTGCAATGGTGGATTTTGTGTCAGCGGTGATGGCGGGAAACATACCAATGGTGATAGTGAAGGTGAAACACACAGACAAAGCCAACAGCCAGATCTAAAGATCAAAGGTCAGCAGGCAGGAAAGGGTTTACAACATGATCAATCAATCAGCGTCATTACTAGTCATGTAAGAAAATGTACCACGGGTACGGTAAGCATGTTTCTGCCATGTTAGCCCATCACAGCTGTTATTTACTCACAATACACTTTGGCTAGTTCTGTTTAACCCTCATAGCCCTCTTATTCTTTTAGCAACTTCCTCACTTAAATCCCACGGTTGTCTACGTGTTACTTGCTTCTTCTAGTTAGCTTAGCAATTAATTAGCTTAGCAGTTAGCAATGCCTTCTGTCTCTCCCTCTCCCACTCTGTGTGTGAAATGTTCTGCTCTTCCTCTGTTACCCAAACCACCCGTCCCTGTTTGGAATAATTAGTCAATAAGAAATGTGATTAGATCATTCAGAAAATGTTCATCAGTGCATTTGCAACTCTGACCTTCTTGAAGATCCCAATCATAGAGACGTTTTGCCGTATGTTCGGATCAGCTGCTCCATCTGAGCAAAGAATATGAAGAACAATAAGAAGAGAACAAATACGATAAAGAACAACAAGAGAACAAATACGATAAAGAACAACAAGAGAACAAATACGATAAAGAACAACAAGAGAACAAAGATGATAAAGAACAACAAGAAGGGGAAAATCCACATTTATTATTTAAATATGAGGCTACAGGTTTATAAAGGGGCTGCTCTGCCCCAGAATCAGCTTTAACAGACTGGACTGTGTGGGGGCTTTGCAGTAATCAAGAACTCTTTGTGCTGTTGTAGTCACAGTATTTTGTTTGAGATATTTTTGGTTTGTAAATCCTCACTGTTTGATAGTTGTAAAATATTTTTATACATATAAATATTTTTATACAACTATACACCTGAGTTTTTAAAAAGTTTGAAACAGAAGCCTGTGGCACACCACATGTTGAACCACCATGTTTCTACAGTAATTCAGAATGGACAAACTAAAAACTAGCTACAGATAGTAATCAGGGCCGTGAGCCTGTAAACTAAAGTCAGGTAAATATTTAAATCAAGGGGTGTTGTGGATCAGAGTGTCATGTTTATTTTGTACTTTGGTTCATCAGATTCACAGAGTTGTCCTCGTCTGATATCTGTTTCCTGTTTCTCTCCTGATAAAACTGGAAAAACACCTGAAAATCACAAGAAAAACATTACAAACCGTGCAGTCTGTTTGGAATGATAGCAATGACATATGTGTCATCAACCAGTCATAGCTCAGTTTGTTGTGTAATGAAACTGTGATGTATCAACCTTCAGTGGTGTCACATTAAACAAACCTCACTTCTGTGTGCGTGTGTGTTACCAGTTTAGGTAGCAGGACGTAAGAGAGGACGGCCAGAAAAATAACAACACAGGCGGTGATAAAATAACCAATGCTGCATCCTGAAGCTCTGAACCACCTACAGGAGAGGAAGGAAGGAAGTAAGGAAGGAAGGAGGAAGGAAGTAAGTGTTATTGTTGTGTTACTGATGTGTCACTGATGTAATATCAACATCAACAATATTATCATATAATATCAATATCAAGTTATTTATCAGACTTGCGATGGCGCAGATCATGGCAAAGGCAGCGAAGGTTCCAGCAAGTCCCTGACCGCTCATGATGGGAGTCGTATATGAAGTCGGCAGCAACCCAGCCATCCCAAATAGACTGCCCTGTAGCACGCACCGAAGGCTGTTAAGAGACAAACAAACAGATCAACAAATAAAGAAAGACACAAACAGATCACCAAAAAACAAACAGATCAACAACAATCAAACAGATAAACAAACAAAACAGATCAACAATCAACAAAACATTTGGAGGGGGGCGTGGTGCATCAGCTGCAGGAGAGAGGTGTGGAGAGGGTCAGGAGAGCAGCGCCAGGTGGGAGTGATTAGCACACTGCATCCTGTTAGCTAATCACTCTCTCCTTTTTAACACAGTAGCGTGAGGACCTGAGGGTATTGCACAAAACTAGAATAAAGGAAATCCAGGATAACTGAGCAAGCCCGGCTTGACCTAGCCTGCTCGGCGCATCCTGGCTTTAATTGGTTGCACGTTTGCCGAGCCAGGGATGAAAAGGCGCGGCTATGTTAAGCCAGGTAAGATAGTGGGATAAGTGCGTGTTCACGGCAGACCTCGCGATCGCTTACAGAATCATGATGGGAACATGGATAAAAGTCGCGCTTCCATACTTCACAGCCGCTGAACAACAGCTCCTGATGGAGTTCTATGAAGAGGTGAAAGATGCCATAAGAAAAAAAGCAATACCAGTGCCATAATTAAAGAAACACGAGAAAGCCTGGCAGACAATAGCGGACCGGCTTAATGCATACGTAGTCCAAACTGTACATTTAATAAACAGTGCTCCACTGGAACTGTCATAATTAGGCTACAATTAAAGGAGTTACAGTACTTTTCAAGTCACTAATCAACTGTTGTACACTTTACTTTAAAAGTGGCAAGTAGAGGTGCATGTTACTCTGTAGAGCATGATTAAGTGCAAACAATTATCCACAATGTGTGTAATTTAATCTATTTTTGTCATGTTACGTTTTTTATGTAATTTATCTTTCTATCCTTCAAACAAACTGGAGTCATGCACAGAGCCAGGCCACTTTGTCTCTAAACTGCTGACAAGGCAGTCAGCATCACAGATCATCTGAAATGTTAAGTTTAACCTATTAAGGTCATTAAATGCACAGAATTAATTTATGTAGGTCATAATAACCACCAAATCACTCATTCATTTAAATCTTTACACATACTGGATATTATTTATTTTTCCCCCCATTTTTTTAGACTCAATATTTACAAGTTTGGTTTAGTAAAAGAATTTACATTTAGAGCTTTTATTTTATTTTATTTATTTTTTTAGGTGTGCTGGTGAATTTTCCTGTCTTATTCCTAAAATTCCTGCTGCATGATTTAACAGAGAATACATATATCATATAGTGACTCTTCCATCGCTGTTTTGGTTTGGATCGGCCACCAAACAGGACAAGATCAGAGTGGAATATATATATATATATATGTGTGTGTGTGTGTGTGTGTGTGTATGTATGTATATATGTATATATATATATACATATATATACAGATTTCATTGAAAACATCTTTGCAACTTCATCAAGCTGTGTTTTGTAATCTCAATTACTGCAAAGAAACACATATTTATGAAATCCTCTGACAGCAATTTGACAAGCAGTCTTCATTAGCATAGCAATATAACACTTGGCCTGAGTAATAATACTACCACTTAAATCAATACAAAAAGACTGTTGCAATTACAGCCAACAGATTTAAATGAATGAGAAATGACTATATATGTAATATTTTTACTTATATTTATTATTTTTTTAATTTCTATAATTAAAATGATGCAACATACTTAGAAAAACCATGGACCTGTGTAAAAAACATTAATTCCTCACAGGATTGACGGTGGAAATACAGGTGAATCCCAGGATTAATCTTAGCTGGCTATTAGCCTGGTCTGGAGCAGGCTAGCTGCAGAGAATAAATCACCATAGTAACTTGCCGGGTTAAGTTTGAGCTGCTTTCAGAATAAATTCATCAGGCGAGTCGCTGACAAATGGACCAATTAGAAGAGGGGAAGGCAGGTCATGTGGTCACTCAGCTTTGGTTCTCTTCACAGCTCCCGGTAAACGGTCCTGAAATCTGAAAACACAAATAGTCTCTTAAAAGGTTTAGTGTCTGACTCAGTGCAGGGGAGCCGCAGGGGAGCCACATGAGTGCCGTCTGGCACCATCCATCCCCAAAACGTGAATACATCTCTTAGTACTGAAAAACATGATGAGATCATGATGATGCAAGAAGTAGTGCTTACTGTGATGTCTCATGTTGCACGTTATCTATTCTTCAAATTAACAAACTTCATTTAGGGGGGGCTGGAGCCTCTACCAGCTGACTTGGGTGAGAGGCGGGGTACAACCTGGACAAATCACCAGTTTATCACAGGGCACATAGAGACAAACAACCATTCACACTCACATTAACACCTATGGACAATTTATAGTCACTAATTAACCTTTTAAGTGCATGTCTTTGGACTGTGGGAGGAAGCAGGAGTACCCAGAGAGAACCCACGCAGGCACAGGGAGAACATGCTAACTCCATACATATAATATTTTATTATTATTATATTATATTATATGACGAGCTGATAACCTCTGTGTGAAACATCCTCTTCTGTTTTTACAAACTTACAACTGAGTTGTAGTTTCATATAATGTCGTCTGTTCTGTTTATATGATGCAACAGGAGGTAATCAAGTTACATCATTTTAATTTGATGTGCTTGGATTGGGTTAATGACTATATTTTTTTCCAACAGTTGAAAGTCAGGGTGAAATGTAACTGAAGAATTGTGTTGTTCTCAAACATGGAACCTCAAACCTTCAAAAACAGACAAGAACCACACTCAATGTTTGTTCAGGAATTAGCTCAGTGTTGCCCCTCGTGGTCCAAAGCTGTCCTTTTTTATTTTTTATTTCTATGCTTCAGTTTTTATAGGTGTTTCTATCTGCAGAGTGTAGCAGAGTGGTTCTACAAGCAAGTCAGTGCATTCATTGGATGGTTTCAGAGAGTTACAAGGGTCTGTAAATGCAATTAAAACAACTGGCTATAGCAATTTATTGATATTAGAAAATATAAATTTTACTTTTAAATACTTCAGTACAAAGATTGTATTAAATAATTTAAGTGATGTATGTGTATACATATAAATCACAAGCCAAAACAGCGCTAAATTTGGCTAAATTATAAAAGGTATAAGTGGTAACATGAAGACCTCTCACCTTCTCCCCTATTGAGCTATTATTGTCACTTTTGTTGTAAATAAACCTTCTAAGCCTACTCCTGCCTATTGTCTGCGTTGTGGGTTCAGTGTTCTGTCTTAAGCTCACGCTTACCACAGGGTAGGGGTCTCATTTCTACCACTGGAGATCAACAAAGGTTTGTGTGGTCTCATCTTAGTCGACGTAAAGTCGTTTTGTGTTTTCTGCCTCCGGAGCTGCAGAGCTACAGAGAGATTCTGTTGATTCCCTGTATTCCCCCTTGTTTCCCCATCCTTGTGTTTCTTGTATTTACTTGTCAGTCTCTCCTTGTTAGTTTCTGTGTTTGCGTGTTGTGGGCGTGGCACATTTCCCTGGTCTCTCCTGGATAATCACAGATGAAGCTCACCTGCCATTCTTCAGCTCACCTGCCTTCCATCAGTTCATCACCTCAACTGCATATAAACCCTGGCCTTCCTCTCACGCCTTGTCAGATCGTTTGTTCAGCTACCGTGGTAGTCTACGTTCGGACCTCCTTAACTGTTGTTTTTTTGTTGTTTCCAGTTGGTTTCCTAGTCCGTTTTTTAACCTCTGATCCTCTTGTGCTCAGGTCCACCACCATCATCACCTCCTGCCATATACCTGCTTGCCTGCTCTCCACCAACCATCTCCGGACAGCCCACATTCCGTGCCTCCACCCTATATTCCACCCACTGCTTCACCTCAGCCATTCCCTCCTCCTCATCATGGGACCATCTCCTTCCCCTTTCTTCCCACGTCACAAATAAATCCCCTTCTATTGCCAACCTCTGTCTGAGCCTGCATTTTGGGTCAGTTCCTGCGTTATCATGACAATTATTATTAGCATAAACTGAAATGAATCAGTGACTACAAACTGTAACCCTGTAATACTATCACTGAGAAAATAATCAGATTACTATAACATGTTACTAATGAGCTCAGTCAGGAGATAAAAACACAAGGATGGAACTGTCATGGTAACACAGGAACTGACCCAAAATGCAGGCTCAGACAGAGGTTGGCAAGAGAAGGGGATTTATTCGTGACGTGGGAAGATAGGGGAAGGAGAGGGTCCGATGATGAGGAGGAGGGAAGGGCTGAGGTGAAGCAGTGGGTGGAATTGACGGTGGAGGAGCGGAATGTGGGCTGTCCGGAGATGGTTGGTGGAGAGCAGGCAAGCAGGCATATGGCAGGAGGTGATGATGGTGGTGGACCTGAGTACAAAAGGATCAGAGGTTAGAAACGAGCTAGGAAACCAACTGGAAACACAAAGAACTATGGTTAAGGAGGTCCGAACGTAGACTACCACGGTAGCTGAACAAACGATCTGACAAGGTGTGGGACGAAGGCCAGGGTTATATGCAGTTGAGGTGATGAACTGATGGAAGGCAGGTGAGCTGAAGAATGGCAGGTGTGCTTCATCTGTGATTATCCAGGAGGGACCAGGGAAATGTGCCACGCCCACAACACACAAACACAGAGACTAACAAGGAGAGACTGACAAGTAAACACAAGAAACACAAGGATGGGGAGACAAGGGGGAACACAGGGAATCAACAGAGTCATGACTGCCGTCGTGACAGGAACATGTTCTGTGTTCTGATGTGAACTCACTTGTGCAGCAACTCCTCAACTTTGGACCCAACCAACTCGATGTACCGGTCGATCTGTGTCTGCACACACACACACACACACACACAGAGAGTTAACAGCAGGATTCATGGTTCTGGTTTTGAACTGCTCCGGGCTTTAAGATGTGTTTCAGGTTTAGTTTGATTTCCAAAACCAGGACATCAATGTATGTCAGGCAGCACAGTTGATTTTTCTACCACGACATGTCCAGAATTTACGAGCCCACATGATCTGACTCTGGGGCGTTGGTTAATCATCAGCTGTATTGAGTTATTAATTAAAAAATACTGATTTGACATCAGCGTTTGTCTACTAAAGACTACTGTGAGGTATAAAAGCTGATTTCTGTTTGAATGGGTGAAGCACTGAAGGTTAAGGTAGGTGTATCACTTGAACATTTAATTTGGATGAATAATTAAAGAGAATTAACAGAAGTGTAAACATGTATAAAAAAAACTACATCAGATGATCCTGCAGTACCTTTTTCTTCTGGTAAATCAGCGGTGCGCTGAAGAGAATGATGTCAGCTGGTCAGAAAGAGAAAAGACGGGTTTGTTTCAGCTTAAAGTTTCCAACAGATTTCAATCAGAGGAAGAAGAAAAAGACTTACCAAGGATCAAGATAGTGACGCCATTAAAGACAGAGCCAATGTACGTCATCATCCACATGACTGCAGCCAGCTGAAACATTAAAAGAACAAACAGATGAAACATTAAAGAACAAACAGTTAGCACCGTTAGCCACCATGCTAACCTTTAGAGAGTCCACCAGGTCTTCAACCAGCAGCAGCCTCCTTGTCTGACTGCTGAACCAGTTCAGGTGGACCAGAGCCCGATCAGCCAGCAACCGAACAGACTCTGATGACACAGAGATGTCCCTCTCCAACAGAGACCTGAAAGAGGACAAAGATAAATAATTCACATAAATAATAATTAAAATAATATTTTAAAAAATAATTTACATCAACAGGTTCTGAGCTGTTGTAACTTCAGCAACTGAACAGATGAACAGAACCAGAACAAACTGTTACCTGAACGGATGACCTTCATCTGATTTCTGGACAGCCTGGATCACTGATTTATAAACCCTACAGACACGAAGCAGTGATGATGACATCATTTCCTGTTTCCATGTTTTAATAATTGACTTTAGTAACAACCTTCATTCATCTTAAAACTGTAGTGCATGGTGCATTGTGGGATATGCTTTGTTGTGATTGGTTAGTGATTGAGCAGGTGACCCGCCCCTCACCTGAAGGTGATGGTGACACAGAGACAGGTGAGCAGCAGGTAGGACATCACACTGATGACAGACAGCGTTGCCACTGAGACAAGAACCAGCAATGAAAAGCCAAACACTGCCGCCGTCTTCTTGGGTTCTTTCCATTGGATGAGCTGTGAGACTGGAGGGGAGATTTTTAGTTCAGACCGCCATGTCTTTGTGAGACGCAGGAGGAGATATGGTAGCAATAATAATAATAATAATAATATATATATGTAGTGGACGTCATCAGGACGATAGCAGCAGCCACGATCCATGAGAACCTGATGAGGCGAGAGAGCACAGAAACTCCGGGGAAGAAGTGAAGTTAGCAACATGAGAAGAGCCCAGTGCATCATGGGAAGTGTAGTCCTATAGCAGCATAACTAAGGGATGACCTGAGCCAGCACTAACTATAAGCTCTATCAAAAAGGAAAGTCTTAAGTCTACTCTTAAAAGTATTGACCCGTCTGCCTCCAGAACCCAAAATGGTAGTTTGTTCCACAGAACAGGAGCTTGATAGCTGAAAGCTCTGGCTCCCAGTCTACTTTTGGAGACTATAGGAACCACAAGGAACCCTGAAGAACCACAAGGAACCCTGAAGAACCATGAGGAGCCCTGAAGAACCACAAGGAACCCTGCATTCTGAGAGTGCCGTGTTCTAGAGGGGTAGTAAGGTACTATGAGCTCTTTAAGATATGATGGTGCCTGACCATGAAGAGCTTTGGAAGAACAGTGTTGTAATACATTTTGAATTGTATTAAGTGTATTATATTATTATTTAAGTGATTTTCTGGATACTCAAAGACACTTAACATCAATAACATCAACAACATCAAAGCAGCACAACAACATCGAACATCCAACAGTACATCAAAAACACATTTGACTGTTTTTGTCAGAGATTTGAATGTTGGAAGGTCGGTACGTCACGGATGTGTTTGTGGAGAGAGTTCCAGAGGGAGGAGGCAGCTACAGAGAAGGCTCTCTGAAGAGTCTGCAGAAGAGCCTGCAGAAGAGCCTGCTGAAGAGCCTGCAGAAGAGCCTGCAGAAGAGCCTGCTGAAGAGCCTGCTGAAGAGCCTGCTGAAGAGTCTGCAGAAGAGCCTGCAGAAGAGCCTTTCGTGCAGCCGAGTTTTGGATGTACTGGAGTTTATCTAAACTTTGGCATGGTGTGCCATAGAGGATGCTGTCGCAGTAGTCAATTCTGGAGGTGACGAAGGCGTGAATGAAGGAGAGTGATGGGCGGAGTCGGGCAATGTTCTTGAGGTGAGAAAAGGCAGTTCTGGTGATTTGATTTCTGTGATGTTCAAAGGAGAGGTCATTGTCAAAGACAGTGGAGGGTGACAGGGTGGAGTTGTCGACAGTGAGGCAGAAACTGTGTTTAAACAGTTTTAATGAGGGATTTAGGGCCGATGATGATCAGGTCTGATTTGTCACAGTTGAGTTTGAAGAAGTTAGTCTGCATCCAGGATTTGATGTCAGTGACGCAGTTGGAGAGAGTAAAGTGAGTGGCAGAGGTGATGGATTTGGTGGAGATATAAAGCTGGACGTCGTCAGCATAACAGTGGAAATGGAGACCATGGTGGCAGATGATGTCACTAAGGAGAAGCATGTAGAGTACGAAGAGAGGACCAAGCACTGAACCCTGGGGGACGCCTTGGGACGAAGGGGGGGTGGAGGAGGAGCAGTTGTTAATGTGGATCAATTGTTGTCTGTCTGGGGGATATGATGATGATGATGAATGGTGTGGTTGATGATGGTTATAAGCAGAAGAATTTTAAATTCTATTCTAGATTTAACAGGTAGCCAATGCAAAGAAGCCAAAATGGGAGAGATGTGATCTCTGATCTTGGTTCCTGTCAGAACACGTGCAGCAGCATTCTGAATTAGCTGCAAAGTCCTCAGAGACTTATTGGAGCAGCCTTATAACAAGTTTCAAGTTTATTGATTATATGCAGGTTAACAAGGTCAACAATGCAAGAGAAATCAGTCAGCTCAGCATTAAATTTGTATAACAAATAGAAATAAGCTAAAAAAGTAAAATACTATTTATACAAAATAAATACAATACTATTTTTAAAAAATAAATTTTTTTATGTTCTTAAGGCAGTTTGAAGCTTAGCTAACTGATTAGTTTCATCAACCTTGATCGTAAATATAATTGGGTGTGAAAATTAATGGAGTGATTCCTAATAATCTTCTCTAAAGGAAGCATAAACTGAATAGAAGTGGTCCTAGTACAGAACCTTGTGGAACTTTGGTATGCATGGAGGATTCATCATTGACGTGAACAAACTGAGATCGATCTGAAAAATAAGACTTAAACCAGCTTAGGGCGGTTCCTTTGATGCCAATTTGATGTTCCAGTCTCTGTAAAAGAATTTGATGGTCAATGGTGTTTCAACAGGACATGGGTGTGATTCCTGAACCAACCCTTAGTTCTGCAAATATAGGCCAAGACTGCCAGGGGATTTCCCATGATGCAACAGATGCCTCCATCATGATCCACCATGACCCACCAAGACCCACCATGATGGAATAGCACTGAATAGCAGCAGTAGTCCGATTTTAAACAGGAAGAAATGAGTGTGTACTGATGAAATATGTTCATCAGTAAGGATCTGATCCAGTCCATGAACAACCAATGTAATCCGTTTAGTTTAAAGATTTGTATATGTGTGCAGCATACAAAGCAGAACTGTGGACATGTGACATATTTAAGGATTAAAAGAGTTAAAACGTCCTCAGGTCTTTGTGTGATTCAAATCATGCACTAGCAGTAAGCAGCTTTTTGGCCTGAACAACAGTCACCTGAGCAGGATAGCTAACAGCAGGACAATAGAGCATTGTGTCTGAACACAGCTTCAACAGCATGCTAACTAACAGGCTAGCAGCTTCAACAGCATACTAACTAACAGGCTATAAAACATACAGGATAGTAAGTTTGCTGGTACACAACTAGCACTTTGCTAGCAGCTTGCCAATACCATGCTAATCAGAATAAAGAAGGTGGTGGTCTACAGGGTTAATGAACTGGTCCACTTGGTTAATGAACTGGTCCACTTGGTTAATGAACTGGTCTACAGGGTTAATGAACTGGTCCACTTGGTTAATGAACTGGTCTACAGGGTTAATGAACTGGTCCACTTGGTTTATGAACTGGTCCACTTGGTTAATGAACTGGTCTACAGGGTTAATAACATGATGAATAATGAATAATAATTGAATAATTATTAATAATTTACATTTACATTTAGTTATTTAGCAGACGCTTTTATCCAAAGCGACTTACAGAGAAGGGAACAATCAAGGTACAGTGTGATAAGAAAGCGTTAGTGCAACAATAAGTGCTATGACAATTCTTAAAGGGGTAGCTTTCTCATGTCCAGTTGTAGGTAGTGCTAGGAGAGAAGGTAATCTCTGAAGAGCTGGGTCTTCAGAAGATTTTTAAAGGTAGAGAGGGACGCCCCTGATCTGGTAGGAACTGGTAGTGCGTTCCACCAACGGGGAACAACAAATGAAAAAAGTTTGGATTGCCTTGAGCGAACAGGTGGCAGAGCCAGGCATCGCTCATTGGAGGAGCGCAGCGGTCGTGAGGTAACATATGCCTGTACAAGGGCGTTCAGGTAGGTAGGTGCAGTACCGGAGACAACTTAATGACAAAGAGACAAATAATCTCTGTGAACACTGACTTCAGACCCCAGAGTCCGACCAATCAATGGCTGAGCTCACTGATCAGCTGATCGGCCCGACACACTGATCAATCATCAAGTTCATCTCGCTGTCTCCAGGACAATGAAATGTGTTGAAGGAAGACCTGTACAGGTGAGTCCTACCTGAATGAGTAAATTCTCTGAGTGATGATGATGATAATGATGAAGAGTCAGAGCAACTGCTGGTTGAATCGGCCATTTCCTTCTTCTCCTTCTTCTTCTTCTGTGCAGCTGAAGTTTCTCTGCTCAGTCAGAGCTGCTGTTGATGGACGGGATTGTGATGTCATCACGTGGGTGGGTCATATGTAAAGGGGCATGGCCAGCTGATGTAAGAAGTTTGTCTTTTCTTCAAAATGTCCGTCAGTCTGATTGTTTTAATCTGAAAGTGTTTAGAGTCATTACTTCATAGTCTGGAGGTACTACTTATATTAATGACATGTTTATTATGTGCAGCTGAGCACGCATGTTTCGACTCTGATCCTGGTTCAGTTTGTCAAACAGATTCGGGGAATTTCACAATGATAGCTGTTTCTTTTGCTGCCAGTTTAAGGTCTGAGCTCTAGGCCCCTCCCCCTCCGCCAATCAGTGGTCAGATAACATGTGTTCTTGTATAAATCTTTATTGAGTCTTCAGATGATCAGTGCAGCGAGACATCAGGAGTCATCATAATTAATGATGATACTAACAGTCTGTTCATACAAAAACTCAGCAAACAACCAAAAGTGTTGAAAAACAGAGACGAGAAACCTTCAGACATCTGCAGGAGGACTACCAGTGGACGAGCGACTATCAGAGAGAGAGAGAGAGAGAGAGAGAGAGAGAGAAAGAGAGAAAGAGAGAGGTTATGATCACAGTTATTCTTTCATAAACAGCAGTCAATGTTTCTTATTTTCCACATTGTCTCACAATCAGCTTCACCAGGTCGTCACCTGGTTGGACTTAATTTACAGGTGTGGACGCGGACAGACTCTGACCTGATGATCTGTTTACTGTCTGCCAACACGACCTCTGAACAATTGATGGACTCAGTTGTAAATTCATTAAGACAACACACTCACTAATTAACTTTACCAGTGTTGAACCAGAAGGGGAGGAGAAACTGCTGGCTCACCTTCGAGCTGGACTTCCAGATCGAGAGCGACCCATCGATCCAGACTTGAAGATGGACGGGAGGTTAGATTTATTATGAAGAGTTCAACCTGAACTCAGAACTGACAGGAAACCAGCTAATGTCATGATACAAGATGTACTGTAATATACAAATATATTAACTTACAAATATATGAAGATACAAATACATTAACTTATATAATACGTTACGGTTAGATTTATTAATAAATGTACACTCTGCAGCTCTGACTGACTGATTACAAATGTGACTCAAAAAGTACAGCTGCAATCTGTGTGTTACCTGACACACAGATTGCAGCTGAAAGCTCTGGCTCCCAATCTACTTTTGGAGACTATAGGAACCACAAGGAACCCTGAAGAACCATGAGGAACCATGAGGAACCCTGAAGAACCATGAAGAACCATGAGGAACCCTGAAGAACCATGAAGAATTATGAGGAACCCTGCATTCTGAGAGTGTTCTAGGGGTAGTAAGGTACTATGAGCTCTTTAAGATATGATGGTGCCTGACGTCACAGTGACTGGTCGTACTCTTCACCACCAGCATTACAGCTCCTTTGTTTTAGAAGATATTGTATTTATATTGTTTATATTTTAACACTTGGTTTTTATCTTTCTATATATTTAAAAATTAGTGCTGTCAATCGATTAAAATATTTAATCGCGATTAATCTCATGAATGTCATAGTTAACTCGCGATTAATCGCAAATTAATTGCACATTTTTATCTATTCTAAATGTCCCTTGAATTATCATTTTAATACTCTTATCAACATGGAAAAGTGGATAGGCTTGCTTTGTGCAAATGTTTTTTTATTGCAAACCACAACAACAACATGTAGTGTTACAGCCATTCACGTCTGAAGCAAAATCTCAAACAAAGCAACACTATCAATAAACAGATGACAAAAAAATAAATACCTAGTCACAAAAACAGCCCCCTCAACAACCTTCAAAACAGCTGATACAAAATAAATCCATCCATTGTCGCCTGGTTATGACGCGGAGGAGGCGGAGAATTTGAATTGCCGGTGTGTTTGGCCATCAAGTGGTATTTCAGACTGGATGTGCTACGATGATAACTCAGTTCACACCGACAATACACACAGATAACTTTGGTTTTATCTAACGAACTTTTCCATTCATAATTTTATTAGCAGCATCCATTTCAGCATCTCGTGCTCGACATCCACACAATACGGTAGCGTGGGGCGCGCTTATTGTTTTGCTTCCGGTTTACAGCTGGATCCTGTAGTTTTTCTAACGTTACTAGCAGTGGCCACAGCTTATGAAAAAACTACAAGTTCACTAGGTCACAGAGAGCGTTAATCTCGCGATAAAAAAATTAACGCTGTTAAAATTGTTTTGCGTTAACGCGTTAATAACGCGATATTTTTGACAGCACTATTAAAAATATATGTTTTTTACTTAATGTTTATTCTGCGCCAACTACACCAAATCAAATTCCTTCTAAGTGCAAACCTACTTGGCAATAAACCTGGTTCTGGTTCTGGTTCTGATTCTACAGGGGGCAGCAGCGGGTCACTGTAAACAGGAAGCGGAACCTTTGTTTCAGGCTTGTGTTCTCCGGAGGGTTTAAAGCTCGCGCAGCAGGAGCGCGTGCTCGGTGTGTGTGCTGATCAGGTCAGTGAGCACGGTGTGGACCACGATGCACTGCGGCTGGTCTCTGTTAGGTCCGCTGCAGTGGATCCATTACGTCAACAAACAGGTGAAGGTAAAGGCGGGAAAAGATGAAGAGCACCGTGGCTGGCTGCTCACCGTGGACCCGGTGTCCGCCAGGTGACGCACGTGCACACACACACACACACACACACACACACACACACGTCTGTTTCTGATTATGTATGACATCACTTCCTGTTTCTGGATCAACAAATATTTTAACGTGTGACTTGAAGATCGTTCAGTCATTAGAACGTTCAGTGAAGGTTCGGTGACAGTTCCATGAACATTTGGTGAACCAAACGTTCAGGAGCGTTTCGTGAACGTTTCATCCCGAAACTGCACCGGGCACGTCTCCGTCACGTCTCCGTCTGTTTTGTTCCGTCCTGCACCGACTTCAAACCCACCAGGAGCGTTTATCCCTCCAGACTTTGTTTACTTGCTCAGATTTGGTCATTTTCCTGGTTTATGTTCTTCTAAATATGCTTCTACATGTGTAAATGTTTCATCGCGTGTAAATATGTTTATGCACATGTAAATATGTTTCTACATGTGTAAATATGTTTATGCGTGTGTATGTTTCTGTGTGTGTAAATATGTTTCTGCGTGTGTAAATATGTTTCTACATGTGTAAATGTTCTACATGTGTAAATATGTTTATGCACATGTAAATATGTTTCTGCATGTGTAAATATGTTTCTGCACGTGTAAATATGTTTCTGCACGTGTAAATATGTTTCTACACGTGTAAATATGTTTCTGCACGTGTAAATATGTTTCTGCACGTGTAAATATGCTATGTAGTTAATTTGTCTGTTTTTTATGACCGGCAGTTTGCACGGGGTGTTTTATTTTGAAAATCCAGCGTATTCTCTATGCTGTTTCCGTGTCTGGCTTCCTGTCAGCTCGAGGTGCTCTGTGTAAATTGACGCAGGCTGCTCGCGGCGTGTGTTTTTTGTACCAGGCTGTAAACATGTTTATTTCTGCTGTGAAGTTGGACATTTTAACATGGGGACTTATAGAGACTGACTCACTTCTGGAGCCAGCATCAAGCGGAGCTCAGCTGCGTATTCTCGGCACAGCCGAGCGGAGAGACATTTCTGAACCAGCCCGCGGTGGCCCGGTTAGGTTTGAAAGATCGACTAGAGCGTCCGCGATCAGCTCCGGCGGCTGTGGCACACACAGAACACATCACATCTGTACCTGGAGGAATTTAACGTTTGAACCAGACGTTTATTAACCACATCCCCAACAGACGGCGTCCGTCTTAGTTTAGGCACGAGGGCGTTGATCCAGGCGTTCTGCAATCGTCCGGGCGTTTCAGTCTTTGAGGAGCACAAAAGGAAGTGATGTCAGACTTCCTGAGTCTTATGCTTCATGAGCTCTGAGGACTGGTCTGGTCCAGGATCTGGACCTGGTCTGGTTTAATCTGGTTCTGTGTTGTCTCCATGCAGTCTGGTTCTGGTGGACTTCAGGGAGGAGGGCGGTGCGTCGGTGCAGGTGGTGATGGGTCACGCTGTGGAGGAGGTGGAGGTCCTGCAGGAGCCTGATGAGGAGACTGCCGAGCGTCTGCAGACCTCCTTCCTCTCCCCGAGGACCCGCATGATGGACCCGGAGGAGCTGAGGAGGCGGAGGGGCGCCATCCGGAGGTTGCTGGAGAAGAACCGGGTCCCGGTGGAGGAGGAGGGGGAGGAGCTAAAGGTGGCGGGGGTCCTGATTATCACAGCCCCGTACGGACCAGAAGACTGCTGCAGCTCCAACCAGATCATCCTGGACCGCATCCAGAAACTGATCCAGATCCAACCGGACCATCCTGGACCTGGACCGCATCCAGAAACTGATCCAGACCCAATCAAATCATCCTGGAGACAGAGTGAGGGTCTTAAGACCCCTGACCAATCAGAGTGCAGCAGCGCGTGTGACTGACAGCTGGTTTGAACCAGTCTGACTCTTTTTGTCCAGTAAAAATCACTGAAGGCTGAAGCCCCGCCTCTAGCTGATGACGTCATCAGTGTGATGAAACTTGTCACTTGTCAATCAATAATCAATAAATTCTTATGAAGTGCTAACTAGAGGTAAAACATCCTTGAGCAGCCTGGTTGGGATGGGGTCTAAGAGACAGGTTGACGGCTTAGATGAAGAAATTATTGAAGTTATTTGATGAAGGTCGATGGGAGAAAAACAGTCTAGATATATATCAGGTTTTACAGCTGTTTCCAAACTTGCTGTATCAGAATGCAGATCAGTGCCTGTTGAGGGCAAGAGGTGATGAATTTTGTCTCTAATAGTTATAATTTTATCATTAAAGAAGCTCATGAAGTCATTACTAGTTAGACCTAAAGGAATAGATGGCTCAATAGAGCTGCTGGTCACGAGTCTGCTGGCTATACCATGGTGCCTTAAATTTGGCTACAGCACTATCAGATAAACATCTGCTGTAGGAGTTTCTGCAGAAAGGCTTATAGTCCAGTAATGTGAACTCAAAGGTTATTAAAAAATGGTCTGACAGAAGAGGATTCTGTGGAAAGACTATTAGATGATCAATTTCAATGCCATTCATATCATTGTGGTTGTCCACATGAATATTAAAATCACCTACAATAATTACTTTTATGAATTATAATTTAGTTTAGGTTTAGGATTTATTAATAGACTTGAGTCAAATATGGCTCCAACTCCACCACCTCGACCGGTACTTCGAGGAATATGAGTATTACAATGACTGGGAGGAGTGGATTCATTTAAGCTAACATATTCATCCTCCTGCAGCCAGGTTTCAGTAAGACAAAATAAATCAATATCATAATCAGATATTAATTCATTGACTAAAACAGCTTTAGAGGACAAGGACCTGATATTCAGGAGTCCACATTTAATTCTCTTATTTTGGACTATTGGAGATGTTGATTTAATTTTTGTTAGGTTTTTATGATGTAATCAGTTAGTTAATCAGTTAGTCCGTTAGATAATCAGTTAATCAGTTTGTTAGTTAATCAGTTCGTTAGTTAATCAGTTCGTTAGTTAATCAGTTAGTTAGTCAGTTAATCAGTTTGTTAGTTAATCAGTTTGTTAGTTAATCAGTTTGTTAATCAGTTCGTTAGTAAATCATTTAGTTAATCAGTTTGTTAATCAATCTTTATCTTTAAAAATTTATTAATCTTTAAAAATCTCCTGAAGACCCAGCTCTTCAGAGATTACCTTCTCTCCTAGCACTACCTACAACTGGACATGAGAAAGCTAACCCTTTAAGAATTGTCATAGCACTTATTGTTGCACTAACGCTTCTTATCGCATTGTACCTTGATTGTTTCCCTTCTCTGTAAGTCACTTTGGATAAAAGAGTCTGCTAAATGACTAAATGTAAATGTAATCAGTTAGTTAATCAGTTTGTTAGTTAATCAGTTTGTTAGATAATCAGTTTGTTAATCAGTTCGTTAGTTAATCAGTTAGTTAATCAGGTGAGTCAAAGGTCACCTGCTGGATTCAAACGTGTGACCATGAAGTTACATGTTGTCTAATCTAAAGAACAGTTCTGGTTCTGTTTGGTCCAAAGAGTATCGACCATGTTGCTCAAAAGAGGTGGCAAAAGCTAAAGCCAATCAACTGTGATGGTTCACCGCAGATCAGCTGGAATCATTGAGTCTGATGCGACGGCAGAGGAGGTCCAGGACCAGGTCCAGGTCCTGGTCCTGGACCTGGACCTGGACCTGGACAGATGTACATGTTCTGATGACATCACACAGGACCCACTGTTAGTTTACAGACAGACAGGTGAGTGACTGGCCAAGGGATTTCATTAAATGATGTGTGCGGACCTGGACTTGGACCTGTGGTCTGGGCCTGGTCCTGGACCTGTGGTCCAGGCCTGGTCAGGACATGGCGGCTCTGTCCAGTGTGTTTACATCGTGAACGTGCGGCTCTCCCGCCTCTTCTCTGCACGTGCTGTAGTTCAGCTGGAAGCAGGCGTTGACCATATAAGGAGCGCAGGCGCCATAAAAGGAAACGCGTTTCTTTATATGGAGGAAAGTAGTTCCTGCTTGTCCCACCAACACGTCGTCTTTTGGTATCCCTGCGCACGGACTCCATTAACGTCACACCCTGACTGTAATACGTCACGTATGATGCATGAACCTGAGGTCTGTCATCACATGTGAGGTTTTACAGGAGGAGTGTGACGACACACGTGACGACAGTCCGCACAGTGTGGGGAACTACATGACGGAGCGGATGGATATGTCCGGGTGCTGTTCGTCATTTCCTTATGTGGAGTGTTTGTGGGCCGGGCCGGACCGAAAACCAACTTTAGAACTTTATCTTGTGGTTCTGGTTAAACCGGGCCGGACTTGGTTCAGCAAGTGTTCGCGGGCCTGACGTCCTTTGGCTGCTCCGCTTCAGCTCCGTGCACATGACGGAGGCTCAGGATGGACACAAAGCTTCACTTGTTGCTAAAGTAACGGCTAATGCTAACCGCTAGCTGTTAGTTAGCTGTCCGGCTAGCGGTCCTGTTAGCTGACTGCGCACAGGCTGGGAGCGCGGACCCGGGTGAGTGTTGGTGTTGTTTACACCCCGATCAGCGGAGCTCCGGGCCGCCGGCAGGAGGAGGTTGTCAGGCCCGGGGCGGCGGGGGTGGCGGGGGTGGGGGGACAGTTGGTAATGCTGGCCGGGAGCGACGCCGGGATGGGCACCAGAACCGGAGCCGGGCGCAGCAGCATCCCAGTGAACACGGCCGGACCGGGACCGAACTCAGCCTCCGAGACTGACGGAGGCCAGTTTGACGAGAGAGAGTACAGCACCGAGGTGATTTACAGCGGCTCCGACCAGGACTCTGACTCCGGGGACGATGAAGACACGGCGGGTTCCGGAGACAGGAGAGGTGTGAAGCGGGAGAGGAGCGAGAGGGAGGTCGGGCATCAGTCAGCGCACACCTCCGGAGGCCTGAGCGGGGGTTACGGCGGGGTCAACCCCGGGGTGCCTGGAGCTAAACCCGGCAAGAAAACCAGAGGAAGGGTGAAGATCAAGATGGAGTTCATCGACAACAAACTGAGGCGGTACACCACTTTCAGCAAGAGGAAGACCGGCATCATGAAGAAGGTGAGTGTGGACAGGTAAACACACGTCATCAGAGGCGGTCCTGGCTAGATTTACGCCCTGGGCGTAGGGTTAGGGGTTTTCTGCGAGCTCTTTCTCATGGATGAAAGTCAGCAGCTCAAGCAGAGTCATGGATTTTGATGGGAGGTCAGGGAAGTTATTCAGCTCCTGCACAAGCTCTCTGCCATCCACGTCTGAGTGTCCCTTAAAGTGCAGTGTAGTTTGCAGGGTCTCACATTCTTTTTGCAGCTCTTTGTCTGGGAGGTTTCTGAAATTAGAGAGCACTCCAAACTTCTCTCTCACATTCTGCAGTGTGGAAAAGCTGAAGCTGCAGCATCAACAACAACACTGAAAAATGTGACCTCCAACTTCTTCAGAGCATCACTTAAAGGCTCATCAAATGCCTCATAGGAGAAGTGACGCTTTGTGGACCTCAGTCTCTTCTGTTGCAGAACAGCCTCAACATTCATTTCTTCACAAATATCCTTGGCTGACATCTGTGCTGTCACAAAGCCTGTTGCCCTTTTGCCTTGAAGATCTTTCTCAACCCTATTGAGAAGACTGACTGCTACATCAACTTGCATGCTGGGAGACTGCATCAACTTGCTCACATGGTGTGTCTGGCTCAAGATGTCGTACCACACCACTGTACAGATGCTGAAACAGTAGGATCCCACCTCCTCCGACAAGGAGTGGGCCTCAACCTTAATGATGGGGTCTTTAGTGTGATCTCTGACCTCAATCAATGCCTCTCTCACAGCAGCTGCCTGATATCTCAGGGGCTCAACACTCTTCACTTTACTTTCCCACCTTGTGTCAGTCCACATCTTCAAAGTGATGCCCACATGTTTTTTCAGTATGGCCCATCTCTGAGTGGAGGCTGAAAACAGGGTGAAAAGCTTGTGTAAGATGCCAAAATAATTCATGGCATCAGTGGAAGCCTTAGAAGCATCAGCCACAACCAAATTCAGGGTATGAGCCCCACATGGCACAAAAAGAGCTCTTGGATTTATTTGTAGAAGCCTGGCTTGAACACCCTTGTTTTTCCCCTTCATGTTTGCCCCATTGTCGTAAGCCTGTCGTAAGGAACTTTGAGCTCCTCTAGTCTCTTTAGAATGAGAGATGCCAAATGCAGACCTGTTGATTCCTCTGCCTCCAAAAACCCCATGAAATGTTCCTTTATGCTGGGCTTCTCCTCTGTCAGTGACACCACACGAATTACAACTGACAGCTGTTTGGTGTAGCTGATGTCTGGTGTGCAGTCAAGAATAATTGAGAAATATTTTGCCTGCTTGATGTCACTCACCATTTCAAAAATGATCTTGCTGCTCATCAAATTAACCAGTTCATTCTGTATGCTGTGACTGAGGTAGCTGGTGTGACCAGAGGTACTTTTTTGGACCTGGTTAAGGTGCTTTTTCATTACTGGGTCAAATTGTGCCATCAGTTCAACCTCTTTGAGGAAATTGCCATTAGATGGCGTGAACAATGTTTCTGTACTCCCCCTTAGTGCCAGATTTCTCGCTGCCAGAGACTGCACAATCGCAGTCAAACGGGTCAGCACTGCTCTCCATCTCATCATCTCAGCCTCTAGAAGTGCCATCTCCTGGTTATCAATTGTTTCCCCCTTTTTTATCCTGACTGCCAGTTCTTTCCATACTTTCATGGAGTTGAGGTGTTCTGGACTGTTGTCGTGAGAGGTGAGCAAAGAACTTGCATGTTTCCAGTCTGTCAGGCCTGAGCTTGTTAAGTTAATTGTCCTCTTAGAAAAGAGTTTGCAGCAGAAGCAGAAAAGGCTGTTGTTTTTCTCTGATTAGACTAACCAGCTTCTGGGAATCTTTTCACCATTAACCAATGTCTTCTTGAAATACTGATGATGGCAACTTCTTCCATCCAACTCATTCCTGGAGAAAACAAGGTCAGCAGGTACTTCACTTGGTCCTCTGCAAACCAGCTGTGTCCGAATTCTGCATACCTTTATCTTTTGCCCGTTTCTCCTCTTCTTCTTTTCATCTTTTTCTAAACTGGCCACCTGATGGCTTCTTTGCTCTTTTATTTTCATCCATGATGAAGATGAAGACTCGACATCTTTAACTTTTGTATTATTATATTACTTTTTGCCAACACCGTCTGTTCGCCCGTCAATCAACCGGAGTCACGTGAGTCACGCAGATGACTGCACAGATTTTTTTTTTCATTTTTCACATAACCCAATTAATTACGTGTAGGTATATGGGTCTATGTTAATTTTAGGAATGAAATACAATTTATTTGGAAGCAGTTTGTGTTGTGTGGCCTGGGATCAGTCTATCCCCCGCCCCCCTCCCCCTTGTCTCTTCTGACACACAACATGTATGACTCTCAGCAGCAAGTTGACGTGACAATGAGGGCGCCCCAGCACCCACTCCACTAACTTGACATGGAAATGAGCGGTAGTCTAGAAAACTGGCGAGTTTTGTTTTGAGTTTTTTTTTTTTTGAGGGCACATTGCCCATAGCAAAAACCGGCCCTGCACGTCACACTTCCGGTCCCATTTGGACTCTGAAGGAGTGATGACGACGAAGCATCATGGTCACGGTCCAGCTCGGGCCCACCAGGATCACCTGTATTGTCATGACGACAGTCCACCTGAACGTTTCGATCACATGTCAGTTATCATCCCGTGTTCAGGTCCGGTATCGAACATACGGATTCTGATCTGTTTCTAACTCTCCTTCCTCCTGCAGGCGTACGAGCTGTCCACGCTGACCGGTACTCAGGTTCTGCTGCTGGTTGCCAGTGAGACGGGTCACGTGTACACCTTCGCCACCAGGAAGCTACAGCCCATGATCACATCTGAGACGGGCAAAGCGCTGATCCAAACCTGCCTCAACTCTCCGGACTCACCGCCACGGTCCGACCCATCCTCCGACCAGAGGATGAGCGCCACAGGCTTCGAAGAGACCGACCTCACCTACCAGGTGTCTGAGGCCGACAGCTTGGAGGTCGCCAAGGTAACACATCATCCAGAAAGTTCTGTTGGGACAGACCGGCAGACTGGTTCTGTTCATCAAAAGGTTCTGTTCAAGTGGAGAGAGTGAACGCCACGTTTATTTTACACTGACAGTGAACGCATCATGAGTTTAGACCACAGGCGTTGGATGACCTGCAGGACTCGATGCTGATTGGCTGCTGAGACTCACCTGTCATAACTGTGTTGTCTCCCTGCAGGATCTGATCAAACCAGCGTTCACCAGCTCCACGCCATCCTCGTCCTCAGTGTCCATGCAGGTCCAAACAAGCACCCCCTCCTGGCAGCCGTCCTCCTCCACCAATGGGACGGTGCTGAAAACGTCAGCCGGCGTCGTGCTTCCTGGAGGCTTCACCTTAATGTCAGGTAGGAGGGCGGAGCTTCCAGTATGTCATGGACCCATCATGTCCGCACACAGCGCCATGCTCACTATCACGCTATGCTCACCGTCACGCCATGCTGTCCTCGTCACTCATCTCGCAGCTCTCTGCTTGTGTTAGCAGCTAACCTGTGTCTGGCCCCGCCCCCCTCCCTCACCTGTCCACAGGTGCCCCGCTGCCCCCCGGCACACACACCATCCCCCTCAGCCAGCTGCAGGGCCAGCCTCTGGCCATTCAGGGCCCCGGGGCCCCCGGCCCTGCTGCCACGCTTCATGGTCCGACCACACAGCCGACCACGCTGCTACGCCTCCCCGCCACCGTGTCACTGGCAGGTCAGCACGCAGCCACACCCACCGCCACCTGTGTGTGTGTATGTGTGTGTTTGTGTGTGTGTGTGTGGTCAGCACTAACACACCTGTGTGACCTCATCATAATGTGTGGATCATACTCAGATTACACCATGTGTTCATCAGGGGGTGGAGTCTCGCAGCAGCTACAGACCTTCCAGGTTCAGTCCAGCAGTCAGCAGACCTCCACCAATCAGAGCAGCTCAGAGATCCACAGCCCCGCCTCCTCCACAGGTAAGCACAGAGCTCTGTGAGGTGCAGTGATTGGATGGGTAATTGGATCATGTGATCTCTCTCTCTCTGCAGCCATCGTCTCCTCGTCCTCTTCGTCCTCCTCCTGCTCCTCTGTGGCTGGTCACATGATGTACCCCGGCGGTCACACGGTGATGTACGCCGCCCCGACGCCATCACTGGGCGACGGCAGCCTCACCGTCCTCAACACCTTCCCTCCCACTGGGCATGCTCAGTCACATGACCCCGGTACAGCCCCGTTTCTATGGTTACAGCAACCAGGAGGTGTTTGATTGGCTCAGCAGTTACTTTGATGTCTTCTTCTTCTAATTAACATAATTAGCACTGTTTATTGATTATTGATTGACTGAAATCTCCTCGTCTTTCAGCTTCTCTCCCTCAGGTCTTCCTCACCTCTCTTCCTCCGGTCACCGCTCAGATCCCAGTTTCTGCAGTCCAGCTGCACCCGGTACCAGAACCACACAGAACCAACACAGAACCACCACAGAACCACATAGAACCACATAGAACCACACAGCAGCAACGCAGAACCACACAGAACCACAAGAACCACATAGAACCACACAGTCTTACAGTAGTCTTGTCTTCAGATGGTCTTAGGGCAGTCTTACAGCAGTCTTGTCTTCAGATGGTCTTACGGCAGTCTTACAGTAGTCTTGTCTTCAAATGGTCTTACAGCAGTCTTACACAGTCTTACAGCAGTCTTGTCTTCAGATGGTCTTACGGCAGTCTTACAGTAGTCTTGTCTTCAGATGGTCTTACAGCAGTCTTGTCTTGTCTCTAGATGGTCTTACAGCAGTCTTACAGTAGTCTTACAGCAGTCTTACAGTAGTCTTGTCTTGTCTCTAGATGGTCTTACAGCAGTCTTACAGCAGTCTTAAAGTAGTCTTACAGCAGTCTTACAGTAGTCTTGTCTTGTCTCTACATGGTCTTACAGCAGTCTTGTCTTCAGATGGTCTTACAGCAGTCTTGTCTTCAGATGGTCTTACAGCAGTCTTACATTAGTCTTGTCTTGTCTCTAGATGGTCTTACAGCAGTCTTGTCTTGTCTCTACATGGTCTTACAGCAGTCTTACAGTAGTCTTAGAGCAGTCTTACAGTAGTCTTGTCTTGTCTCTAGATGGTCTTACAGCAGTCTTACAGTAGTCTTACAGCAGTCCTGTCTTCAGGTGGTCTTAGGGCAGTCTTACAGCAGTCTTACAGTAGTCTTGTCTTCAGATGGTCTTAGGGCAGTCTTTCAACAGTCTTACAGTAGTCTTGTCTTCAGATGGTCTTAGGAAAGTCTTACAGCAGTCTTGTCTTCAGGTGGTCTTAGGGCAGTCTTACAGTAGTCTTACAGCAGTCTAGTCTTCAGATGGTCTTACAGCAGTCTTATCTTCAGGTGGTCTTACAGTAGTCTTACAGCAGTCTTGTCTTTAGATGGTCTTAGGGCAGTCTTACAGTAGTCTTGTCTTCAGATGGTCTTAGGGCTGTCTTACAGCAGTCTTACAGCAGTCTTGTCTTCAGATGGTCTTAGGGCTGTCTTACAGTAGTCTTACAGCAGTCTTGCAGCAGTCTTATCTTCAGATGATCCTAGGGCAGTCTTACAGCAGTCTTACAGTAGTCTTGTCTTCAGATGGTCTTAGGGCAGTCTTTCAACAGTCTTCCAGTAGTCTTGTCTTCAGATGGTCTTAGGAAAGTCTTACAGCAGTCTTCAGGTGGTCTTAGGGCAGTCTTACAGCAGTCTTGTCTTCAGATGGTCTTACAGCAGTCTTATCTTCAGGTGGTCTTACAGTAGTCTTGTCTTCAGATGGTCTTAGGGCAGTCTTACAGCAGTCTTGTCTTCAGATGGTCTTAGGGCAGTCTTTCAGCAGTCTTGTCTTCAGATGGTCTTAAAGTAGTCTTACAGCAGTCTTACAGCAGTCTTGTCTTCAGATGGTCTTAGGGCAGTCTTACAGCAGACTTACAGCAGTCTTGTCTTGTCTCTAGATGGTCATCAGTCAGCAGAGCGGCAGCAGCAACCTGACGGAGCTGCAGGTCGTAAGTCTGGACGTCCACCAATCAAAAGAGGACTGACGGTCACATGACACAGCTGGAGCTTGTGATGTCATCAAAGACTGCCAACACTGTTTGTTGTGATGATGCAATCAACTTCCTGTCATGAACAGGAAGTGACGTAACGAAATTTGAATCTTTTCTGAATTTTATAAGTTTCAATATTTTATCACCTGCAGAGATGATGATGTCATCAGACTGGAATGACATCATCACTTATTGAATGTATCTGATGTTTCTTTTGATTTCATAAACAAAAAGTGCCAAACTTGAGACACTCCTTCCAGTTCACTCAGAAACTACAAAAACACAAAGAACTACAAAAACACAAAGAACTACAAAGGTACAATGAACTACAGAAAATGCAAAGAACTACAGAAAGTACAAAGAACTACAGAAAGTACAAAGAACTACAGAAAGTACAAAGAACTACAGAAATGCAATAAATGATAAAAAGAAAAACTACAATAAACTAAAAAACCCAGGCCACACCTGGCTCTGTCAGTTTAGATCAGGGGTACGGTCGAATAGTCAAAAAAATTAGCTCCTAAGTCCTTTCCTAACCACTTTTCCTTGACCTCGATAGAAAACGTCACGAGCCAAGGAAAGGTGTGAAGGAGAATTCATAAGGAGTTAGGAGAACTCCGACGACCGCGGTGTTCAGAGAATCCGACTGCTCTTACACTACACTACGTCATTATGCGACAGTGAATGTTATTGACGTGATCTGTGGTCAAACTACAAAGTTCAGAAGATGGACTACAAAACGCTCATCTGAGATACTTACTAGATACTCCCCGTGCGCTCTTAGCATGTAGTTTAATGCAGGAAATATAAACGTGGAAAACCCGGTGAAAAATGTGACTTCATCATCAACGTCAGAGTTCAAATAATAAATGAATATTGTCCACCTGTCACAGAAGTCAGATGAAGTGTTTGTTAGCTGGTATGGTCGCTCACCCTCCTGTCCACTCATATAGAAACATATTAGCAAGTTATGGCAAAGATATATGATTAATCAGCAACGGTAACTTCATGATGATCTGCAGGACGCTGGATGTCACAGTTACAAACAGTTTGTACTCTGTGTGTGAACGCAGCTCCACAGTCAACAACAGAACACACTTCATGATCAAAGTTTGACATCACGTCAACACGTATGTTCATATTCACACGCTCTCTGCTGCAGGCTGCATCACACTGTTTAAACACATTAATGTTTTCTTTCTTATGTCTGGCTGTGAATGACGCCGATTTTTTTGTCGCTGCCGCAAGGAATTGTGGGGCGGCATTACCTCCTTTCCTTTCGTAAAGGATGGTCCGGTGTATCCTATGCTAAAGGAGATAATAAAGGAAGCATTGAAGCTCCATTTCACTCAGTTAGGAAGGTTCCGAAGCAAATTTGACTATTCGACCGCACCCCAGATGTGCGGTCGAATTCCCCACACAATTCCCACAATTCCTTGCGACAGCGACAAATCGGCGCACCGTTCAGTCATTCACAACCAGACATAAGAAAGAAAACATTAATGTGTTTAAACAGTGTGACAGCCTGCAGCAGAGAGCGTGTGAATATGAACATACGTGTTGACGTGATGTCAAACTTTGATCATGAAGTGTGTTCTGTTGTTGACTGTGGAGCTGCGTTCACACACAGAGTACAAACTGTTTGTAACTGTGACATCCAGCGTCCTGCAGATCATCATGAAGTTACCGTTGCTGATTAATCATATCTTTGCCATAACTTGCTAATATGTTTCTATATGAGTGGACAGGAGGGTGAGCGACCATACCAGCTAACAAACACTTCATCTGACTTCTGTGACAGGTGGACAATATTCATTTATTATTTGAACTCTGACGTTGATGATGAAGTCACATTTTTCACCGGGTTGTCCACGTTTATATTTCCTGCATGAAACAACACGGTCAGAGCGCACGGGGAGTATCTAGGAAGTATCTCAGATGAGCGTTTTGTAGTCCATCTTCTGGACTTTGTAGTTTTACCACAGATCACGTCAATAACATTCACCGTCGCTTCATGACGTAGTCTAGTGTAAGAGCAGTCGTCTTCTCCTAACTCCTTATCACCTCTCCTTCACATCTTTCCTTATGACCTCGTGACGTTTTCTATCGAGGTCAAGGAAAAGTGGTTAGGAAAGGACTCATTTTTTTGACTATTCGACCGTACCCCAGATATGATACTTGACGCATACTTCTTACGTCATGATAAACAGACATATCTATGCGTGTACTGGATGTGACGTCTGTGCCCAGTCGCTTCCAGGAAACGTCATCAGCGCGACACGTGTGGCGGTATTAGCAGTTAGCAGAGCAGCGCGGCGGAGCAGACAATTTTTACCGGATCAAAGAGCGCTGAAGAAGATGGCAGCTGCTGGTACACAGGGCAGGAAGAGGCTCCTGAGAGAGGAGGACATGACCAAGGTGGAGTTTGAGACCAGCGAGGAGGTGGACGTCACCCCCACCTTCGACACTATGGGACTCCGGGAGGACCTGCTCCGTGGCATCTACGCTTACGGTAGGCCGGGGATCCGTGCGGCCTCCAAGGGGAGGAGCGTTAGCTCAGGGCGCTAATTGTTTATCCCCATGATGTTTTAAAGATTATGTTAAATAAAGATTAGCCTGATTGAATGTATACTTTGATTTGTTCACATAATGTTTAGATGTTCTTATATATGTAGCGTTAACTTTGAAATTCTTTATTAGAAGTTGTTCAGCGGTTCTTCGGTTAGCATGAGCGTTACCCATTCCCGCTAACGCTCCGTCCAGTTTACCGCGGAGCTGCTCCCGCCTTTATGCGCAGCTGAGAAAACGAGTGCAGCGAGCGGCTAACGCCGTGAACAGTGGTCGGCCTGGCCATGAGTCCAGGAGCAGAGACGCTCCTCTGGAGGACTGATGAGCGAGACCAGCGGGTCAGCTGCTGTTGAGCCAGTCCAGCGTTTCTACAATCCAGTCCAGTGCTTGTACAGTCCACTCCAGTGTTTATAAAGTCTAGTCCAGTGTTTCTACAATCCAGTCCAGTGCTTATATAGTCCACTCCAGTGTTTATCACAGACTGACGTTAATGTTTTTATTAATGTAACGAACAGTTAGTTTGTTTGGACCTGATCACGTGACTTACGTTGTGTTCCAGGTTTCGAGAAGCCTTCAGCCATCCAGCAGAGAGCCATCAAACAGATCATAAAAGGCAGAGACGTCATTGCTCAGTAAGATCCGTGAATGCTGACCTAAGTGCAGTGCCCGTCCTGAAACTCTTAACAGCTGCTCTCTGATCTGTGCAGGTCCCAGTCCGGTACCGGAAAGACAGCCACCTTCTGCGTGTCTGTGCTGCAGTGTCTCGACATCCAGGTCAGTGTTAACCCAACAGGTTCCCCACAGAACCCGGAGAACTGTCAGGGACGAATGTGTCTCAGCAACCTGAAAACATGATGTGACGTCACCACACAAGAAAGATTTTCGTTGATCGTTGACAAATGATTATTGATGATCGTTGATTGACCGATTGACCAGTCTGCAGGTTCACCTGTGCAGGTGTGGGGGATGATGACATCATGTTGTGATGTGTTTCATGTCTGCAGGTGAGGGAGACCCAGGCGCTGATCCTCGCTCCAACCAGAGAGCTGGCTGGACAGATTCAGAAGGTAGCCCCGCCCACACCATCACACATAGCCAATCAAATGTGAGCAGGGGTTCTGTGTATTGCATTCTGATTAGCTCTCTGTCTTGTGTGTTCAGGTGCTGCTGGCTTTGGGAGACTACATGAATGTCCAGTGTCACGCCTGCATCGGGGGCACCAACGTGGGCGAGGACATCCGGAAGCTGGACTATGGTCAGCACGTGGTGGCAGGGACACCTGGACGCGTGTTTGGTGAGTTCCACACGTCGGCAGCGTGAGGCCGACATGAGCTGCCACATTAAAGGTGTCATGTGACCAGAGTGTTCAGAGATCAAAAGGAAACAGCTGGTTAACGTTCATCACGTCGGGGTCACTCCCTGTGCTCGCTTGGAGCGCGCCGCCGTTTCCTGTAATGAAGGGCAGCCAATGGGAAGCTCACGTTGATTTGTCGTGTTTTCCTGCAGACATGATTCGTCGCAGGAGTCTGAGAACTAGAGCCATCAAGATGCTCGTCCTGGACGAAGCTGACGAGATGCTGAACAAAGGTGAGACTGAGCATGTGCAGCTGTGTCACCTGCAGACCAGCACACCTGGATGAAGCTGTGATGTCACTATCCAACATCTGTGTTTGTGATCCAATGTACCTACCTGTGTGTCTGTTGGCCCGTGTGTCTGTTGACCCGTGTGTCTGTTGTGTCCAGGCTTTAAGGAGCAGATCTATGATGTGTACCGGTACCTGCCTCCGGCCACACAGGTGGTTCTGATCAGCGCCACGCTGCCTCATGAGATTCTGGAGATGACCAACAAGTTCATGACCGACCCGATCCGCATCCTGGTCAAACGGTCAGTACCACAGCTGTAAACATTCAGCGAACGTTTAGAAAACACTGCAACTGTCTGTAACCCGTCTGTGACCTGTCTATGACTCGTCTGTAACTGTCTGTGACCCGTCTGTGACCTGTCTATGACTCGTCTGTAACTGTCTGTGACCCGTCTGTAACTGTCTGTGACCCGTCTGTAACTGTCTATGACTCGTCTGTAACTGTCTATTGCTGTCTCCTCAGTGACGAGCTGACTCTGGAGGGGATCAAACAGTTCTTTGTTGCTGTGGAGAGAGAGGAGTGGAAGTTTGACACTCTGTGTGATCTGTACGATACTCTGACCATCACACAGGCCGTCATCTTCTGTAACACTAAGAGGAAGGTCGGCACACATACACACACACACACACACACACACACACACAAACACAAACAAACAAACAAACGTATTGTAGTGATGGATACGCTGCTGCAGCAAGGCATTGTGGGAGGTTGAGTCCGTGTGTGTATGTGTTTCAGGTGGACTGGCTAACAGAGAAGATGAGGGAGGCCAACTTCACGGTGTCCTCGATGCACGGAGACATGCCACAGAAAGAAAGGGAGTCCATCATGAAGGAGTTCAGATCAGGAGCCAGGTAGACCGGGGCCACAGTCAGACCACAGTCAGACCGGGACCGCAGTCAGACCACAGCCAGACTGGGGCAGCAGTCAGACCGGGGCCACAGTCAGGCCACAGTCAGACCGGAACCGCAGTCAGACCGCAGTCAGACCAGTCAGACCGGGACCACAGTCAGACCGCAGTCAGACCAGTCAGACCGGGACCGTAGTCAGACCGCAGTCAGACCAGTCAGACCGGGACCGTAGTCAGACCGGGGCCGCAGTCAGACCGGGACCACAGTCAGACCGCAGTTAGACCGGGGCCACAGTCCCTTGTGTGACACATGTTTGTTCTGTTTTCAGTCGTGTTCTGATCTCGACCGACGTCTGGGCTCGAGGTTTAGACGTTCCTCAAGTTTCTCTGATCATCAACTACGACCTGCCCAACAACAGAGAGCTCTACATCCACAGGTACGTATCCCTTCGCACAAAGTAGACCCAATAGAGAGCTCTACATCCACAGGTGCATATCCCTCCACACTGTAGCTGTCTGTAATGACCTCTGACCTCCTCCAGGATTGGTCGGTCCGGGCGTTATGGTCGTAAGGGTGTGGCCATCAACTTTGTGAAGAATGATGACATCAGGATCCTGCGGGATATCGAGCAGTACTACTCCACCCAGATCGACGAGATGCCCATGAACGGTACGAGTCGACCAATCACACACCTGCTGCTTCTGATGTCACAGCTCAGAACAAACTCAGCCAATCTGAATGTTGTTTGACAAACTGAAATAATCATCACTCCTGCAACACAACGTATCCCTCCACAGAAAGTAGTCCCACAGAAACCTGAATAAAAAATAATGTTTAATCTGACGTGACAATATGTTTTTCTGTCTGCAGTGGCTGATCTGATCTAACCTGGATGACATCATGTTGGAGCCCCGCCCCTTTATTTCATTTTTTTTTTTTATATATATATAGTTTTAGACTTTTTCTTCATCTGTTGACGTGAAAACAACTGTAACATTTGTTTTTGTAAATAAAGTTCTTTTGGTTCCACACACTGTCCTCGTCTGTCCCCAGGTCCCACTCGTCTGTCCCCAGGTCCCACTCGTCTGTCCCCAGGTCCCACTCGTCTGTCCCCAGGTCCCACTCGTCTGTTCCCAGGTCCCACTCGTCTGTTCCCAGGTCCCACTCGTCTGTTCCCGAGTCCCACTCGTCTGTCCTCGTCTGTTCCCGAGTCCCACTCGTCTGTTCCCGAGTCCCACTCGTCTGTCCTCGTCTGTTCCCGAGTCCCACTCGTCTGTTCCCGAGTCCCACTCATCTGTCCTCGTCTGTTCCCGAGTCCCACTCGTCTGTTCCTGAGTCCCATTCGTCTGTCCTCGAGTCCCACTCGTCTGTCCTCGTCTGTCTCCGGGTCCCACTCGTCTGTTCCCGAATACCACTCGTCTGTCCTCGTCTGTCTCCGGGTCCCACTCGTCTGTTCCCGAATACCACTCGTCTGTCCTCGTCTGTCTCCGGGTCCCACTCGTCTGTTCCCGAGTCCCACTCGTCTGTCCTCCAATCCCACTCGTCTGTCCTCGTCTGTCTCCGGGTCCCACTCGTCTGTCCTCGAATCCCACTCATTTGTCCTCGTCTGTCCCTGGGTCCCACTCATCTATTTTCTGTTCTCGAGTTCGACTTACCCCCAAAATCCACTCGACACTCGGCTACGCGTTGAATACGCGTCTATTTTTGACACTTGCCGCAAGCAGCACACGTCAGTTTACACAGAGCACCTCAAGCGGGCGGAAGCCAGACACAGAAAAAGCATGGAGAATCCAGTTGATTTTCAAAATAAAATAGCCTGTGCAAACTGCGGGTCGTAAAAACAGACAATACACATGTAGAAGCATGTTTAGAAGAACATACACTGGGAAAATGGCAAGTAATCTCAGCAAGTAAACAAAGTCTGGCGGGCTAAACGCTCACTTCTGAAACGCTCCTGGTGGAGTTTGACGTTGCGTGAAGGAAGGACCAAATACGTGATGCTCATGCAATGCGCCGCGGACGGGCCCGGTGGATTTTCCCAGTTAGTTTAAGGAACACGGCTGATCTCAGACTCTTTGAATCAAACTTTATTTTCATATCTTGAACACAAATGTTGAAACAGGAAGTGTTAGTAACAGGCACCAAAAATGATTTCACATGAACGATTCAAACACGTTATAAAACAGGATACAACATTTATATTTAACCCAGATTAAAGGAACACATTTATAAAAATATTCAGTCTCAACAGAATTTAAAAACCAGCATATACAGTCATTCCGTCCTCAAACTGCAGCACCTGAACCTCATTAGGACTCCAGGTCCAGTCTAGATCTGGTGCGGTTTGCTCAATACGACACTACGCTAATGTGACGTTTTACTCTTCAGATGAGACAAACCAGACAGAACATCTTCAAATGGACGAGTTAAGCTAGCTGTTCCCTCTGTTTACAGTCTTTATGCTAAGCTAAGCTGTTTCCAGTCTTGATAATGTGACTTAGAGGAAGTTTTGACTTAAAGTAAAATCTGGTGTTGTCGTGTTTAAAGGGACAGTCGATGTTCTGATCCGGTGTGGACGGTCAGGAACAGGTTTTCTGTTTACCGCACAATGTTCTGGTTCTCCGGTCTGCAGCAGCTAATGTGTAAAAACACCAAAGTCACAAGCAAACCGACCTTGGAGAACCTTGCTGTCCCTTTAACACCTGTACAGGTAGGATGAACAGTATACATCAGAAATATGACATTACGTAACCTTCACCACCATCACAGCCAATTAGGGCAAAGCTTGTCAAAATAAAGTGATGATACAGATGATTGTAAGTGTGAACCAATAGGATCAGAGGGGCAGGGCTTAGTGTCAGGACCTGTAAACGAACCTGTTCTGATCAGTTGGATTGAACTCTATAGGAAGTATGCAGAGAAGATAAAAACCAGCCAATCAGAGGAGTGACAGGAGCAGAGAAGGATGGGAAGGCATCTACAGATTGCGTCTGATGAACCAGATCTCGTTCCTGCGGCGGGGTACGCCAGGATTCTCGTACACGGCGACCATATATTCATCTCTGTGTAGTTCATCAGTGACGCCCAGAATCTCCCACAGAAGGTTGATCTGACGGGTCACCGTCTCCTCCGTGGTCGTCCCAAGGAACGTCCTGCAGCCAATCAGAGAGCACAACATCAGACAGACTGACATGTTCACACTGCGTTCGGGGACAGTCGGGGTAAAGTCAGAGCTGCGTTCGGGGACAGTCGGGGTAAAGTCAGCGCTACGTTCGGGGACAGTCGGGAAAAGTCAGCTACGTACGGGGACAGTCAAGGTAAAGTCAGAGCTACGTTCAGGGACAGTCGGGGTAAAGTCAGCGCTACATTCGGGGACAGTCGGGGTAAAGTCAGAGCTGCATTCAGTGACAGTCGGGGTAAAGTCAGTGCTGCATTCAGGGACAGTCGGGGTAAAGTCAGCGCTACGTTCGGGGACAGTCGGGGTAAAGTCAGTGCTGCGTTCAGACATGATGTTCTGACCTGGCGACGACTCTCATTGGCTCCCTGTGGATGATGGTGATGTCGGGGTCGGAGGGCCTGGGCGGGTTGGTCTGGAACTCAGCCGGCAGGAAGAACGCCGTCAGGACGTTTTTCTTGAACGTGATCCCGTCGTCCTTCATGTGGATGTTACTGATCACTGGCACCGTCATCCCCAGGTACCGACCTGAACACGACCAATACATCATCAATACTTCGTCAATACTTCGATACATCATTGATACTTCATCATGAAAAGGCTGTATCAAATCCGGACCAGAACTTTCTCTGCAGTCCAAAGATCAGTCATCTTCAGGTAAGAGCTGATTGGTTGACAGATCACTTTAGTATTCCGCCTCCACCGACCTGGTTCTGGTGTCAGTTTCTAGTCTGTGGTTCTGGTCGGGGTGTGCTGTAGCTGGGCAGACTCTGACCTGCGGAGTTTTCTTTACAGATGAAGCGCATCAGTTTCATTAAGGCCATGGAGATGCTCTGCTCATACAGGTCTTCTCCTCGGGTCACACAGGCCCAGTTTCCTGCTGGATACAGACGCTCCTCGTACAGAACCTCCCCCATCTGTAAGGACAGAACCAGAACCACAGGAGTCCATGAGTCTCAGACCACATCCACGAGGCTTCATGTAAACCTGGAAACGATCTGAAGGTCTGAGGTCCTTCTCAGACTGAGGTCTCTAAGGGGGCACTTCAAGGACACAGGGGACCAGAGGAGTCCTGAGTGTCCTGAATTGTCCTCCAGCGACTCTCTGTGTCACAGGTCACCATGAAGATTGATCATGGTTACTATGGTGATCTTATGTGGTGTTGGGGTCTTTACCTTCTCATGGCTGGATACTGGAACAAAGGGGAGGGGCTCCCTCTGCTGGCTGTTATGAGTCATTTCCTGTATGGGTCCAGTCATTTCTGAAACACAAACATAGCTCATTAAATATAACGTATGCAAATGAGGTGCTAAAAATGTAAATGTTGTTAAATATGTAAATGAAGGCGGTCCAGAGCCATGGGGTACAGTCGATTAGTCAATAAGTCCTAAGTCCTTTCCTAACCACTTTTCCTTGACCTCGATGGAAAACGTCACAGGGTCAAGAAAAGGTATGAAGGAGAGGTGATAAGGAGTTGGGTAGGGCGGTGTTCAGAGTCAGACTACATCATGATGTGACGGAGAATGTTACTGACGTGATCTATGGTAAAACTACAAAGTTGAAAAGATGGACTACGAAACGCTCCATGTTAGATGGTGATGCGCTCTGACTGTATTGTTTGATGGTAAACGTGGACAACCCAGTGAAAGATATGAAGCTCCTTAACAGAGAATTCAAACAGCTCTGATCGTGACGGCTACGTTAAAACTCTTTTCATTCAGTTAGGAACCCTCCTAAGCAAAACTGACTATTCGACTGCACCTATGGTCTTCAACAGGACTGTGGTTGGCCACGCCCCCTCACCTGGAGGAACTGACACCTGGTGGGTACTGGCAACAGCCTGCCAGTGTGACAGCAGTCTGTCGTCATCCTCCATTGGCTCGGGGTTGTCTGTGATGTCATCATCGAGCTGCTCGTCGTCCAATCCGTCGAGGTCTTCCAGAGAAATCAGAGCCATCACTGCAGAGACCACGCCCACCAAGAGGAGCCACTGTAAGAGGATAACACACCTGTTCACACCTGTTCACACATCCGGACCAGGACCAGAAACCGTCAAAACATCAACTACCATCAGGTTTTCTGAACGGTTCTTCAAACAGTTCTTTGGTTCTTTACACAGTTCTTTATTCTTTAAACAGTTTTGTGGTTCTTCAAACAGTTCTTCAGTGAACAACAGGGGGCGCTCTATACCGCACTCTTCATCCTGATGATGAGGTCAAATAAATAATGACAGACGCATTAACGTGTTAACGCCATATCAACGTGTTGAAAGTCATGAATATTTGAACCCGCTGGCTTTCCATACAGGGTCACACGTTAACACGGTCGCTCGTCAAACCGAAACACCGGGAAGGAAAGTAGGTCAACCCGGGATCCGGTCCAAACACAGGACCACGGGCCACCGACCCGCCGCAGACCGGTAGGGTTCAAACAGAGATACCAACTGGACTAACGGGATCACAAAGGACGCGGTTCGGATACAACAGAGACCCGAACTGGACCGGTTTAGTTAGCGCGGTGAAGTTAGCGTGGAGCTGTCTCTCTGCACCGCATCAACAGTTAGCCTGCTGCACAGTTAGCTCAGGTCTAGACCGGGTCAGAACAGCCCCTTAGCAGGTGTTTATCTCACCTGGTTCTGGTCGCACCTGTTTGCCAGGTGAGTCTTCAGCTGCTGAAACCGTCCGTCGATCACAACAACCAGAACCTCTTGTTCTGTTTCCGGTAGACTGCACCCTGCGGACATTTCAAAATAAAAGCCCGTTGCATCGCTACAATAAAAGCCCTCCTTTAGTTTTTATGTTTCTGAAGCTTTGAACGAAGAAAATAAGAAATGTTGAACAGAAGTGACGTCAGAGTTGTTTCATACAGTGTAAAAACGGAAAATCTTTGCAAATAAAAACAGGAAGTGGCACACTGGAAGACTTCCGTTCTGGTTTCCAATCAGGACGAGTTCAAACTTCATCAATGTTTCTCTGATTGTCATGAAGTCTGTTTTTCTGATTTTCTGACTGGTTTGGACTGGTTCAGTCCTGGGTTGGACTGGTTTAATCTTGGTTTGGTCTTGGTTTGGTCTTGGTTTGGGCTGATGTGGTCCTGGCTTGGACTGGTTTAATCCTGGTTTGGACTGGTTTGGTCTTGGTTTGGGCTGATGTGGTCCTGGCTTGGACTGGTTTAATACTGGTTTAGTCCTGGGTTGGACTGGTTTGGTCCTGGTTTGGGCTGATGTGGTCCTGTCTTGGATTGGTTTAGTCCTGGGTTGGACTTGTTTAATCCTGGGTACTGGTTTAGTCCTGGGTTGGACTGGTTTAGTCCTGGGTGGGACTGGTTTAGTCTTGGGTTGGACTGGTTTAATCCTGGTTTGGACTGGTTTAATCCTGGTTTGGGCTGGTTTAGTCCTGGGTTGGACTGGTTTAGTCCTGCCTTCAGTAGCTGTTTTCATGTCCGGCGAGTATGTACAGGTTACTGTGTTCAGTAGGGTTATCTGTTGCCCTGCTCTCCAGAACCACCACCCTGCAAACAGAAAGACAGGTGAGCTGACAGCCTTGTAAACAAAGAGGGGAATAGACAGGTAAACAGACAGGTGAACACACAGACAGTCATTACATTTAATTTACCCTTTTCAGACTGATTTCTCTGTCTTAATTAAAGAAACAGATCACCTGATCGTTAAAGAAACAGACCACCTGTTCGTTAAAGAAACAGACCACCTGTTCGTTAAAGAAACAGACCACCTGATCGTTAAAGGAAGAAACGATCTGAGACTGAGCACATTGCATCATGGGAAACAGGTATGACTCACCTACACAGCATTTCAGACAGCGTTAGTGTTAATCACACAAATCATTAATTAATGTTAATCATACAAACATACATATCATATATGTGTATATACTGTCTATACAAACATACATATCATATATCTGTGTATATTTTTTTTTTTTATTTTAGATACTTTATTGATCACGTTGAACGTGAAATTACTTCTCCGCATTTAACCCATCCAGGCTGGCACCTGTTGGAACACACACATGCACATGCACAGTGTCACACACAAATCAACAGATACCAGATTCACTGGAGCGGTGGGCATCAACTGACAGCGCCCGGGGAGCAGATGTTGGGGGGTACGGTGCCTTGCTCAAGGGCACCTCGGCCGTGGCAATCTTTTTCTGAGCAGCTATCTTCTTTTGATCGAACCGCCAACTTTGGGGTTATTGGACGACCCACTCTACCACTGAGCTAAGGTCGCCCATAACTGTATATACTGTCTATACAAACGTACATATCATGTCTGTGTATCTGTTCACTCAAATGAATTTCCGTATGGGTATCACAACAGCAGTTATCTACTTATCTCAAATTTATCTGTAGACTTGTTTTGCCTGTGCACGAACAGGTCTCTAAACTAACAGATGTGATGATGAATATGTTGAATCCACTCCTCCCAGTCATTGTAATACTCATATTCCTCGAAGTACCGGTCGAGGTGGTGGAGTAGTTGGAGCCATATTTGACTCAAGTCTATTAATAAATAATAATTAATAAATTAATCCTAAACCTAAACTAAATTATAATTCATTTGAAAGTCTTGTTCTTAGCCTTACTCACCCAACCTGGAAAACATTACAGCCAGTTCTATTTGTTACAGTATATCGTGCTCCTGGTCCTTACTCTGAATTTTTATCTGAATTTGCAGAATTTGCATCAGGCTTGATCCTTAAAACAAATAAAGTAATTATTGTAGGTGCTTTTAATATTCATGTGGACAACCACAATGATAGTCTTAGTACTGCATTTATCTCTTTATTAGACTCAATCGTCTTCGGTCAGAGTGTAAATAAACCGACTCATTGTCTGAACCACACTCTTGATCTTGTTCTTTCATATGGCATTGAAATTGATCATCCAATAGTCTTTCCACAGAATCCTCTTCTGTCTGACCATTTTTTAATAACCTTTGAGTTCATATTACTGGACTATAAGCCTTTTTGCAGAAACTCCTACAGCAGATGTTTATCTGATAGTGCTGTAGCCAAATTTAAGGAAGTGATTCCTTCAGTATTGAACTCAATGCCATGTCTCATTGTAGCAGAGGACTTGTCTGCTTCCTTTAGCCCCTCACAAATAGATCATCTTGTTGATAGTACTACAGGCTCATTACGAACAACTCTCGACTCTACTGCATCTCTGAAAAAGAAGATAATTAAACAAAGGAGGTTAGCACCATGGTATAGCCAGCGGACTCGCAACTTAAAGCAAGAGGCACGTAAATCTGAACGCAAATGTCGTGCTACTAAACTGGAAGAATCTCGCTTAGTCTGGCAATATAATCTTAAAACATACAGGAAGGCTCTCCGTAGTGCCAGAACAGCCTATTAGTCCACGTTCAGACAGGGACAGGCAAACCAGCAACCGGTGGTGTGGGAGTGCGGTGGTAGTGGGTTGCTGTGGGCGCGTCTATACCTGCTGAATGTAACCGCAATCAGGAAATAACTTTTTATTTCGCTGAGTAATGACAGCTTTATCGAGGCCGGCGCTCACTCTCTGTTGTTGTTACACTCTCTCTCTCTCTCTCTCTCTCTCTCTCTCTCTAATCATCAGACACAAATCAAATTAAACTTCTTCGTGTCACTATATTTTGCGGCGTAAATTGCGAGTCGGACTCAGATTTAGAAACTGGGTACATGAAATAAACAAAGTGAGATCACACACACAGGTAGATTATCAGAGTTTAGTCCGTGAATCCACCTGGATAGTCTCTGCTTCAGAGACATTTCAGGCTGTCTGTGGAGGTTTGGCCGATCTGAGTGTCTGATTGGCGGCTGGAGCGTGACGTGGGGATCCGTTTTCCCAAAAGTTGAATCTGGCTCAACTTCTCTCCCGGACGCTGGCGACGTTTTTTGCGGCAACACCTGCGTTGCGGGCTGCCGGTGCGGAAACACACGACCCCCACTGAAATGTATTGAAAAACGCCGCCAGCGTCCGGTTTGCCTGTCCCTGTCTGAACGCCGCCTTACTCTTCATTAATAGAGGAAAATAAGAACAACCCCAGGTTTCTCTTCAGCACTGTAGCCAGGCTAACAGAGAGCCACAGCTCTACTGAGCCATCTATTCCTTTAGGTCTAAGTAGTAATGACTTCATGAGCTTCTTTAATAATAAAATTATAGACTTAGACTTAGACAGACTTTCTTGTCATTCCAAGCACATTTTCAATGTACATTGAGCGAGATTCCGTTGCAAGGCTCCGAATAAAAGCTGAACACAAGTAAAAACAGTGTAAATATAAAAGTATATAAATTATAAATAGAATAAAATATAAAAGAAACAGAATAAAACAAAAGAAAATTGTGACTTATTTACAGAAATGTAGCATCTAACAGAAAATTATATGTAGCAGCAGGATGTATTATACAGTGAATAGACAATATGAATAGTGCAAATATCTGTACCAGCAGGATGTACTGTAACAGTGAATAGACAGAGTGAAATAGTGCAAGACAGTAACAGTTTTTTAGTGCAATAGAGTTCACAGTGTCCATGTAAAGTGACTAGTGTCATATATATGGGAGGGGGGTTATTGGGAGTTTAATAGTCTTATGGCGTGGGGAATGAAGCTGTTGTGAAATCTGGCTGTTCTGCTTTTGATGCTGCTGAACCTCTTACCAGAGGGCAGCAGGGAGAACAGTCCATGGTGGGGGTGGTAGGGGTCTTTCGTGATCGACGCTGCTGTGCTCTCTTCACAAGAGCAGAGGTATGAAGGGACCAGGTCAAAGTCTCTGTGATCTGCACCCCCAGGAATTTGGTGCTGCTGACCAGCTCCACTGCGGCGTCGTTGATGAGGAGGGGGGTGTGACTTGGCTGATTTTTCCTGAAGTCAACGACGATCTCTTTTGTTTTGTTGACATTCAGGATTAGATTGTTCATGTTACACCAGTCCACCAGATGTTTCACCTCCTCTCTGTAGGCCAGTTCATTGTTGTCCCTGATGAGGCCCACCACCGTCGTGTCATCCGCGTACTTAATGATGTGGTTCGTACTGAACCTGGCACGGCAGTCATGGGTCATCAGGGTGAAGAGCAGTGGGCTCAGGACGCAGCCCTGGGGGGAGCCAGTGCTGAGGGAGATGATGCTGGAGGTATTTCTGCCAACCCGCACAGACTGGGGTCTGTCTGAGAGGAAATCCAGCAGCCAGTTACACAGGGGGGTGTTGAGTCCAAGGGGGGCCAGTTTGCTCACCAGGTGCTGGGGGATGATAGTGTTGAAACAGTCCAGAAACAGCATACGCACGTGGGCGTTGTTCTTCTCCAGGTAATCCAGGCTCAGGTGGAGTGTGGAGGAGATGGCGTCCTCTGTGGAGCGGTTGGAGCGGTAAGCAAACTGGAGCGGATCAAAAGAGGGGGGGAGTTTGGAGATGATGTGGTCCTTCACCAGCCTCTCGAAGCACTTCATCATGATGGGAGTGAGTGTGACGGGGCGGTAATCATTGAGGGATGAGATTGTGGATTTTTTGGGTATGATGGTGGCAGTCTTGAAACAGGATGGGACGACAGCATGGGTCAACGAGGCGTTGAATAGGTCCGTAAGGACGTGAGCCAGCTGGTCAGCACAGTCTATAACTATTAGAGACAAAATTCATCACCTCTTGCCCTCAACAGGCACTGATCTGCATTCTGATACAGCAAGTTTGGAAACAGCTGTAAAACCTGTAATATATATAGACTGTTTTTCTCCCATCGACCTTCATTAAATAACTTCATTATTTTTCTTTATCTAAGCCGTCAACCTGTCTCTTAGACCCCATCCCAACCAGGCTGGTCAAGGATGTTTTACCTCTAGTTAGCCCTTCTTCATTGGATATGATTAATCTGTCTTTATTATCAGGATATGTACCACAGTCCTTTAAAGTAGCTGTAATTAAACCTCTTCCTAAAAAGCCCACTCTAGATCCAGAGGTTTTAGCCAATTACAGACCGATATCAAACCTTCCCTTTCTCTCTAAGATACTTGAGAAAGCTGTAGCCAATCAGCTGTGTGACTTTCTCCATAAGACCAGTTTATTTGAGGATTTTCAGTCAGGATTTAGGGTGCATCATAGCACAGAGACCGCACTAGTCAAAGTTACAAATGACCTCCTAATGGCATCAGACAAAGGACTCATCTCTGTACTTGTCCTGTTAGATCTTAGTGCCGCATTTGACACCATTGACCATCAAATTCTTTTACAGAGACTGGAACATCAAATTGGCATCAAAGGAACCGCCCTAAGCTGGTTTAAGTCGTATTTCTTAGATTGATCTCAGTTTGTTCACCTCAGTGATGAATCCTCCATGCATACCAAAGTTTGTCACGGACTCCCACAAGGTTCTGTACTAGGACCACTTCTATTCAGTTTACATATGCTTCCTTTAGGGAACATTATTAGGAATCACTCTGTTAATTTTCATTGTTATGCCGATGACACCCAATTATATTTATCGATCAAGCCTGATGAAACCAATCAGTTAACTAAACTCGAAGCATGCCTTAAGGATATAAAAAGATGGATGACAATTTTCTCATGTTAAATTCAGACAAAACTGAAGTTCTTGTAATTGGACCCAAACACCTCAGAAACTCTCTTTCTAGAGACTTAGTTACTTTAGATGGGATCACCCTGGCCTCCAGCTCCACCGTAAAGAATCTTGGAGTTGTTTTTGATCAGGATTTGTCCTTTAATGTCACATAAAACAAATTTCGAGGACTGCATTCTTCCACTTACGTAACATCGCCAAAATCAGACGCATCGTGTCTCAAGCGGATGCAGAAAAACTAGTCCATGCATTTGTTACTTCTAGGCTGGACTATTGTAACTCTTTGTTATTAGGCTGCTCCAATAAGTCTCTGAGGACTTTGCAGCTAATTCAGAATGCTGCTGCACGTGTTCTGACAGGAACCAAGATCAGAGATCACATCTCTCCCATTCTGGCTTCCTTGCATTGGCTACCTGTTAAATCTAGAATAGAATTTAAAATTCTTCTCCTTACATACAAAGCTCTTCATGGTCAGGCACCATCATATCTAAAAGAGCTCATAGTACCTTACTACCCCTCTAGAACACTGCACTGTCAGAATGCTGGGTTCCTTGTGGTTCCTATAGTTTCCAAAAGTAGATTGGGAGCCAGAGCTTTCAGCTATCAAGCTCCTCTTCTGTGGAACAAACTACCATTTTGAGTTCGGGAGGCAGACACGGTCAACACTTTTAAGAGTAGACTTAAGACTTTCCTTTTTGATAGAGCATCATCCCTTAGTTATGCTGCTATAGGACTAGACTGCCGGGGGACTCCCCCTCCCTCCCCTCTCTGTCTCTCTCTCTCTGTCTCTCTCTCCCTGTCTCTGTCTGTCTCTTTCAGGGTTATGCCTAGTCAGGCACGGTATTAGTTGAAGATGCAGTCACATCTCCCTTTACTGAAAACTCTCTCTCTCTCTCTCTCTCTCTCTCTCTCTCTCTTCATCTGTAAACATACATGTCTCATTAATGCATGTTAATGCATGTTACTAACTAAACTTACTAACTAAACTTCTTCCCTGGAGTTTCTGTGCTCTCTCGTCCAGCAGGTTCTCATGGATCGTGGCTGCTGCTGTGGTCCTGCACGACGTCCACTACATATATTATTACTGTCATTATTGTTACCATATCTCCATTACAGTTTATAGCTAGTTAATGATTTGCTGCAGCTGTGCATCTGTGTCTCTCTATCTCTATCACAGGTTCCACTGCTACTGTAATAATTTCATCATTCATTGTAATTCATTGTCATTCTATCATTCATTGTAATTGTACAATATGTTTGTGTTGATTTGTTCTGTACACGTGACATCTATTGCACGTCTGTCCGTCCTGGGAGAGGGATCCCTCCTCTGTGGCTCTTCCTGAGGTTTCTTCCACCTTTTTTCCCTGTTTAAAGGGTTTTTTTGTGGGCAAGTTTTTCCTCACTCAAACCGAGGGTCTAAGGACAGAGGGTGTCACTTCCTGTACAGATTGTAAAGCCCTCAGAGGCAAACTGTGTTTTGTGAATTTGGGCTATACAAATAAAATTTGTTTTGATTTTTTGATTATTGAAGACATCCCACAGGTCGTGGTAGCAAGGAGGGCCAACCACAGACTTGGCAGTACAGACAGACAAAAGGCAGGTGAGAGAACAATTATTTCTCCAATTCAACACCTTGCCCATAGACCAGTCAATATGGGGATTATGCTCGATAAAACAGGGTAATCCCAGAATCAGCAGATGCAGAGAAGATTCAAAGATGTGGGAACTGAGGAACTCAGAATGGTTACCGTTTATGATAAGCTGGATGGGTTGAGTGCGATGGGATACTGTAGTGGCTGCAGCGATTAGTCTGGAGACAGATACTCTTTATATAATATAAGAAGTTTATTACATTTTATTGTGGGCAAGTTTTTCCTCACTCGAACCGAGGGTCTAAGGACAGAGGGTATCACTCCCTGTACAGATTGTAAAGCCCTTCGAGGCAAATGTATTTTGTGACTTTGGCCTATACAAATAAAATTTGATTTGATGTGAAGTTTGGAAACAGCTGTAAAACCTGACAGAGACTGGAACATCAAATTGGCATTAAAGGAACCACCCTAAGCTGGTTTAAGTCGTATTTTTTAGATCAATCTCAGTTTGTTTACGTCAATGATGAATCCTCCATGCATACCAAAGTTTGTCACAGAGTCCCACAAGGTTCTGTGCTCAGACCACTTCTATTCAGTTTGTATATGCTTCCTCTAGGGAACAGTTAACTAAACTTCTAGCATGCCTTAAAGGAGATATATTATGCATTTTTTTCACCAGTTCACACAGTTCCCAGGTACCTTAATGACATCTCTGTGAAATCCTTTGGTCAAAATTCCTCACAGATCAAGCACAGCAGCCCTCTCTATACCCCGTTTTTAGCGCTCTGTGCTCAGGCGTTTGATTTTAGTGTCTGTCCCTTTAAATGCAAATGAGCTGCTGCCGGCTGCTGTTCATTCCGCCCCCCTCTTCCGCCCTGCTTCCGCCCACCATGCTGATGTGAGTTCAGCATCAGGATGCCATGACAACAGATGAGCACAAGCACTGGGCATGGCTGCCGGTAAACACGTACCATTGCAACCTTATATGTTTGAGCCAGAGTCAGACCCTGAAAATGAAGAGGCCCCAGAACACGTCAGAGAACCGAGGAGACAACAGGAAATTTCTGAATGGTAAGTTTATGTAATGTGTTTTTATATCTTTTTATATGTTTGAACTCTGGCTAACTGGCTAGCGCTAGGCTAATGGTACTACCCTGTAGTGTGTTTATGTACTGGCTATTGGAAAGCTACGTAGATAAATGTAATTAATTGCAAGTAACGTACATAACGTTACTCAGCTATTCCCCTTACACCAGTAACATACAAGCTCAGCCAACATGTTTTCTCCACAACCGTACAGGTGGAAAATTAATTATGGGTCTTTACGAGGGGAATAGAGCAGTAAGTTCTTTTATGCATAGAAGTAGTCTGTTACTATTGTAATATAAATGAGTAAGGATTAAAGTACAATAAAATTCTGTTCCCTCTATCTTACATTGCTTACTGTTAATCTGTCATGTTTGTTACTTGTTATCATGTTACATATCAAACACTGAAAGCACACAAAACAGTTCAGATAGAGTTTACCTTTATTGTCATGATTCCTTCAAACATCACACAACTTTTGAAAACAAACTTATTCAATATACTACCTAGAACAGCAGTCTGAAAAAGTTTTGGTCAGCATTTAGGTTTTACAGAATTTCAGAAGAAAAAAGATGGACACATGTTATAAAAGCATGTCACTGTGTAGTTTAGACTAACCATTATGTACACTTTGTTTTAGCTGTTACAGATACTAGGCCTACAGGAGCTCTGTAAGATGGTGTTGGGGATTTCTCAGCCGGAGAATCAGGGTGGTACTGCTCAGCTGTGTGGTGTGACAGATATGGAGTCCCCAGACACTCATAGAAGCTATTCGGGGTCAGACCAGTCCTTGATTGAACCTCAACACGTAGCCGGCTACAACCTCTTGCTTCCCTGGTCTTGCAAACTGGGCTGCGAGATCCTCAGGGATGGGGATCTTCAGCACCTCATCCACGTATGGGCCAGAGTCTAGGAAAACCTTCTCGAAGATGAGGTCAATTAATTATCCAACTTACATAATTAAGAGCCCTGTTTTATGTTATTTATTTTTCACTTGTATAATAGATGTTTGCACATTCTTTGACTTATGTCTGCACATTCTTTGACTTTGACTTGAAGTTCAATCTGAATAGCAGCTCACCAGCTGATGTTGTAGCTTAGGGACGCCCAGCACTTTCATTGAAGTGGAGGGCTGCCAGGTAGAGTCTAGGGAAGAGGGAATATGAGAAATATGATTGAGAGCACAAATATATATTATAAATTATACTCATTCACTAAGTATCAGAATCACCTTTATTTGCCACAAACTGTCCATACATACATTGAGAGCAACATGTAAACAGAGTCATATTCCTTGTGTGTACACACACCTGGCCAATAAAGTGATTCTGAAAGTTACTACTTGTTAATTCTTTCAGTCCAGAAGCCTGCATGAACAGGCAGCCTGACATGTCACTAAAACCGGACAATATCCAGGTGGAGCTCATGGACTGAACTGATACTGTCCTTGTATTGTAACTGTTTACTTTATGTACCCAGCTCCCTCAGACCGGATCTAGCTTCAGACTAAGCTGTAAAATAGTGAGGGGTCTCTCTTTCTCTCAAACCGACACAGACAGTAAAAGTGAGGGGGTGCCGTTAACAGAAAGGTGAATGAGAGAAAAGTTATTTTCTTATCGCTAATGACGGCTACGTTCAACACACAGCTGCATGTGGGACCGGACCTTGACCAGACTTGTATAACTTGCCGTGAATCTTTGAGGCCTCTCTGCCTGTCTGCGTGCAGCTGTGTGTGCTGAACATAACGCTAGCTAGCTGTTAGCGTTAGCTCGTGGTAATCGGACAAAAGAAACACAAAGCACACTTACATTTCCATCATCAGTAGTTGGTATTACTCCTCTTTCGTGTGAGGTCTCGTTGTCGTCCTGTGTTGTTCTGTGTTCATTGTATTTGTCCGTGAAGCACGACCGTCGCGCACACACACGCTCAGGTCTGGTCGACAGTGTGGGGACGTCTCCGGTAAAAGTAAACGTAATCCTCCGTTCTTCGGTCCTCTCAGGCTGGGGCCAATATAGCGACTTGTGCCGGTCACTGCAGCCAACAACAGAGTGACAAGCATGCCTAGGTCTGAGCCTCGCCACACGGCCAGGCATTCTTCTCTGTGAAGCAGAAACTGTTTGAGCTTCACCTGAGCTTTGTGTTTTCATCACCTGTAGGGCGTGGCGGGTGGAGACTGGGTGTTGGCCTCTGCTGTAGAGATCAGGAAGTGGGTCTGGATTATGTTAATGAAAAATGTTGTACGTACAAAGGAAGCTGAATCTGATTCGCCTGCCCAGAGACAAGCCGCAACTGGGGGTGTGCCTGCAGCAGCTGCATGCAGTTGTTGTTTTTAACACTGGGGGGGTTTGTACGCACCCCGAATTCGAAAAGATTGGTGTAGAAGACCTGGAAAAGTGATTTTTGCATAATATGTCCCCTTTAAGGATATGAAAAATTGGATCAGTCTGGCCCACTGACAGAGCTGCTGTTCCTGATTGGTCCACTGGGGGTTGCTCTGTCCTAATAAAAGCAGCAGGCATGATTACAAACAGGAAGTGACACAACACAGATCATGTGACCCGACCAGAGAACGAGTCTGACCAACGTGAAGACAAATTTTGTTTCTGTTGAGTCAGTTAAACACTGAGCAACTGACCACAGTCCACCATGATCCACCATGACCCACTACAATCCACCACAATCCACTACGGTCCACCATGAGACTACTACGTCACAGAGACTACGTCCAGATTCTAGACAGTCTGTGGGGTATGTCACTGAGACTACGTCTATTTTTTGTACTCTACAGGTCTGTAGTTTCTCAGAGTTATCAATGAGAATAGAGCACGACCCGCTGTCCTCTCTGATTGGTTGGAAACAGGAAAAATCTGTCTTCCACATGATTTACCTGAACACGTCGCAGTGAGAACACAAGGTGAAAGAGATAGAGTTGACCTCATCACATGATCACATGTCACCTCATATGATCACATGAAATCCACCTGAGTTTTTCTTACTCGATGATCTTTGTTGTCTTTCCTGTTGTGGTCAGCAGGCACCGCTGCAGACTGCAGATCTCTTCCTACAAACAGATCGGATCATATAAATCAGGCAACGTTCAGGTAAATCAGATGACAACTGTTCACAGGAAGTGACAGGTGAGCAGACAGCAGTGTTGTGGGTAACGCATTAGAGTACTCTAATTACTTTTTTCATGTAACGTGTAACGTAACACGTTAGTTTCGTGCGTTAAGCCAGTGGTTCTCTACCTTTTTTCAGTGATGTACCCCCTGTGAAATATTTATACCCCTTAACCAGCGCAAAGCATTTTTAGTTGAGAAAAAAAAGACTTAAAACAGAGCACTGTGCCATCAGTGTCTAATTTATTAAACTTTGGAACTGATAAACACATACAAAATTCAAACATTTGGAAAAAAACTATTTCGAACATTTTAAATGTTAATAATCCATGACTAAATTTATTGCAAATATTTCTCATCACTAAAATGTAGTGATTCAAACTAATGTAGTGAAAACAGTGACCATATAACCATTTAAAACTATAAAATGAACCATTTAAAACTCCATAAATGTGCTAAACACTTCTCATTTGTAGTGGTCTCTCTTGAACTATTTGGAAATAAAAAGATATAACTAAAAAAAGAAAGAAATAATTAACTTAATTATAAATAAAGATTTGTGCACATAAAATAATTATCAACATAAAGTGTCCTCTTTTGGGATCATAGTAAAGATCTGTTCTCAAAAAGAAATCATTAACTTAATTTTAAATAAAAGCAGAAATTGCTAAAAATAAAAGTATCATCTTAAAATATCTTTTTAAGAATCAAAAAGAAGTGACATCTTAACATTACAAACTGTCAACACTGAATATTGCATTGTTACTCTGTGTAAGTGTTTTTGCACTTAATGAGACATTTTAGTGAGACACTTGGGCTTGTGCTTCACTGAGGATCTTCTTCATTCTTGGTGGCAGGGAGGCAACTGCTATGATCAAGCTCTTCTCCAGGCACAGTCTGTTTCTCTGCTTTGTTTTGATCACAGTCATTGCAGAGAAGGAGGCCTCACATAAATATGTGGAGGAAAAGGGTAGTAGCTGCTCCAAAGCTTTCTGTCCCAGGTCAGGGTACTCCTGCTTCACACACACCCAAAACTGTGTAAGTGTGAACATGGCAAACTTCATCTGGAGGCCACGATCAGATGACACTTCCAAGAGTTTTTCCTGATAGGTGACTGGGAGCTTGCTTCGGTTTGCTTCAGACAAGAGAAATGGGTTTCTCACCCAATCCAGCTGTGCAGATTTCTCCTCCATGTCAGGAAAGTAGGAATGAAAATCCTGAATCAACTTGGTCAAATGTCCCACTATGACCAACTTGACTGGAGCTCTGTCCACATCCTCACTAGAGAGAAAATCATCCAGCTGAGGAAAGCAGGTGAAATCCTCCTGTGCACAGGCCCTTCTCCACAGCTCTGCTTTCTTCAGGAAGCCACCCACCTTGTCATACTTGTTTAAAATGCTGGTGTCCTTGCCCTGCAGAGACATATTCGGTTTGTTGAGTTTGCTGAATATATCTGCCAGATAGCACAGCTTTGCAAGCCAGTCTGTGTCCTGGAACAAGGTGGCATGGGGAGATCTGTGCTCAATCAGAAAGGCGTGTACTTCGGATTTTTTAATTCCTCGAGAGAGCCAGCGCACTTCTGTGTGCAGCAGCAGTTGTGTGTGTTCAGCTCCCATATTTTCACAGAGGCGGCGAAACAGGCGTGCATTAAGTGGCCTTGACTTAATGAAGTTGATCACTTTGATGCTGCTGTTCAAAACGTCATGTAACACAGGGCTCATTTTCTTGGACGCCAATGCCTCCCTGTGTATGACACAGTGAGTCCACATCACGACGGGGTTTTCTTTTTTAATGCACACTATTAGTCCTTTCGCGCTGCCCGTCATTGATGCTGCTGCGTCCGTACAGATGCTGCTGCAGGATTTCCAGCTCAAACCGTTTTCACAGAAAGCGGCATTGACAACATCAAATATGTCCTCTCCTGTTGTTTTCCCCTCCAAACTTTTACAGAATAGGATGTGCTCATAAATGTCGTCAGTATCAACGTACCTCACAAAAGCAACAAGTTGTGCATTTCCACTGACATCTGTGGATTCATCCAGCTGGAGTGGAAAGGGGTCGCTAAGTTTTCCCACAACTTGCTCGACAATGTCTGTTCCCATTCTATCTACTTTGCGGCAAATAGAGTAATTTGACAAAGGCACAGTCTTTAATTTAAAGTTTTTGTCCAGCATAGTCTCAGCCAGCACTACAGCCGCTGGAAGGAGCAGGTCTTCAGCGATAGTGAATGGCTTCTTGGCTTTAGCTACTAGCAAAGACACTGCATAAGAGGCCTCCAGGGCTTTGGCTGATGTTGTGGAGGCCTTCCGCATCATGTCTTGAGATGATCTGAATTCAGATAGTTTCCTCTTAAAAAAGTCAGGTGGCTTACCGACGTGACATCCATGTTTTGTCTTAAGATGACGCTGCAGATGTGCTGGCTTCATGCTACTGTTAGCTAATTTCTCCCCACAGAAAAAACACAGTGCCTTGGGTGGGTTGCAACTTGTGGACGTAAATCCAATTAAAACATACTCTTCAAGATACAGCCAGAATTTTGCCGGCTCTGGTTTGGCCTTCTTTGCCACTTGTCCCTCCGTGTTTTCAAAAGAATTGCCGCTACGCTTCAACCACGACTCCATCGTTTGAGTTTTGACAGTGATTGACAGGTGATGGCAGGTGGCATGTGACAGGTTGGGTTGAACCATCCTGGTATGGGGGGGGACTCTGGGTTTTTAGGATAATGAAATTGAATAGCCTACTGAAATATAAAATTCATTTTATGAACTTATATTTTCCTGAAATATTTATTAAATAATTATTTTTAAAGGATTTTTGCATGGATGCTTGTAAGATAGTGTTGCTTAGGGGTCTTTAAGGAAGTAGGAGGCAGACTCAAAAGGCTCGGTTGAATGTCCCGTTGGTGGGCATTTTATTTACAGTGCTTCCAGAAAATGTGCCAAAAACCACAAAAAAAATAAATAAATAAACTAAACTAAGTATGAACATAAGTAACTGAGGCTCAATCAACTCATAAGAACTCCAAATAACTGCACAAGCCCTGGTAGCTGCTGTGCTCACTTCCTTCTCCCCCTGGCCTCCCAAAACCACTGAATATATCCCTACCTGTCTCTCAGTAGGGTGCCTTAGGACCTTACCATCCTCCACTACAGGGGTCAACAAATTAAACAGTTCAACTATTCAACATAACAGACACACAGAATCATTACCACCTGTACCTCATATTTCCCACTAAGCTTTAATATCCCGCCACATGCCATATCTTCCCATATCTCTACTGTTCAGAGACCTACATATAATATACTTCATTACATCTACCCATTACCCCCTTCAACATGGTAGCACCCATGACATCATTGACGATGTCATCCAGTGTATAAAAGACTGGGAATTGTGGGCCGGCCCCCTTTCACACACAATGGCTTCCTGCACAGGTAAGGAGGTAAGTAACTCAGACAAAGGACATAATTTTAACTTAATAACTCAGGAAAGCTGCTCGAAGAAACATGAATAAAAGTAACTGAAATATCACCCTGTTTGTTTGTCATTACTGTTTAACCAGATTTTAAAGGTGATAACCCTTTCAACAAAATATAATGCTAAACACAAACAGACCCGGGATAGTTATGTGTATTGCACTATCATGTGAGATTCATGGCTAACTTAACAGACAAAGAACTAAACTAAACATGGTGTAGACATGAAATGTATCCACTTGACAAGTGGCATTTATTAGTCCACTTTGTCACAATGCTACTTTTTAAATATATGTATATTTTAAAATCTCATGTACCCCCTGGAGTGCCTTCACGTATCCCCAGGGGTACGCGTACCCCATTTGAGAACCACTGCGTTAAGCAATCAGTAACTTCGTTATTTTTTTTAAAAAGTAATCCGTTGCTTTAAGAATTTCTCCGGATAAGGAAAGAAAAACTCTGACTGCAGCCTGCTTTTTGTCAGACAGTACTGTGCCACCTGCGGATGTGTCAGCGGAGGCGCAGCGCTGTGATGATGCGTCTGTGCCCTGCTGACCTACGTTACCTGTGTGTGAGTGTTTTCGAACCGGCGGCAAGATGGCAGAGAGGACAGCTTTTGAATCGTGGAAGTACGCACATTATTTTCAATTCGCCAGCGAAAAGGACAAGAACAACATAACGGTAAAATGCACACTCTGTGTTGGTGAAAAGCTTCTGTCGACCGCAAAAAATTCCACTTCCAATTTTAAAAAAACACCTTGTATCCAAGCAGGACTTCTCGGTGCATTTAAAGGAGGCTGTGTGTCTGTGTCACTTAAGTTGCAGCATGTGCGAGGCGCTGCAAACTGCATTTAATTTTTGGTAACGCATGAGTACTCTAACGCGTTACTTTTATTCATAGCTAACGCTGTAACGCAACAGATTACCGTAAATTTCGGACTATTGAGCGCACCTGAATATAAACCCGCACCAGCTAAATTTTAAAATACACTTTGTACATATATAGTCCGCACTTGAATATAAGCTGCAGGTTTTCATGTTGTAACATGAGATATTTACACAGAAAGACGGTACACGGAAGATTTTTTTTTTTGTTTTAATTTAAGACACGCTTTTTTTCAACATGGGATGAACATGCCTGCATGGTTAGAAAATAAAACACAGCACCAACACGGCATCAACACGGGATGAACATGCCTGCATGGTTAGAAAATCGGTTTATAGTCCGAAAATTACGGTAGTGTTTTCTTCGGCGCATAATCTTTCCCCACATGTCTGTCTCACTTTTGCGTTTACTGCTAGAGAGTGCCCCCCGGTGGCAGTAAAAATAATAAATTAGCCGCACCGTTGTATAGGCCGCAGGGTTCAAAGCGTGTGAAAAAAGTAGCGGCTTATGGTCCGAAAATTACGGTACTTTTAATTGATGGTAACGTTGTAACCTAATTAACTACTTTCCAAAGTAACTATACCCAACACTGGCAGACAGGTCAATGTTCTGCACTCAAAACACTACATTACCCATGAGCCAGAATCAGAACAAAGAACAAAGGCTCTAAAAGTTCTAAAGACTCAAAATGTTCTAACAAGTTCTAAAGATTCTTAAAGTTCTTAGAGGCTCTAAAGGTTTTAGCAGCTTCTAAAGGTTCTTCTCACCCAGGCTGCTCAGTCTGAGACACAGGATGACGCTTTATGGTCAGCTGGTTGCCATGGTGATCATAGTTGCGGTATGTAGTCTGTCTGTCTGACAGACATGGACATGTGAGGGACACACCTGAGGAGGACAACCTTCAGGAGGAGGGCTGGGCCACGGAGTTGAGTCTTTTATACTGAAAGAGACACAGAAGCTGTGTCTCAATTCAGGGGCTGCATCCTTCGAAGTACGCATTTGAAGGCCGTCCCAATTCGAAGGCTCCTTCAAATGCAGCCTTCAAATGCGTCCTTCTTTTCCCTCTTTTTGGAGGATGCACCGGAGTATCCTTCGCAGCCTCACATATCCCAAGATCCTTTGCGCGCCGCTGTTCAGTGCCGGGAAAATACAATGGTGACACCAAGCGGCGATGAATAATACCTAATAATGAATAATACATTTAATAATAATAATATAAAAGTAAGTATTGGGTTTTTATATTTAATTACTTTTACTTATTACTACTTATACTTTTACTAATTACTTATATTTTATTACTTTTATTGTCCCTGCTTTATTTCCAGACTGTAAAACTGCAAAGTCTAGTTAAACGATTGGATTGAATAAAGAGCTACTGTAACTGTCCTAGAGACAGGTTTTATAGTATTGGTTACATTATTTGTTGAAAGGGTAATATTTAACAGTAATATGTACTGTTTGAATTGTTAAATTAGATATTTAGAGCCTCTTTTGTAAGGTTATGTTGTTGATACAGTAATAGTAATTGAGTAATTGGTCACATGATCAGAGTTTGTTTGCCTAACACCCCAGCTGTAGCAATTCTTACTTTGTTTCCCAGCATGCACTGGTTGTTGGTTGCTATGGTTGCAATTAAAGTAGCGACGCGGAGCGGCTGAAACTGCGTTAAAAAGCGATAAACGTATTTTCTAGGGGCATAACCTTTTATTTATTTATTTATTCTGCATATGGTCCAGGAGGCACACACGGTAATTATATTTCAGTTAGTTATAATATGAAGTTTTATTTGTTTGATATTTAACGATGTAAATGTTTCTGTGATTTTGTGTGAGATTACTTTCTGTTATGTTAACATGTTTGAGCAACGGACACTAGCACGTTAACCTGAAACTGTTTGTATTTATATTTCTTTGTAGTTTTCACGGTGTTTGATGATCAGAGAGGGAGAGAGGGAGAGAAATAAAACGCCAAAAGACATCTGTATGATTCGTGGCCATCCTTGCATTGGACCAGTGTAGTTACAGCTATGTTTAGGATTATCACTATTATATGTTATACTTCATTCTTCTTTCTTATTCTTTCTTCTGTCTGTTTTTTCTTCATTTTCTCAACTGACGACTAACTGACAGACAACGGCTACGTTACAAAGTAACAACTGACGGCAGGTGAAGCAGCAGGTGACGCAACCAGGAAATGCTTCGAAGGCTAGACCGTCTCATTTAACAACTGTTGATGCGGCCTTCGAAGGTCTCTCAGAAGGATTCGCCCTCGAAGGCCGCGGAGGCCGCGTCCTTCATCCTTCATCGTCACGGCAATGTGCAGCATCAGAGACACCTTACGGTTCGTCTACATCCTCGTCATTCAGTTGAGAGGCGTGACCCTGGAAGGAAAATACTCATATCAGTACGTCCTGAATCCTCTGCTCTGTGAAGAGCTGCTACAGCATGAAGGCTTTGTATTCTACCTGTTCTACCTCAGAGGTCAGAGGTCAGGGCATTCAGATAGTAGAAGAAAATGTGACCTGAAATATTGAAAACATCCAGAGCTTTTTCTTCAGCGTTGGCAAAAATTACAAAGTGCTCAGATGATGTCTTTAAATTTTTTATCAGCAGCACCGCCACTCTGTGTGCACCGCCTCCCCTACATCCTCCCCCACCTCCACCTCCACCTCCCCCACCCCCCTCTGAGAGGACTGATAAATTATTCAGAGCGAGCTGAGGTCAACACTGAAACACAGAAACACAGAAACACTGCAGCTCACAACACCAACTTCTTATTATTATACTGAAATAACTGTTTGTTCAGGTCCAGGACCAGTTCCAGGTTCAGGTTCAGGACCTGGGCTGTGTGCTGATTCTGATGCAGTGGTCACACACAGTGATGCAGCATCAAGTGACGGCTGCTATACTCTTAATCACAGGTGGTGCTGTGGAGGTGCTGTAATGAATCCTGATGAGGTTCACACGAGCTTCACGCGAGCTGGCAAGCTGACCAGCTTCACACTCTTTACTGACAGAGCTCTGATCAACCCACGGTGCTCCGACATGAACATGTGTTGTTCTTGTGTGACACTTTAAATCATTTACAACTTGATTTATTTACATGAAAGGATGCAATCCAATTTTAACAAACGTATCGGTACGGCTCATTCTGGTCCTGTTACTCAGATCAAAATCAATCAAATTTATCAATCAATCAAATTCTATTTGTATAGCCCAAAGTCGCAAAATACATTTTGCCTCGGAGGGCTTCACAATCTGTACAGGGAGTGACACCCTCTGTCCTTAGACCCTCGGTTCGAGTGAGGAAAAACTTGCCCACAAAAAACCCTTTTAACAGGGAAAAAAGTGGAAGAAACCTCAGGAAGAGCCACAGAGGAGGGATCCCTCTCCCAGGACGGACAGACGTGCAATAGATGTCACGTGTACAGTCAACAAGTCAACAGAAACATTTTGTGTAATTACAATGAAAAATGACAATGGATTACAATGAATGATAAAATGATTACAGTAGCAGTGGAACCTGTGATAGAGATAGAGAGACACAGATGCACAGCAGCAGCAAATCATTAACTAAGTTACTATAAACTGTAATGGAGATCTGGTAACATTAATGACAGTAATAATATATGTAGTGGACGTCATGCGTCACAGCAGCAGTCACGATCCACGAGAACCTGCTGGACGAAAGAGCACAGAAACTCCGGGGAAGAAGTTTAGTTAGTAAGATGCATTAATGTACATGTATGACAGACATGTATGTTTACAGATGGTGGTGGTGATGGTGAGAGAGAGAGGGAGAGAGAGAGAGAGAGAGAGAGAGAGAGAGAGGGTTTTCAGTAAAGGGAGATGTGACTGCATCTTCAACCAATACCATGCCTGGCTAGGCATAACCCTGAAAGGAGGAGTCCCCCGGCAGTATAGTCCTATAGCAGCATAACTAAGGGATGACCTGAGCCAGCCCTAACTATAAGCTCTATCAAAAAGGAAAGTCTTAAGTTTACTCTTAAAAGTGTTGACCGTGTCTGCCTCCCGAACCCAAAGTGGTAGTTTGTTCCACAGAAGAGGAGCTTGATAGCTGAAAGCTCTGGCTCCCAATCTACTTTTGGAAATTATAGGAACTACAAGGAACCCAGCATTCTGAGAGCGCAGTGTTCTAGAGGGGTAGTAAGGTACTATGAGCTCTTTTAGATATGATGGTGCCTGACCATGAAGAGCTTTGTATGTAAGGAGAAGAATTTTAAATTCTATTCTAGATTTAACAGGTAGCCAATGCAAGGAAGCCAAAATGGGAGAGATGTGATCTCTGATCTTGGTTCCTGTCAGAACACGTGCAGCAGCATTCTGAATTAGCTGCAAAGTCCTCAGAGACTTATTGGAGCAGCCTGATAACAATGAGTTACAATAGTCCAGCCTAGAAGTAACAAATGCGTGGACTAGTTTTTCTGCATCTGCTTGAGATACAATGCGTCTGATTTTGGCAATGTTACGTAAATGGAAGAATGCAGTCCTTGAAATTTGTTTTATGTGGACATTAAAGGACAAATCCTGATCAAAAACAACTCCAAGATTCTTTACGGTGGAGCTGGAGGCCAGATTATACCACATTATAGTACCGCTCGCCGCTGACATCATCACTGACATCAACAGCTAACTGTCTGAACACCTTCAGACGAAGACGTTGTTACGTAGTCCTCACTACGTCCTCACTGAGGACAGATCCTGATCCAGATCCAGCAGCACCTTCATCGTCCATCTGCAGCTCTTGCAGGAGAAACATGTGGTTTGTTGTGGGGGGTCGTTCCCTCTTCAGAGAGCAGATGCAGGCAGCTGATTGGTCAGCATAGTGCTGCTGCTGACTCAGCAACTTCCAACTGAGAAAGTCCCAATGGACCACACACACACACACACACACACACACACACAGCTGATAGTTGTAAACAAAATGAAGCTGGATGTTTCATTTCTTCTAGTTTCATTTGTTCTGATGGAGACTTTACGGGTCAAACTGGTTCTGATGGAAATATCAACACAATTGGACTAAATTACAGATACAGCGATAGATGCAAAGTAGAAGAAAACAATGGAAAAATATATTAGCATGATTCTTAGCATGGTGTTAGCATGGTTTTAGCATGTTGTTAGCATATCATACAATTAGACTGTAAGTGTGTCTTTGCTAATAATAATAATAATAGAAATAGTGTTAATGATGTCATATTGCATTAGCACCACTGGATTCTGATCAGCTGTCTCCAGTGTTCACAGACATCTTCAACACCTCACTGGAGACATGTCACATCCAGCCTGCTTCAAGACCTCAACAATCATTCCTGTTCCCAAGAAGCCAAGGACCACAGACTGAACCACTTCAGACCCATCTGACCTCTGTGGTCATGAAGTCCTTTGAGCGCCTTGTTCTGTCCCACCTCACAGACATCACTGACCCCTCCTGGACCCCCTACAGTTTGCCTACAGAGCCAACAGGTCTGTAGACGATGCAGTCAACTTGGCCCTTCACTACATCCACAGGAACCTACGCCAGGATCCTGTTTGTGGATTTCAGCTCTGCCTTCAACACCATCAGCCCGGCTCTGCTTCAGGAGAAGCTCTCCCAGCTGAGTGTGCCTGACTCCACCTGCAGGTAGATCACAGACTTCCTGTCTGACAGGAAGCAGCTCATGAAGCTGGGGAAACATGCACAAGTTCATGGATGACACCACCCTCACCAGACTCATCTCTGTCGGTGACAATCCGCCTACAGGTGGGAGGTTGACCATCTGGTGACCTGGTGCAGCCAGAACAACTTAGAGCTCAACGCTCTAAAGACAGTGGAGCATGTAAACTATGTAAAACATGTAATCTATCACTCTGTAATCTATTACTCTATTCTCTAAAGACAGTGGAGATGGTTGTGGACTTCAGGAAGAACTCTTTCCTCTTCCTGTGAAGCTTAATCTCCAGGACCTCCAGTGGGAGCTGAACATCAGCTCTCTCATTAAGAAAGCACAGCAGAGGATGAACTTCCTGCTGCAGCTGAACAAAGACAATGATGGTGCACTTCTACACCTCCATCATTGAGTCCATCCTCCATCACCATCTGATAGGCTGCTGCCACCGCCAAGGACATGGGCAGACTGCAGCGTGTCATTCGGCCTGCAGAGAAGCTGATTGGCTGCAATCTCCTGTCTCTCCAGGACCTGCATGCCTCCAGGCCTCTGAGATGTGTATTGCATAGTATCTACAGACTTTCTACACACAGCCTTTATTTATTTTGGACTACCTCATTTTGATGTATATCTACACATTTATAATGTTCTTCACACTGTGAAATCTCATTGTTGTTATGTTATTATGTATATGTATATATATTTATGCTTGATTTTCTTATATTTTTAGATAATGTTTGTTATGCACCAATCACACCAAGACAAATTGCTTGTAAGTGAAAACCTACTTGGCAATAAACCTGATTCTGATCAGGTCAGCACCAGGAGTCCACATGTAAAGACGAGAGTAAGTCTGCTAAATCACCAAGGGAAGCCTGCTGTGGTCAGATAGGTAGGTAGGGGTAGGTCAGGTGTGTTTGTCTGTGTCTGTGTCTGTGTGTGTTTCTTCATGATGAACTTCTGTCTCTTTCCTCAGAGGACAATCAAACTTCATCTGATCAACTGAAAAAAACAAAACATCAGACAGACAGGCAGACATACAAAGAGATAGGTGAGACAGACAGACAGACACACAGGTGATCTCAGACAGGGTTTTTCCTTCTCTAGTCTTTCCTGATGGAATGATAATCAAGATAGCTGCCTTGTTGATGCTTGTGAACCTGCAGTAGGTTGGTTTCACACTTTTCTCATGTCCTCAAAGAAGGTTCTGGAGGTCCTGGAGGTTCCAGAGGTTCTGGAGGTACTGTAGTTTCTGGATTCTGGAGCTCCATTCTGCATACAGGCTGTGAGGACATGGACCAGAGAAGCTGTGGATCATCTGGGATGTGTGGCGTAACCCCTCGCTCTCCTTTACTCTCCTGTCTGTCTGTTATCAGCTGTCTGGTCTCACAGTTGAAAGCTGTCCAGAGTTCCCAGCGAGTCCTCAGTGAGTTAATTCAGCTACATCTCTGTGATGCTATACTCTCTATACTTCCTCTGGTTAGTGCTGAAATTCCCCATGATAACAGACAGGTGCCGTCTTTTCTGCTCCCAGCACTTAAATCCAGCTCTTCACCTCCTTCTCCTCACTTTAAGCAGGCACCTTCAGTTTTTCCACAGAGAGTATACTATGGCTACTGTGTTATAGGTTAATTCTAATGTATGTTTAATGTATGTTTCCATCTATCTATCTATCTATCTATCTATCTATGATCTTCTGTCAAAACGACATCATCATCATCATATTAGTGATGTTTGGAAAAATGACCACAGAAGCTGAGAGCAGATTGGCGTCAGTTATGATACAAACTAAGCTGTGCTGCTAAACAGCATGATGTAAGATGGGAAATAGACATTCATCACGGAGGATAGAGAGAGTCATGTCATGTGTGTCAGTATCTTTATTAGAAACGCTTGATTTAATTGTTCCAGACCTGATTTAACAGTACAGTTTCAGGACTAGATTGGCAGTCAGTCAGTGTGCTGATCACGTTGCTGTTCTGTCTTCAGCTCCAGCTGACATTCAAAGAGAATATTCTCTTCATTAGCATTAACAGCACCTGGTTCGCTGGTGTTAATAATTCAGCAGCTGCTTGATTGGATGCATAAGTGTTACATCACTGTTTCCATGCTGTGACAGACAGATAGACACTCACCACTTCACCTTGTCTTTCAGTTTCGGTGGCTGAAAGTGAATTTTGGTCATCAGCAGCAGGGCTCAGAGAGAAAGAAAGAAAGAATCAGTCTTGTGTTAATGAGGTATCTGAACTCATTAACGTTCCTGATCTGATGATTCTAACCTGTTACCCAGCAGGCTTTTCAGGTGTCTACTGCAGCAGCATAATACATTCAGTATGCATATTTCTGTACATGTGTGGCTCTGTGTTTGTATTCTATCTGTCAGGTTCTTTAAATTCATGTGTTTTTCTGTCGCTCTTTACACGTCACACGCCTATGTCTCACTTCACTTCATGTCTTTTCTTTGTGGACTTTGAATCAAGAGGACGTGAACATGTTCATGTTCATTTTAGACCTAATTTAGACCTAACACACACAGTAACACACACCCACAGCAAGATGTCAAAGGTCAGCCATGTTGTTGTGCACACATGAAGAACAAAGAAAAAGAAAGATATGGTCTTAAAAATCAAGATGAAACATTTAAAAAAATTTAGATGTCAGTAAATCCTCTTCACCGGACCTTTCAGACGACACGCCAGAACTTTAAAAGGACCACCTTTAAGTCGACATGCCAGACGTTAGAGACAACGTTGGACCTTTAAGACGACGTTTCGGACCTTTAAGTCGTAAATTGTTTTTCAATGTTCTGGAGTCTGAAGTTTTATTTTGGAAATTGACCTTCCTTCCTGCTCTGCGTTGTTTGTTCACAGAGCTGAGTGGAGAGACGCTTCTGAAGCACACCACAGCGCCTCATGTGATCAGGTGATCATCGTCTAGAAGGGACGCCATCAGCTCTGTGCAATAGACAATAGACAATGGCAATAGACTTGTGGAGAGGGAGAGAGATAGGAGCCAGTCTGCAGCTATTCCACCCGGGCAGAGGGCCCGGCCGTTCCCGGGTCGCTCGCCACAGCGTGCCAGTGCACCAGCGCCGCTGCATCTACGGTCGCCTACTACTACGTGTTTGGGACATTCCAGCCTGGTTGTTCTGGCTTGAAATAGATCTGTCCCCAGCAAGCAATAAGAACTTTCCAGAACTTTGCCTTTTGACCTTATCTGGTCATCTTCCAGTTAAATGATGTGAAGAGATTGTGAAAGGGTGTTATGTAACTGAGATATTAATGTTTTGTTTGTAACAGAAGTAAGGGCCAGAGTGTGTCCACAGTGCGCCAAGTCACATAGTGAGGAGAGAGAGAGAGAGAGAGAGAGATATATAAAAGAGGGCTGAGGATAGTCATCGGGGCCCCTGGCACCTGCAGGTATAGGACAGCACATGTCATTTGCATTTGAGTTTGTAATAAACTTATATTATATAAAGAGTACCTGTCTCCAGACTAATCGCTACAGCCACTACAGAGTTTTGGCATCACAAACAGGAGTGTGGTGTAAAGGTTAGCAGGACTAGCAGTGTACTTAGACCGTGGTGTCGAGCAGAGTGTCTATTATTTTTGGAAGCATTGTCATATTTGCAACATACTGAATATGCATTCGGATATAAAACAAACATACAACACTGTAATGAGTTAGACGTGAGAGTGAGACCAGAGAGTTCAGAGCTGGGGAAACCTGGCAGAGTGCCACTGCTGCTTGAGGGACAGTTTGAGTTTGTGCAGAAGACTGGTGATGTGTTTTTAGGGAGAGTGAATGCTGCCAAGTCTAGTTATATTTGGAATTTAGATGTTAACTGTTCTAAACCTACATTGTGACCGGCCCAACAGATTAAAGGATCCTCATTATTGTCAGCAGTGTTGGTCATCTTACTTTAAAAAAGTAATTAGTTACAGTTACAAATTACTTCTGCCAAAAAGTAATTGAGTTAGTAACTCAGTTATCACAAAAGTAATTAGTTACTCAGCAAAGTAACTGTGACGTTATTTTTTATATCTTTACATTTTTATATCTTTTACATCTTTAACGTCAAAGACTGATTGAAGAATAAAAACACTATATACAGTATCTGCCTGGCATTAACAACATGCTTACCTCTTGTACCTGTGTCCCGAGTGCTGCATTTGAGTCCTGTCTCCATGCTGTGTAACACACACATCATAAGACACACAGAAACACACAGTAACACACGGTAACACACACGGTAACACACACAGTAACACACATGGTAAAACACACAGAAACACACACAGTAACACACATGACACAGTGAAAACAATGCCAGGTTCTCTGTAAAATGCTGTAAAAACACTGTCAGGTCACCTGTAGAATGCAGTGAAAACACTGTCAGGTTCTCTGTAGAACGCAGTGAAAACACTTTCAGGTCACCTGTAAAACACAGTGAAAACACTTTCAGGTCACCTGTAAAATGCAGTGAAAACACTGTCAGGTTCTCTGTAGAATGCAGTGAAAACCCTGTCAGGTTACCTGTAGAACGCAGTGAAAACCCTGTCAGGTTACCTGTAGAATGCAATGAAAACACTGTCAGGTCACCTGTACAATGTAGTAAAAACACTGCCAAGTCACCTGTAAAACGCAGTGAAAACACTGTCAGGTTCTCTGTAGAATGCAGTAAAAACACTGCCAAGTCACCTGTAAAACGCAGTGAAAACACTGTCAGGTTCTCTGTAGAATGCAGTAAAAACACTGCCAAGTCACTTGTAAAACGCAGTGAAAACACTGTCAGGTTCTCTGTAGAATGCAGTAAAAACACTGTCAGGTCACCTGTAGAACTCAGTGAAAACAATGTGTCAGATTCTCTGTAGAACACAGTGAAAATCCTGTCAGGTCACCTGTAACATGCAGTGAAAACAGTGGAACAGGACAAACACACACAGGAAGTTGTTATTTGAAGCCGTCTGAATCATTATCTGTCTGCAGGGAGTCCGGCCATGGTCAACTACATCCCCCTTCCCTCTCTGCAGGGGGCGGAGCATGATATGAGACCAGTGGGGGGCAGGGGGGGTTGGTGCGGTGCTCCCGGCATCCTTGCTAAGGTTTAATGAGGGCAAGCAGCCGAGTACACCGCATTTCTCTGCTCATTAATGCTTGCTGACTACGCCCCCGGCTCTCACTGCCGCTGCCTTAACGAATGTAGAGATGAAGGCAGCGTGGGCGCCGTCATGACGACAGGGACAGCTGAGGGCGGACAGCAAATTTTAAAGATGGCCGCTCTCATTACTGAACAGAGTTCAGATGTTTGAGTTTTTCAAAGCTGCAAGAAGGAAAACCATTCCACGAAAACCAGAACCAGAGTCAGAGAACTCTGAAATCATCTGACACAAACTCCTCCACCTGTCTGTCTCCTGCTCCTCCTGAACTCACATGTATTAAACAATGATCATAAAATGAACACTGATAAATTAAATTGAACGATCTATGTGAGGAAACAAACTAGAAGCTGCTGGAGCTCAACATACAAGTGTAATCTGTACATATGTCTCATCTTTATGAATATAAACGTATATATTATATATATACGTTTATATTCAATATTTATATTTTGACAATGAAACGCACTGTTACAATTCAAGGTTCACAATGACTGAACCTGAACTGAGACACTGTGTGAAAAAAGTTCAAAGTTGTGTGTATTTGTGTGTGTATTTGTGTATGTAGATGTCCTGCAGTGATCCTCTTCCACAGAACACCATACAGATCCACAACTTCTCCCTGCTGCTCAAATACACACACACGCACACCCGCACACACACACACACACACATGCACACACACACACACACAGTGTGAGACACTCTAATGGTTTGTAGATGTGTTCTGATTGGCTGGCTCGGACCAACTGTCTCCACCACCCACTGCTCTGATGTTGTTGTCATGGTAACAGTTACCGAAGGTAGCTGCCGTAGTACGCCACGATGTTGGAGTGTTTACAGTCTTTCATCATCAGGATCTCCCGCTGCACCATGCCAAAGACCTCATCTAACACACACACACACACACACACACACAGTGATGTAGTGAAGTGATGCAGTGATACAGTGAAGTGATGCAGTGATGTAGTGAAGTGATGCAGTGATACAGTGAAGTGATGCAGTGATGTAGTGAAGTGATGCAGTGATACAGTGAAGTGATACAATGATGTAGTGATGCAGTGGAGTGGTACAGTGATACAGTGAAGTGATACGGTGATGCAGTTAAATGATACAGTGAAGCGATGCAGTGATGTACTGAAATGATTTAGTGTAGTGATACAGTGAAGTGATGCAGTGATGTAGTGCAGTAATACAGTGATGTAGTGAAGTGATACGGTGAGGTAGTGAAGTAATACAGTGATGTGTTGTAGTGAAGTAATGCAGTGATGTAATGAAGTAATACAGTGATACAGTGAAGTGATGCAGTGATGTAGTGAAGTGATACAGTTAAATGATATGAAGTGATGCAGTGATACAGTGAAGTGATGCAGTGACGTAGTGAAGTAATACAGTGATGTAGTGAAGTGATACAGTTAAATGATATGAAGTGATGCAGTGATACAGTGAAGTGATGCAGTGACGTAGTGAAGTAATACAGTGATGTAGTGAAGTGATGCAGTGACGTAGTGAAGTGATACAGTGAAGTGATGCAGTGATACAGTGAAGTGATGCAGTGATACAGTGAAGTGATGCAGTGACGTAATACAGTGATGTGGTGAAGTGATACAGTGATGTAGTGAAGTGATACAGTGATGCAGTGAAGTGATGCAGTTAAATGATACAGTGAACTGATAGAGTGAAGTGATGCAGTGATACAGTGAAGTGATGCAGTAAAGTGAAGCAGTTAAATGATACAGTGAAGCGATGCAGTTAAATGATACAGTGAACTGATAGAGTGAAGTGATGCAATGAAGTGGTGCAGTTAAATGATACAGTGAACTAATAGAGTGAAGTGATGCATTGACACAGTGAAGTAATGCAGTGATGCACAGATGTTAAAGTTTCAGTTTCCTGTTTGATTACTACCTGGCTCCAGTGTGATGACCTTGATGCAGCCAGTTCTCCAATGCTGCTGCTCCTTGCCTGACAGACAGACAGACAGACAGACAGACAGGATATTTCATTCTATCATTTGCTTTGTATTTTTTTCTTTTTTGCTACTACACATTTGTGCAAATTCAGTTTATTTAAACCTGATCTTCAACAAGACACACACTCACACTCTGAAGGTGTGTGAGCGCAGAGGACATATTAATTGATCGATGCTGCTGCTTGAGAGAGAGACTGTGTGTGTGTGTGTGTGTGTGTGTGTGTGTGTGTGTGTGTGTGTGTGTGGGTTCAACACAGTTCAGTTCTTGTCAAAACTGATCAATAAGATGATTATCAATCCAAACCCTGATCACTGTGGCTTCAAATTTTGACATTTGATCAGCTTAGTTCGACAGAGAAGCTGTGGAGAATTCAGATGTTCATTATCAGTCTGAGTAATATTATGAGTATAATTATTAATGAGTGTGACAGACTTACTGCCACCGGGGTTCTCTCAGCACAAATACTCTCAAAGTGATGCCGTTTATCAGGCTTCTTTATTGGTTAGGGTGACAGCCCACAAACTTCACACACACAATACAGCCGTTCACCGGCCTTTTCTCCGTCTCGCTGCCATCTGCTGTGTGTGTGTCTTCCAGTCTCATTCTCCTCTCCCGCCCGGTCCAGCACGCTACTGATAAAGGGGAGAGTGATTAGTTAACAATGTGCAGGTGTGCTAATCATCTCCCCTTGCTCTGCTCTCCTGAGCCCTCCACACCTCTCCCCTGCAGCTGATGCACCACGCCCCCTCCACAATGAGTATCAGTAATAATGAGTATCAGTAATATAAAACTGGCTTCGGTCTCGTCAGATCACGTTTGAAGCAGTGGAAGGCTTTTATTGTGAAACAGCTACAGGAAGTGTGTGTGTGTGCAGGTTGTGTCCTAATTGAAGGACAAACTGGATGAATTATTAAGAGAGCCGGGAGATTTTTGGTCACTGATGGACGAAGTGACTTCACGGTTTTATTCTTCCGTCTCTGCAGTGGGACAGAAGGTGAACTTATCTGCAGGGATCTGAGGACCTGATGGAGGACAGACACCGATCGATCCCCCCACCCCTCCGCCCTGACCTCCATCATCTCGCCACTTCAGCACTTCAACACAGCGATTATATTCACACCTCAGACTGAACACACTGCTGCACTCTGACTGAGTGTTGATTAAAGCACAGCTTATGATAGTCATGCCCCCCCCCCCCCCACACACACACACACACACACTCTGACCCCCCCCCCCAACCCTGTGGAAGGTGAAGCAGCATCCATCCGGTTGGTCGATATAAGCTGATGGAGCTTCAGGAAGACAATCAATAACTTCTGATAGGGGGGGGTTATGCTAACAATGCTAATGACACACACACACACACACACACACACACACACAGCTAAGGATCGTGGGAAACGGCCCACCCTGGTATTGATCAGTGAAGGTGAGGGGGCAGAGTGTGCGCTGCATCGCTGATCAGCAGCAGAACAACATGTGCGGGATTCAAACCAACGACCTCGACTGCAGCTCATACACCTGCACGGCAGTATCTCAGTCTGTAGGGTTCACATGCAGCATGGACCAAAGTGTGGAGGGTGGACTGTTAGCTAGAGAGGTGCCAGTTCACCTCCTGGATACTGCCGAGGTGCCCCTGAGCAACATACTGCACCCCTAACTGCTCCCAGGGCGCCGCTACATGGCTGTGTGTGTGTGTGTGTGTGTGTGTGTGTGTGTGTGTGCGCGCGTGTGTGTGTGTGTGTGTGTGTGTGTGTGTGTGAGAGAGACAGTGTGTGAGAGAGTGTGTGTGTGTTTGTGGTTTTATTTCAGGTAAAATGTAAAAACTGATTGAAAAAAGAATTTCCCCTCAAGAAATCAATAAAGTCAATAATAAAGAATCATGATCAGTGAACTGAATTTTCTGGCAATCTGTCTCAGATCAACTCCAGAACCTCCAGAGAATGAAGCCAGGACCAGGACCAGGACCAGGACCTCTGTTTTTTCTGATTGATGAGAACATCATGTTACAGGAAGCTGCAGTTCAGCAGGGACGGCGATGAATTATTGATCAACCTGACGGACAAACTTTCATCTTTTCTGCCGTCACGTCCAGTTTGACTCTGTCAGGACTACAGGCACAGTCACCTGAGATTACCCATGAGGCCACAGTCACCAGGACACCAAGGGTACATGACTAACCGCCAAAGAGACAGACAGACAGACCTGGTGTACACACACACACACACACACGTGCACACACAAGTGTACACACTTTGTAGGCGCCCCCGTACGTCCCGCTGCAGACCCGCTGGAAGAACTCCTGCGGGTTCCTGCGGGAGATGTCCGGACAGCAGCTCATCTTCCCGCCAATTGTGACCAAACCCAGCCGACTGACCCGGACTGACATACACCAAACAGACGCTGTCAATACAACTTTACCATGGCTTCTTCCGCACATGGGCGCTGCTCCACACAGCGACTGGCTGGGAGAATGGAGATGCCTTCATGGCCAGTGGGAATTTAAACATCTCTACACTCTGAAAGTAAAAGTGGAGAACATGAGAGGTGAGGAACATGGTCAATAAACTGTTATAATAACGTCATACAGATTCAGGTACACTCTGGAAATCAAAGAACTTTTATTGTGAATGTGTCGAGACTACTGAGAGAACAACAACAACAACAACAACAACAATAATAATAATAATAATAATTGTTGTGGTTGTTGATTATGTTGTTATGATTGTTGTTGTTGTTGTTGTTGTTGTTGTTGTTGTGGTGGTGATGGTTGTTGTTGTGATTGTTGTTGTGGTTGATCATGCTGTTGTTGTTGTTTTTGTGATTGCTGTTGTGATTGTTGTTGTGGTGGTGGCTGTTGTGATTGTTCTTGTTCTTGTGATTGTTGTTGTTGTGGTTGATTATGTTGTTGTGTTGGCTGTTCTTGTTGTTGTGATTCCTATAGTCTCCAAAAGTAGAATGGGAGCCAGAGCTTTCAGCTATCAAGCTCCTCTTCTGTGGAACAAACTACCATTCTGGGTTCTGGAGGCAGACACGGTCAACACTTTTAAGAGTAGACTGAAGACTTTCCTTTTTGATAGAGCTTATAGTTAGTGCTGGCTCAGGTCATCCCTTAGTTATGCTGCAGAGGACCAGACTACCAGGGGATTATCTCTCTCTCTCTCTCTCTCTCTCTCTCTCTCTCTCTTTCAGGGTTATGCCTAGTCAGGCGAGGTATTGGTTGAAGATGTAGTCACATCTCCCTTTACTGAAAACTCTATTCAAACCCTCTCTCTCTCTCTCTCTCTCTATTTATCTGTATATCCCCCCCCTCTCTCTAGCCTCCCCTCTCTATCTTTAACTCAACCTGTCGTGGTGGATGACCGTCTACCAATGAGCTTGGGTCTGTTCGAGGTTTCTGCCTGTTAAAGGAAGTTTTTCCTCGCCACCATCGCCAAGTGCTTGCTCATGGTTGAACTGTTGGTCTCTGTAAATAATATTATACAGAGTACGGTTTAGACCTGCTCTGTATGAAAAGTGTCATGAGCTAACTTTTGTTATGATATGGAGCTATAGAAATAATTGAAATTGAAAAACAATTGAATTGTTGTTGTTAAATTAAATAGATGTTTAGGGAGTCGTGTTGGTGTGCAGTGACTGAGGAGAGAGCGACATAGACAGACAACAGGAGAGAGAGAGAGTCCACACCCAGCTCAGCACCGTCAAGTCAGCCGGCGTGACATCATATTATCACTTCCGGTGTCTGATTTCAAAATAAGACTCAGCGAGTAAACACTCAGGAATGATGTTGATGTGAAACTGGTTATTAGTCAGGTTTGACAGCATTTTCAGACTTATTGTGGCGGGAGTTCATGTGTATGAAATAATACAAAATAAGACGGTATAAGTGGTATTGTGTTTCCATGACGACAATGAAATAAATAAAAGCATGTACCACATAGAAATAACTGAAATAATATACAAACAAACTCATCTATTTGCTTTCAGGTTTGGGAATATTAATATCAAGGACTTTCAAGGCCTTGAAAATTTGACACAGAAGGGAGAATGAAAACATTCAACGTGATGACAAATTTATTAAATGTATGTATTAAATTAATTTATTTTATTTAAATTTATTTTATTTAGTTGAATTTGTTTGACAAACACAACTGAAAGTGTCCTGTTGAATCGAACATACAGTCTGCACTTTAAACATCACATTTATTTTAAAAGGCTGAAATGAAGAAAAGTTTTTATTTATACGTGTGATTTATTAGTGTTGTTGTTGTTGATATTGTGTTGTTGTGTTTTAGTTGTTGTTGATGATGATGATGATGATGATGCTTTGTTTTAGTTGTTGTGTTGTGTTGATATTGTTGTTGTGTTTTAGTTGTTGCTGATGATGATGTTGTTGCTTTGTTTTAGTTGTTGTGTTGTGCTGATATTGTTGTGTTGTTGTTGTGTTATAGTTTTTGTGATGTTGTTGTTTTTGTTGTTGTGTTATAGTTGTTGCTTTAGTTGTTGTGGTGTTTTAGTTATTGTTGTTGTGTTTTAGTTGTTGTAATTCTGACCTCATGTAACGCTATGTTGTGAGCGAGTGTTTTATTCTGAAGGCTCCCTGGGTGAGCTTCTGGTGCTGATGCGTGTTACCTGCTGTCACCTTGACGCAGCTCTGACGGTCCGGAGTCGGCATGACAACGCGCTCTCGAGAGCAGGCGGGGAACTGCTGACGGGCGCGAGCGAGGATGGCAGCAGAAGATGCCCTGTAACGGAGACAGCGGCGGGAACCGAGCGAACACCAGCACCGGGACCTGCTCCGGCACTGGGAGTGACTCGCTCCATGTCCCGGCCATGGAGAGAGCCCGGCCGGTGACGGTGACGGTGTCCGCGGTGAGCCTCGCGCTCAGCGTGCTGTCCCTGCTGCTGCTGGTCACCGCCATCTCCACCGACCACTGGTATGAGACTGACACCCGCAGACACAAGGACAACTGCGACCGCCACGGATCCGACTCCAACGACCAGAAGAACCGGGAGATGCCCATTTATCACCTGCCGCTGGTAGACACCGGCAGCGGCGGGGCCCGGCAGCGGGACGTCGCGCTGATGAAGCCCGTTCATGTGGGGAGCAGAGAGGAGGAGCTGCTGGAGAATTGGCGGGCCATCCTGGGGATGGGCATACTGGAGACCGAGTGCGGCAGGCCGCTGTTCTCCACACACTATGGCCTGTGGAGGAAATGCTACTTCAAGAGCCTGGACCCGGACATCGACAAGCTGATCGACCGGGGTCAGACACACACACACACACACACACACACACACACAATATACATATACATACTGTACATTAGAAATAGACTGACTATATATACATACTGTACATTAGAAATAGACTGACTATATATACATACTGTACATTAGAAATAGACTGACTATATATACATACTGTACATTAGAAATAGACTGACTGTATATACATACTGTACATTAGAAATAGACTGACTATATATACATACTGTACATTAGATAGACTGACTGTATACTGTACATTAGATAGACTGACTGTATACTGTACATTAGAAATAGACTGACTATATATACATACTGTACATTAGATAGACTGACTGTATACTGTACATTAGATAGACTGACTGTATACTGTACATTAGAAATAGACTGACTATATATACATACTGTACATTAGAAATAGACTGACTATATATACATACTGTACATTAGAAATAGACTGACTGTATATACATACTGTACATTAGAAATAGACTGACTGTATATACATACTGTACATTAGATAGACTGACTGTATACTGTACATTAGAAATAGACTGACTATCTATACATACTGTACATTAGACAGACTGACTGTATATACATACTGTACATTAGAAATAGACTGACTGTATATACATACTGTACATTATATAGACTGACTGTGTATACATAATGTACATTAGATAGACTGACTGTATATACATACTGTACATTAGATAGACTGACTGTATACTGTACATTAGAAATAGACTGACTATATATACATAATGTACATTAGATAGACTGACTGTATATACATACTGTACATTATAAATAGACTGACTGTATATACATACTGTACATTAGATAGACTGACTGTATACTGTACATTAGAAATAGACTGACTATATATACATACTGTACATTAGACAGACTGACTGTATATACATACTGTACATTAGAAATAGACTGACTGTATATACATACTGTACATTATATAGACTGACTGTGTATACATACTGTACATTAGATAGACTGACTGTATACTGTACATTAGAAATAGACTGACTATATATACATAATGTACATTAGATAGACTGACTGTATATACATACTGTACATTAGATAGACTGACTGTATACTGTACATTAGAAATAGAGTGACTATATATACATACTGTACATTAGAAATAGACTGACTATATATACATTAGAGATAGACTGACTGTATATACATACTGTACATTAGAAACGGTAATTAGCTTGTTGACGCTTGTACGTTAGTAAGCAGTATGTAGGTTTGGAGGTAGGTGTTTCCTGGACATGGAGGAGAATGCTGTCGGCCAATGGCAGACTTAGACCAACAGCCTACTTCCTGTGAATCAGACTGTTACTTTTCAGCTGAGCTGACATTCACGTGAAGCATGGGGGGGGAGAAATGCAGACATAACACTAACGTTGTTTTGTAGCCAAGGCTCGTGGTCAAAAAATGTACAAGCTTAGCTAATCATAACTTTTGAATCAAATCTGTTTTATGTCATGAAGAAAAGTTCTGTGTCAGACTGTAGTATTTTGAGGTGTTGATGTGTGTAGTGATGGTATTTGTAGTATTTTGAGGTGTTGATGTGTGTAGTGATGGTATTTGTAGTATTTTGAGGTGTTGATGTGTGTAGGGATGGTATTTGTAGTATTTCGAGGTGGTGATGGGTGTAGTCAAATCAAATCAAATCAAATCAAATTTTATTTGTATAGCCAAAAAACTTTTAACAGGGAAAAAAGGTGGAAGAAACCTCAGGAAGAGCCACAGAGGAGGGATCCCTCTCCCAGGACGGACAGACGTGCAATAGATGTCACGTGTACAGAACAAGCCAACACAAACACATTGTACAATTACAATGAATGATAGAATGACAATGAATTACAATGAATGATGAAATGATTACAGTAGCAGTGGAACCTGTGATAGAGATAGAGAGACACAGATACACAGCAGCAGTAAATCATTAACTAACTATAAACTGTAATGGAGATATGGTAGCAATAAGTAGTGATGATATTTGTAGTATTTTGAGGTGTTGATGTGTGTACTGATGGTATTTGTAGTATTTTGAGGTGTTGATGGGTGTACTGATGGTATTTGTAGTATTTTGAGGTGTTGATGTGCATACTGGAGGAACTGGACTGCAGTGTCATAAGAATAATAATCGTTCCGTCCAGGTTGACCCTGCCTCTCACCCAGTGTCACCTTTGATCGGCTCCAACTCCCTGCGACCCTGCAAAGGATCAGTGGTTATAGATAATGGATCAATTTGTCTGAATACAGCTGTTAAACCAGATCAATGTAGGTAGTGGTTTCAAACTGGTCCCTGCTGGTTTGACGATGACCTCAGACTGGTTTCAGACGGTCTCTGGTGGTTTGATGCTGACCTCAGACTGGTTTCAAACGGGGTTAAGGACTGGTGACTGTTTTAAGAATGACTTCAAACTGGTTTCAGACTGGTCTCTGGTGGTTTGAGGCTGACCACAGACTGGTTTCAGACTGGTCTTACAGCATGAAACCCTGTCCTAAGACTCTGCAGGATTAATGACGTCCGCACTTTTGGTCTCTGCAGTCTCTGGCAGCAAGCCCACCTGAAACCTGGAGGTCAGAGCGGATCTGGACCCTGACAACACTCAGACTACACATCAGATTACAGCTTTCCAAATCACATTACATGATGTTACATATCATTACGCTACATTAGACTGGACCCAGATCAGATCAGATCCATCGATCCCGGCAGGGTGGATCAAAGAAGACCGGTCTGCCGATGGTTCTGTGTGTCCATGTGTTTGATAAAATAATAGGAATACAAATGTGGTACCAGCTGGTGTGGACTACATTTACTGGGTTGGTCTAGAAATGATGATGACACGTCAACATGCAACTGTATGTTATCATTAGAAATACACAACACACTGGAAACACAGGTGTGTTTAAGACTGGATTGTGTGGAGTCTTTGGAGTAATCAAGAACTCCCTGTCTCATGTATCCCAACTGTCTCACAGGTATTGCAGATCGTTGCACAGCTGTCAAGTATCACTTCTCTCAACCAATCAGACTGAGGAATATCCCTCTGAACCTGACCAGAACTATCCAACAGGACGAGTGGCACCTGCTGCGTGAGTCCACACACACAAACACACACACAGACACACAGGTACACAGAGACAGGATGTCCGTAATGAGATAAATGAGGAAACAGAGTGCATTGCCATGGTAACCTACTCCTGCTCAACCCCCCACTGTCTCTCTTTACTGTTACATAAACTGTCACAGCATGTTTCCACGGCAACTAGTAACAAGCAGCAAGGTGGACAAGCACGAAAACTCAGGCATGAAATCACTACTCAGTAATCAATAATCTGTAATATTTGATCACTAATCTGTAATCAAAAATCTGTAATCAATAACATGTAATCACTAATTGGTATCTGATGTGAGGTGTGTTTCACTGAGTGTACCTAAGTGTACCTGAGTGTACCTGTGTGTACCTGTGGTTACCTGTGTTTACTTGAGTGTACCTGTGTGTACCTGTGTTTACCTGTGTGTAGCTGTGTGTACCTGTGTTTACCTGAGTGTACCTGTGTTTACCTGTGTGTACCTGTGTTTACCTGTGTGTACCTGTGTTTACCTGTGTGTACCTGTGTTTACCTGAGTGTGCCTGTGTTTACCTGAGTGTGCCTGTGTTTACCTGAGTGCACCTGTGTTTACCTGAATGGACCTGTGTTTACTTGAGTGTACATGTGTTTACTGAGTGTACCTGTGGTTACCTGTGTGTACATGTTTTTACCCAAGTGTACCTGAGTGCACCTGTGTTTACCTGAGTGTACCTTTCTGTACCTGTGTTTACTTGAGTGTACCTGTGTTTACCTGAGTGTGCCTGTGTTTACCTGACTGTACCCAAGTGTACCTGTTTACGTGAGTGTACCTGTGTTTACTTGCCTGTACCTGTGTTTACCTGTCGGTACCTTTGTTTACTTGTGCTTCGTCCCTCAGACCTGCGGCGCATCACGGCAGGGTTTCTGGGTATGGCGGCAGCCGTCCTGCTGTGCGGGAGCATCGTGGTGTCAGTCGGCTTCTTCTGGGAGGAGAGTCTGACGCAGCACGTCTCTGGACTGCTGTTCCTCATGGCAGGTAACTCACCTGAGTGAGTGAGTGAGGGAGTGAGTGTGTGTGTGAGGGAGAGAGGTCTATGGTCTCTGATGTGGTCTCTGGTCTCTTTAGGGATCTTCTGCACCATCTCTCTGTGTACGTATGCAGCCAGTGTGACCTACGACCTCTCCAGAAACCCTCCCTTTATCTACGGTCTGCCAGCTGATGTGGATCATGGTTATGGCTGGTCTATCTGCTGTGCCTGGGCCAGTCTGGGTCTGACCGTGGCCGCCGGCTGCCTCGGTACTACTTTCCCCTTCCTGAGCCGGGCCGGAGCTCTGCGCTCCAAAACCACCCGCGAGTCCTCCGTCTGATCCACCGGCTGTCAATCAAACAGAGGAGGAGGGGTTAATGACAGAAACCATGGACAATGTCTGTTGAACCGGTTCACTAAACTTGGCTGCGCCAGGTTTATGTGACCTGGGTTCTGGATAGATTGGAGGTGGGTCCAGGCAGAGCTGCACGCACACACACACACTCTGAGGTCCAAGACTAAGCAGTCGAGTCCGAGTCAGACTGAGGTCAACATCCTTTCGTCTTGCTGCAGTGATGTCACAGTGTTCTGCAGTACATGCTAACAGGCTCACAACAGCAGGCATTTTGTTAAACTGTCCATCACTCACTGCAGCCAATCAGCATCCTCCTTTTTCTTCTTCTGCAGTTATAAAACACAAAAATAAAGAGTATTACCTGAATGAGCAGCCCCACCCCCCTTTCTGATTGGCTGGACAGTGGAGAGCCTGATGATGTCACAGGTCAAAATCAATCAGACTGAGGGAGCGGGTCAGTTCACGATCAGTGATGTGAACACCAGAACCAGGACCAGAATCAGTGCTAATGTGAAATCAGACGGCCTCTGAACATCAGCTGACTAATCTCACTTCACCTGATTTGTTGAACCTCAGTCCATAATCAGTCATGACATCAGACTGTCAGGACAAAAGGCTGGTCCAGGTCCTCCACAGTCTTCACTGATGTCATCACTGCTGTCTCTCCTGAGTGGGGGTCCGGAGATGGAGGTCTGGACCAGTCGAATGGAGCACATTAAGGAGGAGGTCTTCAGACTGAGATCAGACTCGACTGCTGTGACACAAACAGAACATGAAGGAATCAACCTCAGATCCATCAGATTTAGAGTTTTGCTGCATGTTAGCTGTGAAGACTTTTCTGTCCTTCGAGGTGTCAATACAGTTTGATCACCTGGTGAGTTCAGAACAAGCAGACTTTAAACATGTGACATGAAAATCTTTAAAACCGTTTGGAGTCCCTAAAACTCTGAACTTTATTTATTCTGAGTTTATAAATGTCAAATATCAACAAGGTGCAAATCCAAAAATATGAACAGGTTACAGGTGAGGATCATTCTGGGTGGTGCTGCATATACATACATATGTACAGCTGAGTGTATAATAGCAATGGGCACAAGTACTTGAGTACTCGATTTAGACGTCAGTATATAGAAACTCACATCTTTTTGTGTATCAATAACTAAAGATGAGTGAGGTGATGTTTTCTGTTTCTTTACATCATCAACGTGATGTTGATTGTTTAGCTGAATGGGCCGACGTGACATCTGATTCTGTTTTCCCTTCACGGCAGGTCTACGCTAACACTAAAGTGAATGCTAACCCTAAAGCTAACTTCATTTCCAGCCTTTTTGTCTGTGAGTACTGAAATGAAAGAAAGTGACATCAGTGTTTTTGGTTGACAACTGAATGTACGACAACGTTAGCAGTGAGTTTAAACATACAGTGAGTGCTATGAGCTACCGCTAGCTGCTGAGTCAGACGAGTTTAATTCTGGAAACGTTTTTTTATCGAACAAAGGCAAAGCTGAACAGCTGAACTTTGGATGTTTGTATGTGTTGAAAGTTTGGATCCTCAGATGTGTACATAGATTCAGATTCATAGATAAGATTCAGTGTTTTTTACTCATCAGAGAACAGTTGAATGAAGTGAAGCAGTGTTATGTTGGACCTGCGAGCTGAGCCACAGACTGACTCTGACCTGGTGTTAAACCATCCTGCTGAATGAAGAATAAACATCATGGAGAATGTGGAACATTTACAACAGAACATCAGGATGGAAGGAAGTCCCTTTACTCATCAAACAAAGTCGACTGGTCTGGGATCAGATTCATTTATCACACAGGAAATCCACGTAATACCAGACGGTCCAGGTGTAGAAAAACTGATCTGTCGTGTAACTGACGTGATGCTGCTGCTTGGTGCTTTATTATTATTTATTGAATTTGAATTTAGAAAAACTTGAGTCGTCCTCAGCTCAGTCTTAGATACTGCAGTAGGCTGGATGTCACGTCTTTACCCTCTGATACCCTTCTAATGTCCTCTGATACCCCCATCTGAACTCTCTAAAGGAACATGCTAATGGAGGAGTGAACGTTCCTTCATCAGATCTGATACCCCCGAACACCTCCCATTGCCTCTGAAAGACTCTGATACCCCATCATTCTCTTCTAATACACTCACACAGACAACAAAGTGGGAACAGGTAAGAGTGGGTGGGAAGGTCAGGTAACTGCAGAGTTGATGAGGGTGAGTAGGTGGAAGGGGATGTGAGGTGACCAGAACTAACAAGAGAGTCTGAGGGCATCTCGTGGATAACACAAGGTCTGGGGTTAGAGTTAGAGCCAGTCCTCATGAATGAGAGTCCTGACTGCCCTCTTTGAGTTTACCTTTTTATACCCGTCCAGTATCTCCTGGTGTCTCCTCTCAAATCCTCTGATACACCTCCTATACCCTCAGATACTCCATCATGCCTGTCCTATAATCTCTGATCACTTGTAATACTCTCCTCAATCTTCTTATATCCTATTATATGTTCTGATGCCCTCTAATTGCCCACCATATCCCTCCTGTACCCTTTGATACCCTCTAATCAACCATTATACATTCTGATGCCACCTGATACCTATAATACTTTCCTCCTGAAACCTCCAGAAATACCTTCTGAATTCACTTCTGCACTCTCTAATATCTTCCATATCCCATCATAACCTCCTGAAACTCTCTAATGCCCCCTCTGATGCCCTCTTCACCCCCATCCTACCCCTCTTATATTCTTTGAGTCCCCAGACACCTTCTTAAACCCTATAAAATCTTGTACATTCTTCAGTCTCCCATTAACTTCTGATACCCCTCCCATACCCTCTTATACCCCATCATACCCCTTCTGAACTCCTTTTTAATACTCCAATACTCACCCTGTACTCTCAGATACCCTTGAACGCCCTTTTACCCTCCCTTATATTCTAGGAGACTATCTAAATCCCTCATTCTCTCAGATACCTTCTCATAGTTTATCCTCTTATTCCCCATCATAGCCATACTATACTCAAAGCCCTTAATGGCCTGATACCTTTTGAAGCCCCCAAGCCCCTCCTATATCCCCTGATCATACATCTTCTAAACCCTTTTCTGATCCCATCTGTACCCCATAATATACCTCATTTACCATCTGAAACCTGTCCTTTACTCTCTGATATATTTTAATACCCTAACCCTAACCCCATCATATACCTCCTGTGCTCCCTGAAATGGCCTAGTATCCTATTAAAACCTCTAGTACCCTCTAAAACTGTCTCACGTCCTCTAAACCCTGCTGATACCCTCTAAACCTGCTGAAACCTTCTAAAATCTACTGAAACTTTCTAAAACCTGCTGATACCCTCTAAACCCGCTGATACCTTCTAAAACCCGTTGATACCCTCTAAAACCTGCTGAAACCCTCTAAAACCTGCTGATACCCTCTAAACCTGCTGATACCCTCTAAACCCGTTGATACCCTCTAAAACCTGCTGAAACCCTCTAAAACCTGCTGATACCCTCTAAAACCTGCGGATACCCTCTAAAACCTGCTGATACCCTCTAAACCTGCTGATACCCTCTAAACCCCATCATACCCTTCCTGTTCCTTCTGAAGCCCTGTGCTGCCCCCTGCTGAACGCTCAATGTCTCTTCAGTCTTTTGGTGTTGAGCTGTAAATAAACGATCTAAACCTCCTCAGACTGACTCTTCTCTTTACAGATATGTTCATGTTTGTTTGATTTTTAGTGAAGTATTAAAGATAAAAATGTGTTTGTGAAGATGGAAATGTTTGCTTCATTGTTTGATTGTTTCCCTTGAATTAAACATCAAATCATGGATGTGGTGTTGACGCAGAGCTCATCTGATGGGACTCAGCAGCTTGACACTTTTCTTTTCACATAATTGGTCACATGACAGCAGCCGTGAGTTTGGATTGACACCTCCGCCACGCTGCAGACGTGTGAATTTCAGTCCGTGTGGTTTTGTGGAAACTACAGTTAGAGATGCTTCAGCTGCTCAATAACTGAATGTGGTGTTGAGCCGACGGGAAACACATCAGCAGGGTGTTACAGCAGCATACACTCATACATATATATACACTCAACATCTTCATGATGGGTACTCTTTGCCTCTGATTGGCTTACCCTGAGACGTCAATGAAGGAAACAAAATATGAGCCAATCAGAGGCAGAGTAGGACGGATCATGAGTTTGCCCTCCAGCGGGAAAGGGTTAGTATCTGTAGCCCGATGTGAAATATCCACAGTTCAGTGCCTAATAAATGTCAACGGTCTAACACTCACATGGTTAGTGCGCCTCCAGTCTGCATGTCGAAGTGTCCTGGAGAGGACGGGCAGCAGGTTGTGTTGAAAGAAGGTAAAGTGTTTCTTCAATTTAAGGTTGGTGATGTGCTTACATGCATTAGTTCAGATTGTGTTTAGTTGTTGTGTTTCAGTTGTAGTTTAGTTGTGCTTAGTTTTTGTGTTTCAGTTGTGTTTAGTTGTTATGTTTAGTTGTGTTTAGTTGTTGAGTTTAAGTTGTAGTTTAGTTGCGTTTCAGTTGTGTTCAGTTGTAGTTTAGTTGTTGTGTTTCAGTTGTTGTGTTTAGTTGTAGTTTAGTTGTTGTGTTCAGTTGTAGTTTAGTTGTTGTGTTTCAGTTGTTGTGTTTAGTTGTAGTTTAGTTGTTGTGTTTGGTTGTTGTGTTTAGTTGTAGTTTAGTTGTTGTGTTTGGTTGTTGTGTTTAGTTGTTGTGTTTCAGTTGTAGTTTAGTTGTTGTGTTTCAGTTGTAGTTTAGTTGTGTTTCAGTTGTAGTTTAGTTGTTGTGTTTTAGTTGTTGTGTTTCAGTTGTAGTTTAGTTGTTGTGTTTTAGTTGTTGTGTTTCAGTTGTAGTTTAGTTGTTGTGTTTTAGTTGTGGTGTTTTAGTTGTAGTTTAGTTGTAGTTTAGTTGTTGTGTTTCAGTTGTAGTTTAGTTGTTGTGTTTTAGTTGTTGTGTTTCAGTTGTAGTTTAGTTGTTGTGTTTTAGTTGTAGTTTAGTTGTTGTGTTTTAGTTGTAGTTTAGTTGTTGTGTTTCAGTTGTAGTTTAGTTGTTGTGTTTTAGTTGTTGTGTTTCAGTTGTAGTTTAGTTGTTGTGTTTTAGTTGTAGTACCACACATTGACGCCAGATGACAACCTACGTCACCCTGCCCCGCCGTCTCTATGAAGCGCGCATTCTCAGCCCTGCCCATCTACGTCAGAATCCGCCCCGCGCGCATGCTCAGGTGCTCCACAGTCTACGGTACCGCACATCGGACTCACAACAACCGACAGCCGTTTGATCAGTGACTGTCCGCCTGCAGGGAGGCCAGGACTGGAGCTGGTGACTGAAACAGTCCGGGTGACAGAGCCGGAGGTACGGACCCACAGTGGGAGGGTCGGGGTTAAAGTAACGGAGCCGCCCCGTCGGAGAGTCGGTGTGTTGGGTTAGAATGTTAGCTGTGGAGCGGAGCAGAGAGCACCGAACAGCCCGCTGATTCACACCATTAACCCGAGTAACCGTCACAGTCTGTGCGCACACACACACACACACAGGCTGCCGATAACTAGCAGCTGGTCACCTGTCACCTCATGAAACCAACTGATGGATCCATCCCCGGGCTGCTAACGTTAGCCACACAGGCTACATGCTAACAGGCTAACATATCAGCCAGCTCAGCAGCGTTAGCTCACGGTGTGTCTGTCACGGTGTCCCGGTACTGTTGTCTGGAACGGTTAACGGTCACCATGCTATCATCTCGGTAAACACAACTACACCCATCAGTTAGCTGCTCGCTGCGGAGCTAACCGTTACCTGTGTAACATCTGGCCGCAGCTAGCTCTCCGCAGAGCGGCCGAGGATGGTCGCAGTGACAGCATCTGTTCTGGAGGATCGGCCTGCCCCCGCTGGATGTTCTGAGGCTCACGGCTTCACCCTCCCTGCTGGACTCAGGCTCCGGCGCTCAGCGTTCATGTAAACCGGCGAACCGTGCGTGTCGGTCCCGCTGCGGCGCTCAGACAGCAGCAGCAGCAGCAGCAGCCATGCAGGCGGCCCAGCTGCAGTACGACTTCTTCAACGAGGAGAACGCACCGAAATGGAGAGGCCTGCTGGTGCCTTCACTGGAAAAGGTACACACACACATATACATGTAAATGTGTATATATATACACACACACATATGTATGTATATATAAATTATATTTATAAATATAAATGTATATGTGTATATGTATATATATATATATATATATATATATATATATATATATATATATATATATATATATATGTATATGTGTGTGTGTGTGTGAGAGAGAGAGAGAGACCATCCTTTACCTTCAAACAGCATCAGTTGTTACAGGTACACTTGAACAGAGTCAGGGGTTTTGTAGGATTATAGTCAGTCAGGTGTGTGATCAACCAGTTATACCTAACAGGTGTTAATGATCATCAGTTTCACGTGAAGGGTGAAGCAGAGACATTAACTGAAACAGAAACAGCTTCAAACTGGGTGAGGAACAGTCAGACTCTGCTGCCAAGGTGAGGCTATGGTGACCGTTTGATGTCACAGGTCATACATCATGGCAAGACTGAGCACAGCAACAAGACACAAGGTAGTTCTACTGCATCAGCAAGGTCTCTCCAGACAAAGATTTCAAAGCAGACTGTGGTTTCAAGATGTTCGAGCTCTTTTGAAGAAGCACAAAAAAACGGGCAGCGTTCAGGATCGTAGTGGTTCCTTCAAAATCTGAAGACGTCCAGCAGTGCCATCAGCTCAGAACTGACAGAAACCAGTGAAACCACTTACACCCATCTACTGTCCAGAGAAGTCTTGCCAGAAGTGGTCTTCGTGGAAGAGGTTCAACCAAAAAGCCAAACGTCTGACATGGAAACAAGGACAGGAGACTGAACTATGCAGAAAAACATTCAAGCAGAAACTGGGGTGCAGAAAATGGCAGCAGGTGCTCTGAACTGATGAGTCAAAATTTTAAATATTTGGCTGTAGCGGAAGACGTTTATTCGCTGAAGGGCTGCAGAGCGCTACAATAATGAGTATCTGCAGGCAACAGTGAAGCATGGTGGAGGTTCCTGCAAGTTTAGGACTGCATTTCTGCAAATAGAGTTGTAGATTTGGTCAGGATTAATGTCCTCAATGCTGAGAAATACGGGCAGATATTTATCCATCATGTAGTACCATCAGGGAGGCGTATGATTGTCCCCAAATTTATTCTGCAGCAGGACAACGACCCCAAACATTCAGCCAGTATCATTAAGAATGATCTTAAGTGTGAAGGTGAAGTCCTTGAAGTGATGGTATGACCCTCACAGGTCTGTCTGGAATTACACGAAGAGACAGAAGGATCTGAGGAAGCCTACATCACCAGAAGATCTGTGGTTAGTTCAACATGTTTGGAACAACCTGCCAGCCGTGCAAGTGTACCGAGAAGAACTGATGCTGTTTGAAGGCAACACACACCAAACATTAGATTGTGTTAACTGATAAAAATAAACAATTATTAATATTTTGGAAAGCATTCTTAGTTTATATTGAACTAACGTTGATGTGTCGTTCTGTGTGTTGCAGGTACTGAATCAGGTGCATCCTAACCTGGTGTCGCAGCAGGAGGCGCTGCAGTACATCGAGGAGCTGATCCTGCTGCTGCTCAGCATGCTGTGTCAGGCTCAACCCCGCACCGTGCAGGACGTCGAGGTGACACATTCAGACATATATTTATATTTATTCATGGATATTCATAGTGTGTGTGTGTGTGTGTGTGTGTGTGTGTGTGTGTCACTGTTTTACAAAAGTTTTGCTGATGACTATTTGAATAACGTTATTCTGAAGCAGCAGCAGGTCAGATCTACCTGAGCTCACCTGAACTTTACACGTCTCTAATCTACCTGATGACATCTCTGTGAGGCTGAAGTGTGATTGGTCTGTTCTTGTTTCAGCTGATGGAGGCTGCAGTGAGATAATGAGGTGCTCTCTGGTAAAACACCACAGACCGCTGGTGTTTTACCCCCCACCCCCCTCTGACCTGTGACCCCTGACCTGTGAACCCTTCACTGTCCCTCAGGCTCTGTGTGTTTGTGTGTTGTGTTTGGTGACATGTCGAGTCAGTTGATCACACTGGAAAAACACCTGAACAACTCTCAAACATGTAGAGACGTGATCCTGCAAACATTATGAAAACACTCTGCAAGTGTCTTCCAAACAACGACTCAACTGTGTTGTAACCAGAACCTGTGTGATGTCAGAGTCCAGACAGCAGCCGATTGGCTTCAGTAGAAACATTGCTTTTGTTGGTTTGTGTCTGATTGGTCAGTGACTGTCCAATCAGAGCAGAGCACAGGTGTGACCTGCAGTGTGATCAACAACACTCATCCAATCAGAAACATCTCTGCCAGAAGTTTGGTCCAGATGTTTAGTCCAGATGTTTAGTCCTCACAAATACAGATGTTTGGTCCACATGAGTCCAGATGATTGGTCCACACAAGTCCAGATGATTGGTCCACACAGGTCCAGATGTTTGGTCCAGATGTTTGGTCCACACAGGTCCAGATGTTTGGTCCACACAGGTCCAGATGTTTGGTCCACACAGGTCCAGATGTTTAGTCCACACAGGTCCAGATGTTTAGTCCACACAAATCCAGATGTTTGGTCCAGATGTTTTGTCCAGATATTTAGTCCACATAAATCCAGATGTTTAGACCAGATGTTTAGTCCACACAAATCCAGATGTTTAGACCAGATGTTTAGTCCAGATGTTTGGTCCACACGAGTCCAGATGTTAAGTCTGGGTCCCATCTTCACCCGTCCTCTCCCTTTTAGGAGCGAGTCCAGAAGAGTTTTCCTCACCCGATCGATAAATGGGCGATCGCTGATGCTCAGGCCGCCATCGAGAAGAGAAAGAGGAGGAACCCGCTGGCTCTACCTGTTGACAAAATCCACCCACTACTCAAGGTACACCTACCCAGCCCTCTCTCTCCTGTCACTGTCTGCATCATCATCACTCACTGTGTTTCCCATGATGCTTTGTGTCGTCAGGAAGTGTTGGGTTATAAGATCGACCACCAGGTGTCAGTCTACATGGTGGCTGTGTTGGAGTACATCTCTGCTGACATCCTCAAACTGGCGGGAAACTATGTCAGGAACATCCGACACTACGAGATCTCTCAGCAGGACATCACTGTGGCCATGTGTGCTGACAAGGTGCTAACACACTAACATACATCCTAACACACACACACACACACACTAACACTATCAGCGGTCACTCATAGTCGAGTATGACTGTCCTCCTTCGTGGTCCTTGTGGGTCTTCAGGTGGCCGTAGAGGCCGATCCTGGACCTGATTATTCTTGTGCAGTGTGGGCAGGTGAAAGTGTTGGTGGGTTTGAGTTGGGCCTGTGTGGTGGATGCTCTCTCCTTTCTGAGCCTGTGCTTGTGTTCTACAGCGTGGTCGAGGACATCATTATACAGTGCAGCACCTTCACGGACAAGGTTTCTCCATGTCGCCATACTTTTTGCCATGTCCTCCCAAGTCTTAAGATCTATGTGGAACTTTTGATGTTTAAATGTTATCCTTGGGGTGGTGTTTAGCTCAGTTGGTAGAGCAGCCGCCCCATGTGCGAAGGCTCAGTCCTTGCGGAAGCCCAGGGTTCGAATCCGATCTGTGGCGCTTTCCCGCATGTCATTCCCCGTCTCTCGCTCCCCACATTCCTGTCACTCTTCAGCTGTCTCTATCAGAAATAAAGCTTGAAAAGGCCAAAAAAATCATCTTTAAAAAAAAAAAAATGTTATCCTTATACCTCTTCTTTTGACCTCCTGGGGAACGTTTTCCTTCAACAAACTGGGACTAGAGGACTTGTTTTGGAAGGTGAAATTCAGGCATGCGGATAACGTGACCAGTCCATGTGAGCTGGTGATGCCAGCCTTCTCCAGGACGCTGGTGTTGGTGCGTTGATCCTCCCAACTGATCCTGAGGATCTTCTCATGCCTACTGTATGTGGTCCAGACCTCTGATGCATACAGCAGAGTGGGTAGCATTACAGCTCTGTAGACCAGGATTTTGGTCTTCAAAGACTCTTTTCCTTAGCCTTGGAAAAAGAACCACTGGCACAGCTCAGGTGGTGGCGTATTTCATTGTCAGTGTTGGCCTATGATGATAGGAGGCTGCCCAGATATTGTAAGTGATCCACATTTTCCAGCCTCGTGTTGTCAGTGGAGATGTTTGGGGGCAGGACAGGAGTACTGTTTGGTGGTGACTGATGGAGGATTTGAGTCTTTTTTATGTTGATGGCTAGACCAAGCTGTTTATGCTTTCATGAAGCCAACCAGAGTGCACTGTAGTTCCTCTTCAGAGAAGGAAGGCTACAAGGGCCTTGTCATCCTCATACTGCAGCTCCATGATGGATATGGTGGTGATTCGACCTTTAGCCCTGAATCGGTTGGTGTTAAAAAGTTGCCCATCAGTTCTGCACGTAATTTTTTATGTGTTAGCAGCAATGAAGATGGAGAACAGTGTTGGAGCAATGACACATCCCTGTTTGACTCCTGTGTCAAGGGTTCTGTTTCATATCCACTGCCACTGAGAACTGTAGATGACATATTGTCATGCAGCAGTCTCAGTACCTGGATGTATTTTTTTTGGGCAGCCAATCTTTGCCAGAACCAGCCAGAGCCTGATGGTTAGGGTTAAAAAATCATGTCTGTGGTGCCTCTGGTTGGGCAGGACCCACTCTGAGACTGAGAAGAATGCTTTCTGACAGGGGGGTGAGTCTGTTGGCCAAAACCCGAGCTACAAGGAAAGCCCTTTCTCCCTTCTTGAAGATGGAGACAACTAGGGCATCCCTAAGTTGTGCCGGTATTTTCTCTTGTTCCCATATTTTGAGAAGCAGGGCATGGATGTCTTTAAGGAGATTGGGTCCACCTTCCTTCAGGACCTCTGCTGGGATGTCATCAGGACCAGCAGCCTTGTTGTTCTTCATCTTCTTAATAGCATCCTGCACACCTCTTCCAGGTTGGGTGGTTCCCCCATGTTCTCAATTATAGGCTGTTGAGGGAATTTTTCAAGGGCCTCCATCTCTGGAGTGGTGTCATAATGCTCTTCAAGTGAAGGGGGTTAGGCAATGGTAGCTGGGGCCATATACTGCTCTTGTGGAATCGAAGAATCCTCTGGTATCTCCAGAGTCAGCAAGCTGCTGGATCTCCAGAGCCTACTTTGTCCATTCTTTCTTGGTAGGTGGTGTCACCCAGCTGCTCGATGTTAAGCTCTGGTTGGCTCTGTCTTTTCCGCATCCTTCTTTTCCACAATAAGTTTATAGACATGATCATGAGTCCAGCAGTCATCTGCACTAGTCATTGCTCAGGTGCACATCACGGTGGACAATGACGTAGTCAATGATGTGCCAGAGTTTAGAGCAAGGATGCATCCAGTCCGTCACTACCATAATGCACGTTACACACTGCGCATAAGGCACCATATGCTGGAGGGGTACCAAAATGGCCCAATTATCATCATGTCATAAGAGTAGCGTAATTCCCTTTGGGAATACAGCGAGCGATGGAGACAAGCGAGCAGGTGAATGTGTGCTGATGGAGGAGCTGCAGGTTAGCGGGAGGACTACATGTACAGCGTATATACATGTGTGTGGTCAAATAAAGACCACAGTGTCTCAAAAGCTAATGCCGGAGCTCGAATCCTTGATGTTAGTCGGCGTTCAGACAGGGACAGGCAAAACGGACGCCGGCGGTGTTTTTCAATTCATTTCAGAGGAGGTTGTGCGTTTCCGCGCTGCCAGCCCGCAACGCAGGGGTTGCCGCAAAAAACGACGCCGGCGACCGGCAAGAGAAGTTGAGCCAGATTCAACTTTTGGGAAAACGGAGCCCCACGTCATGCTCAGACACTCAGACACTCAGATCGGTCAAACCTCCACAGACAGCCTGAAATGTCTCTGAAGCAGAGACTATCCAGGTGGATTCACGAACTAAACTCTGATAATCTACCTGTGTGTGTGTTCTCACTTTGTTTATTTCATGTACCAGCTTCTAAATCTGAGTCTGACTCGCAATTTACGCCGCAAAATAGTGACACGAAGAAGTTTAATTTGATTTGTGTCCGATATATGAGAGAGAGAGAGAGAGAGAGAGAGAGAGAGAGAGATGTTATTAATCAGCGAAATAAAAAGTTATTTCCTGATTGTTTCACAGCGGTTACATTCAGCAGGTATAGACACGCCCACAGCAACCCACCTCAGCTCCCCTCACCAAATTTGCTAGCAGCGGCCCTGGATGCATCCGTGATGTTTTGAATGATGTGAATGTGTTCTATTGGTTGACCAGGTTGTGCTGTGTAGTGTGTCACTGGAGTTTATGTTTCCAGCCCCTTCTTTTCCCAGCGTGCCTCTCCATAGATAGTGGTTTCGTCCCACTCTGGCACTGAAATCTCCAAGTAGGATTATCTTGTCCACCTTGGGGACTTTGGATAGAGTCTTGTCAAGGTCAGCGTACAAGGTCTCCTTTATTTTATCAAGTGTTGGGGCATAAGCACTGATAAAGGTGGCCATTTGACTGCTTGCAAGCAGCAAGCGTATGGTCATTAGGTGTTCATTGATGCCCACAGGGAGTTCATAGAAGTGGTTGACACCATGGATACGTGGCTCATTTGCAGGCTTTGCTTTCCAGAAGAAAGTGTAGCTTGTCAGGTTTCAGAGCGCACTGCAGTGTCGATCTGGAATCTCTTTAGCTCTCTTGAGATGATGATCGATCATTGACTTTGTTGTCCATAAGGGTCCACATAACCGTTTCCATGAACAGCTGATTGTGTTAAACCTGATGATAATTAACATGTTTTGAGTGTGTCTGTCTCACCTGTCTGTCTGTCTCACCTCTCAGGTTCTGATGGACATGTTCCACCAGGACGAAGAGGACATCAGCGGCTTCCCTCTGATGGACGAGGAGCCGTCAGCCAATGAGGAGCAGAGTTACTACGAGCTGGTGAGGAGCTTCATGTCTGATGGCCGTCAGTACCTGAGGCAGCTCAACCTGCTGATCAAGGTGTTCAGAGAGCCATTCACCTCCAGCCCCATGCTGTTCTCCCAGCACGTACGTACTCACCTGTCCATCAGCTCGCCTGTATGTGTGTTCAGCCTACTGACCGTCTGTCTGTACATGTCTGTCTGTACCTGTCTGTCAGGACGTGGACAGTATCTTCAGTCGGATCGTTGATATCCATGAGGTGACGGTGAAGCTGTTGGGTCTGATCGAGGACACGGTGGAGATGACCGATGAAGGAAGTCCTCATCCTCTGGTGGGAAGCTGCTTCGAGGACCTGGCTGAGGTCTGTACTGTGACTCTGTACCTGTCTGTGACTCTGTACCTGTCTGTACCTGTCTGTGACTCTGTACCTGTCTGTACCTGTCTGTGACTCTGTACCTGTCTGTGACTCTGTACCTGTCTGTACCTGTCTGTGACTCTGTACCTGTCTGTACCTGTCTGTGACTCTGTACCTGTTTGTGGTTCAGGAGCTGGCCTTTGACCCCTATGAGACGTACGCTCAGGACATCCTGCGCTCTGGTTTCCATGAACACTTCCTGAGTCAGGTATCCAAACCAGGAGCTGCCTTCCACCTCCAGGTAAGCCCCGCCCCTCCTGAGCTTTGACATCACAGACCTTCAGGCTCCACCTCCAACAGGCAGGTTCACTGTTAGCTTGGAGACTGTTGGAGATAGTTTGAGGCTGTTGGAGGCGGTTGGAGGTTGTTAGAAGCTGTTGTAGGTAGTTGGAGGGTAGTCGGAGGGTGTTGGAGGGTGTTGGAGCTTGGATGCTGTTACCATGCTAACTGCTGCTGTGGCTCATGGGTGTTGTAGTATATAAAGAGGATGATGAAAAAACAGGAAGTAAAGGTGCTGTCTCTCTGTGTCTGTCTGTCTCTCTCTGTGTCTGTCTCTCTGTGTGTGTCTCTCTCTCTCTCTCTCTCTCTCTCGGTCTCTCTGTTTGCCTGTCTGTCTCTCTCTCTCTCTCTCTCTGTGTCTACCTGTCTGTCTACCTGTCTGTCTCTCTGTCTGTCTTCAGTCCATCTGTGAAGGTTTCAAAGAGGCTGTTCAGTACGTTCTGCCCAGACTGCTGCTCACTCCTGTTTACCACTGTCTGCACCTGTTCGAGATCCTCAAGGTGAGACTGCAACATACCAAACCTGTACTGCACCTGCACAACACATGTACTATACATGTACAACACCTGTACCAAACCTGTACACCACCTGCAAACCACCTGTACTACACGTGGGGCCGGTATTCCCTCACCAACCAGTCAGTTGTTTAAATGTCCAGTGTAGCCCTGACCACAACCAGAATTTAGCCCAGCTGATTGGCTGATGCTGTCTCTGTCAGTTTGACTGACAGGTCTTTGAATACAGCTTCTTTAGACCAGCATAGATCTAGACTGGTATCAGCTGCTGGTTCCCACTCAGACCACAATAGAGCCAGTCCTGGTCCTGGTCTGGGGCTCTGAGCTGTGGCCTGGGGGATTTAAATCTCTGAAATACCTCCAGTCATGATCTGCAGATTACTGCAGGGCTGAAGGGGGTCACACGGGGGAGGTTTATCCTGATCTGGTTCGGATCTGTGACTCTGAACGAACAGGACAGACCAACTGAGACCACATTTTACTGAGCCTGCTCAAGTTCTGCTGCTGCTGGTTCTGGTTCCGATTCAGACCTTGTTCCCTTCCTGTAGCCTCTGTAGACAAGATCTTCTAGGTCTAAGTCTTCTCACTTCTGTCCTGGTTCTGACATGGTTCTTGTGTCCCTCATGTGGACCTGCTATGTCCAGTGTGTTTCAGTTCTGGTCCAGATTTTCTCCACAGTTAAAAATGTCAGCTGCTGGTTCTGGTTCTGGTCTTTTAATATCAGTTCAGCTGATGTCTCTGTTTAGTGTTTGGTGCATCACCTGCCCTGCTGATGATGTCACCTCTCAGGTGTGTTTGTTTTGTTGTCTGCATAGCAACTGGAGGAGAAGAGTGAGGATGAGGAGGATAAAGAGTGTCTGAAGCAGGCCATCACTGCTCTGCTCAACCTGCAGAGCAGCATGGAGAGGATCTGTTCCAGGAGCCTGGCTAAGAGGAGGCTCAGGTACGTCACACCCGTAACCACCTGTTCACATATCTGTACACACACCTGTACACACCTGTAACCACCAGTACACACACCTGTAACCACCTGTTCACATACCTGTACACAGACCTATAACCACCTGTAACCACCTGTACACACACTTGTAACCACCTGTACACACACTTGTAACCACCTGTACACACACCTGTAACTACCTGTAACTACCTGTAACTACCTATAACCACCTGTACACACACCCGTAACTACCTGTAACCACCTGTACACACACCTGTAACTACCTGTAACCACCTGTACACACACTTGTAACCACCTGTACACACACTTGTGACCACCTTACACACACCTGTAACCACTTTACACACACTTTCACACACCTGTACACAACACACATCTACACAGGCAAAGCTAACTGTAGGCTAGCTGTTTTCATCTGATTCAAGTCTTTATGCTAAGCTAGGCTAGCTGTTTCCATCTGTGTCAAGTCTTTATGCTAAGCTAGGCTAGCTGTTTCCATCTGCTTCAAGTCTTTATGCTAAGCCAGACTAATGTTTGTGCTTGTTCAAGGACCCCTCGTGGTCTTTAAGGAGCTTCAGTCGTCACTGAGGAACGCCGACCTCTGTGAGGTCATGTGACTGAGAAATGTAGAGAAACACACACTATACACACACACACACTGTGTACACACACTGTGTTGGTCTCCTCCCATCCTCCTCCCGTTTCCCTCTAGACATAAATAGACCAGAACAGGAGGAGGAGGGGTCGGAGGTCGTACAGGAGGTGTGTGTGTGTGTGTGTGTGTGTGTGTGTGTGTGTGTGTGTGTGTGTCCTGTGTGTGTGTGTTCCTGTGTGTGTGTGTGTGTGTTCCTGTGTGTGGTGTTGTTGGAGGGAAGTGTCGTCAGGATCTGGGCGGTGCTGCTCTGCTGCTTATTGTTCTCTGTTTGTTAGAAAGAAAAGAACACAGAGGAAAGTTTCTGCTGCTGCTTCAGTAAGTTAAATGTTTGAATGATCACCTGAAGAAGAAGAAGAAGAAGAAGAAGAAGAAGAAGAAGAAGAAGATAGACGGTTGGACGATTAGCAGGTGGATATGAGGACGTAGGTGACTTCAGTTTCTTCTTTGTGTTGGAGGCTGTCTTTGTGTTAATACTGCATGTAGATGCAAGATGATGGAGGATACAAAGGTAGTTGGAGATTGATAGAGGGTATGGAGGTAATTGGACTCTGATGGAGACGGTTGGAGGTAGTTTGAGAGTGTTGGATGAAGTGAGAGTTGATTTGAAGTAGTTGGAGTCAGTTGAAGGTTGTTGAAGGTTGTTGAAGGCAGTAGGAGCCTGATTGAGGTAGTTGGAGCATGTTCAAGGCTGTTGGAGGTTGTTTGAGACAGTTGGAGGTTTTTGGAGATAGTTGGAGTGTGTTGGAGGCTGTTGGATATATTTGGGGGCTGTTGGAGGTTGTTCGAGGTAGTTGGAGGTAGTCAGAGGCTGTTGGAGGTTGTTGCAGGTTGGAGGCTGTTGGATGCAGTTAGAGGTAGTTGGAGCTGGTGCAAAGTAGTTGGAGCTGTTGGATGTAGTTGAAGGGTGTTGGACGTAGTTGGAGGCTGTTAGAGCTTATTGGAGATAGTGGGAGACTCTTGGAGATCGTTGGAGCGTGTTAGTGGCAGTTGGATTCTATTGAGTGTATTTGGAGGCTGTTGGACAAAGTTGGAGGTTGTTAGAGATATTTGGAGGTTGTTGGATGTAGTTGGAGGCTGCTGGAGGGAGTTGGAGCTGGTGTGAGGTTGTTGGAGGTATTTAGAGGCAGTTGTAGCCTGTTTGATGTAGTTGGAGGCTTTTGGAGATAATTGGAGTGTGTTGGAGGTAGTTGGAGCGTGTTAGAGATTGTTGCAGGTTGGAGGCTGTTGGAGATAATTGGAGGCTGTTGGATGTAGTTGGAGCATGTTGGAGGTAGTGTTGGAGCTTGTGCGAAGTAGTTGGAGCTGTTGGGTGTAGTTGAAGGCTGTTGGAGGTTGTTGGAAGCTATTGGAGGCTGTTGGAGCTTATTGGAGGCAGTTGGAGATAATTGGAGCGTGTTGGAGGTAGTTGGAGCGCGTTGCAGGTTGGAGGCTGTCGGATGTAGTTGGAGGCTGTTGAAGGTAACTGTAGCATGTTGGAGGTATTTGGAGACTGTTGCGGGTAGTTTGAGCCTGTTGGAGGTAGTTGGATGCTGTTCGAGATAGTTTGAGGCTGTTGGTTGTCATTGAAGGCTGTTGGAGGTAGTTGGAGGCTGTCGTAGGTAGTTGGAGGCTGTTGGATGTTGTTGGAGGTTGGATTCTGTTGGGGGTTGTTGAAGATAATAAGGCAATTGGAACCTGTTGGAGGTAGTTGGAGGTGGTTGGGGCCTGTTGGAGGTGGTTGGGGCCTGTTGGAGGTAGTTGGGGCCTGTTGGAGGTAGATGGAGCATGTTGGAGGCTGTTGGAGATAATTAGAGCGTGTTCGAGGCTGTTGAAGGCGGAGGCAATTGGAACCTGTTGGAGGTAGTTGGAGGCTGTTGGAGTCTGTTGGAGGTAGTTGGAGCTTCGTGGAGATAGTTGGAGGCAGTTGGAGACAATTTGAGGCTGTTGGAACTTGTTGGAGGTTGTTTCAGCTTGGAGGCTGTTGGAGATAGTTTGAGGCTGTTGGATGTACTTGGAGGCGGTTGGAGGTTGTTGAGGCTGTTGGAGGCAGTTGGAGATAAGTAGAGGTAGTTTGGGCCTGTTGGAGGTAGATGGAGCATGTCGGAGGTTGTTGGAGGCTATTGGAGACAGTCAGAGCTTATTGGAGGCTGTTGGAGATAATTTGAGCGTGTTGGAGGATGTTGAAGGTGGAGGCAATTGGAACCTGTTGGAGGCAGTTGATGGCTGTTGGAGGTAGTTGGAGGCAGTTGAAGGCTGTTGGAGGTAGTTGGAGGCTGTTGGAGTCTGTTGGAGGTAGTTGGAGCTTCGTGGAGATAGGTGGAGGCAGTTGGAGACGGTTTGAGGCTGTTGGAGCTTGTTGGAGGTTGTTGCAGCTTGGAGACTGTTGGAGATAGTTTGAGGCTGTTGGAGGCGGTTGGAGGTTGTTAGAAGCTGTTGTAGGTAGTTGGAGGGTGTTGGAGGTTGGATGCTGTTGGAGGTTGTTGAGGCTGTTGGAGGCAGTTGGAGATAAGTAGAGGTAGTTTGGGCCTGTTGGAGGTAGATGGAGCATGTTGGAGGTTGTTAGAGGCTATTAGAGACAGTCAGAGCTTATTGGAGGCTGTTGAAGGTGGAGGCAATTGGAACCTGTTGGAGGCAGTTGAAGGCTGTTAGAGGTAGTTGGAGGCAGTTGAAGGCTGTTGGAGGTAGTTGGAGTTAGTTGAAGGCTGTTGGAGGTAGGTGAAGGCTGTTGGAGGTAGTTGAAGGCTGTTGGAGGTAGTTGAAGGCTGTTGGAGGTAGTTGTATGCAGTTGAAGGCTGCTGGAGTTAGTTGGAGGCAGTTGAAGGCTGTTGGAGGGAGTTGGAGTTAGTTGAAGGCTGTTGGAGGTAGGTGAAGGCTGTTGGAGGTAGTTGTATGCAGTTGAAGACTGTTGGAGGTAGTTGGAGGCAGTTGTTGTGAAACAGTGTTGCATTCCTCAGGGGTTTATGTTTAAAGTGATTAGTTAGGAGCTGTTGCCTTCAGGGACACTCCGTCAGACTGTCTGCTGCTAATAGTGTTTATGGCTGAAAAGCTCATGTTAGCATGCTAACATGCTAAGCTAAGATGGTGAACATGTTAGCACATTGTCTCTCAAAGCTGCTAGCATGGCTAACAGGAAGTCAGTCTGACCATGTGGCGTTCATGTGCAGTCTGGACAGATAAAGATCAGGACACTCTGCAGCAGGAAGCTGGGCGATGATGTCACAGTGATGATGATGATGTCGATGTCTTTGTGAAACAGTCCGTTGTTTGTCCGAGCTGAAGTCTGAGGCCTTCCTGCTGTCATCTCACTTCCTGTTGGAGCACGCTGGCCGTCACGGTGGCTTCGCTGGTTTGTACAGACCCCGACCACGTCGTCCAATCAGAACTGACTCTTCTGTCACGTGATAAACATCTAGAAAACCAACCCAATGATGAGATGAAGGAAATTATAAACAGCAAACAAGAAGTAGTTTCTACTTGTGGTTTTTGTTTCCATAGTAACTAACTCTGTAGTTTGATTGACAGACCTGATACTTGCTGATCGATGATGTCACTGTGTCGTCGTTGTATGATGTCAAACATAAGTCCGCTCATGTGTTTAAAACAGCTCCTTCACGGTGTGTTCCCACCAAATGCCGACTCGAGTTTCCTTGTGTCAGTGATGCAGTGACCTCCACCCGTGATCTTCACTGCACGCCGTCAGTGGACCTCAGCATACGTGTTACGATGACGCTGAGAAAACTCGACACGCTAACAAGTCTTCAGATGTTTGTTTTCTGAATGGAGTTTGTTGGAGCAGTGCTACATTCTAACTGAGCTCGCTCTGCTGTCCACAGACAGCGGGTGGAGGTCAGGTCACAGGTGGTGGAGGTCAGGTCACAGGCTGGTGGAGGTCAGGTCACAGGCTGGTGGAGATGTCTCTGGATCAGACCAGAATCCAGGTGGACTCTGGGTCTCTCCTCCAGAGCTCCCCGACACTCAGCAGCTGTCTGTGGGTGAGCAGCAGCTCCGCTCTCCACTCCACCCAGTCCTCTGACAAAACACTCGAGACAACATAAGTGCGACGCCTTCATTCAAACTTCCATATTTTCAAACTCAACGACGCAACATTTGTTTTTCATGTTGCCATCGGACGTGAATTCAAGTGTCTTTACATTGACTTTGACATTTGATTGGTCAGCCTGACGTCTGAATGCTCCTTTAAATACTACACGCACAGAGGTTAACATGCTGACAAACATGTGGAACATGAACAGTCACGATGACCTGACAGGAGTCTGCCTGGACCTGGTCCTGGACCTGGTCCTGGTCTGTTTTAATTTTTGCTAAATAAATAAAATGAATTGAAAAATTGTTGACGTCATTTAAATCTTGTATTTATCATCTGTTGATTCTGAACTCTGCCGAAATGTTTCAATAACATTGTACAAACATCATCTGATCGTAGTTTTTTAACTGTAAATATTTAAAGACAAGTTTTTAGGGGATGATTGAGTGTTAAACTAACACCTCCAGATCGATTAACAGTGAAGAGTCTGCTCTGCTCATTTGCTCTGCTCTCTTCTGTGGTGTGCAGCGAGTCGGCGTGTCGTTTCTACAGCCATCAGATGAAGGGGAAGCACCTGGCCATCAAGAAGATGAACGAGATCCAGAAGAACATCGATGGCTGGGAGGGGAAGGACATTGGCCAGTGCTGCAACGAGTTCATCATGGAGGGCACGCTAACCCGCGTGGGCGCCAAACACGAGCGCCACATCTTCCTGTTCGACGGCCTGATGATCTGCTGCAAGTCAAACCACGGACCGCCACGGCTGCCCGGCGCCGGCTCCACCGCAGAGTACCGGCTGAAAGAAAAGTTCTTCATGCGCAAAGTCCAGATCAACGACAAGGATGACAAGGAGGGCGAGTACCGGCATGCCTTCGAGATCATCCTGAAGGACGGGAACAGCGTGGTGTTTGCGGCCAAGTCTGCTGAGGAGAAGAACGGCTGGATGGCAGCGCTGATCTCGCTGCAGTACCGCAGCACGCTGGAGCGCATGCTGGACTCGGCCATGCTGCAGGAGGAGAAGGAGCAGCAGATGAGGCTGCCGGGGGCCGAGGTGTACCGGTTCGCTGAGCCGGACTCTGAGGAGAATGTCGTGTTTGAGGAGAACGTCCAGTCCAAGTCTGGGATCCCCATCATCAAAGCGGGGACGGTCCTGAAACTGATCGAGAGGCTTACCTTTCACATGTACGCAGGTAAGGTGTGATGTCACTCAGGTGAGACGTGATCATGTGTCATCTACCACACCATCAATGATAGGATCAACAATCAATAATTAGACGAATCGTCAATAAACAGATAAATAAATAATTAGTGACCTAAAAACTCGTTCAGCTCTTATTTTTAAAGGAATGTGGGTATCACCTTTTAATTCAATTCAATTTTATTTCTATAGCTCCATATCATAACAAAAGTTATCTCATGACACTTCTCATGTAGAGCAGGTCTAAACCGTACTCTGTATAATATTATTTACAGAGACCAACAATTCCACCACGGGCAAGCACTTGGCGATGGTGGCGAGGAAAAACTTCCTTTTAACAGGCAGAAACCTCGAACAGACCCAAGCTCATTGGTAGACAGTCATCCACCACGACCGGTTGAGAGAGAGAGAGAGAGAGAGAGAGAGCGAGAGAGAGAGACAGAGAGAGAGAAGCTCTAAACTGTAATGGAGATATGGTAACATTAATGACAGTAATAATATATGTAGTGGACATCGTGCAGGACCACAGCAGCAGCCACGATCCATGAGAACCTGCTGGACGAGAGAGCACAGAAACTCCAGGGAAGAAGTTTAGTTATTAAGATGCATTAATGAGACATGTATGTTTACAGATGAAGATGGAGAGGGAGAGGGAGGGAGGGAGAGAGAGAGAGAGAGAGAGAGGGGAAGGTTTGAGTAGCGTTTTCAGTTTTACAAAGTACTTCCTGTCTGTTATTGAGCATCAGTCTACTTCCTGTCTGTTATTGATGGTCAGTCTACTTCCTGTCTGTTATTGAGCATCAGTCTACTTCCTGTCTGTTATTGAGCATCAGTCTACTTCCTGTCTGTTGTTGATGGTCTCTGTTTCCCCTTTCAGATCCAAACTTTGTCCGAACATTTCTGACCACCTACAGATCCTTCTGTAAACCTCAGGAGCTGCTGGACCTACTCATGGAGAGGTGAGCTCACCTGCTGGACATGACAGGGACCAATCAGAATGTTTCATACCTGTCTGTGTGTTAGTGTTTAAACCACTTCCGTCTGTTTTCACCTGTTTGACGCTGGACTGAATTAACTGTTTGACGCTGGACTGAATTAACTGTTTTTTTTTTAGGGTTAGGGTAAGATTATTTTTTTGGCCTTTTCAAGCTTTATTACTGATAGAGACAGCTGAAGAGTGACAGGAATGCGGGGAGAGAGAGACGGGGAATGACATGCGGGAAAGAGCCACAGGTTGGATTCGAACCCTGGGCTTCCGCAGCAAGGACTGAGCCCTTCGCAGCATGCACATGGGCAGCTGCTCTACCAACTGAGCTAAACGACACCCTGACTGAATTAACTGTTTGACATTGTACTGAATTAACTGTTTGATGTTGGACTGAATTAACTGACGTTGGACTGAATTAACTGTTTGACGTTGGACTGAATTAACTGATGGAGGATTGAATTAACTGACGTTGGGCTGAATTAACTGTTTGATGGAGGATTGAATTAACTGATGGTGGACTGAATTAACTGTTTGATGTTGGAGTGAATTAACTGACGTTGGACTGAATTAACTGACGTTGGACTGAATTAACTGTTTGATGGAGGACTGAATTAACTGATGTTGGACTGAATTAACTGATGTTGTACTGAATTAACTGTTTGACGTTGGACTGAATTAACTGTTTGACGTTGGTCTAAATTAACTGTTTGATGGAGGACTGAATTCACTGTTTGGCGTTGGACTGAATTAACTGTTGTTGGACTGAATTAACTGATGGTGGACTGAATTAACTGATGTACTGAATTAACTGTTTGACGGACTGAATTAACTGTTTGACGTTGGACTGAATTAACTGACGTTGGACTGAATTAACTGCTTGACGTTGGACTGAATTAACTGACGGTGGACTGAATTAACTGTTTGATGGTGGACTGAATTAACTGATGTTGGACTGAATTAACTGTTTGACATTGGACTGAAATAACTGTTTGACGTTGGTCTAAATTAACTGTTTGATGGTGGACTGAGTTAACTGACGTTGGACTGAATTAGCTGTTTGATGGAGGACTGAATTAACTGACGTTGGACTGAATTAACTGTTTGACGTTGGACTGAATTAACTGTTGTTGGACTGAATTAACTGTTGTTGGACTGAATTAACTAATGGTGGACTGAATTAACTGTTGTTGGACTGAATTAACTGTTGTTGGACTGAATTAACTAATGGTGGACTGAATTAACTGTTGTTGGACTGAATTAACTGTTGTTGGACTGAATTAACTGTTGTTGGACTGAATTAACTGATGTACTGAATTAACTGTTGTTGGACTGAATTAACTGTTGTTGGACTGAATTAACTGTTGGTGGACTGAATTAACTAATGGTGGACTGAATTAACTGTTGTTGGACTGAATTAACTGTTGTTGGACTGAATTAACTAATGGTGGACTGAATTAACTGTTGTTGGACTGAATTAACTGTTGTTGGACTGAATTAACTGTTGTTGGACTGAATTAACTGTTGTTGCACTGAATTAACTAATGGTGGACTGAATTAACTGTTGTTAGACTGAATTAACTGTTGTTGGACTGAATTAACTAATGGTGGACTGAATTAACTGTTGTTGGACTGAATTAACTGTTGTTGGACTGAATTAACTGTTGTTGGACTGAATTAACTGATGGTGGACTGAATTAACTGATGTACTGAATTAACTGTTTGACGTTGGACTGAATTAACTGACGGTGGACTGAATTAACTGTTTGACGTTGGACTGAATTAACTGACGGTGGACTGAATTAACTGTTTGATGGTGGACTGAATTAACTGACGGTGGACTGAATTAACTGTTTGATGGTGGACTGAATTAACTGATGTTGGACTGAATTAACTGATGTTGGACTGAATTAACTGTTTGACGTTGGACTGAAATAACTGTTTGACGTTGGTCTAAATTAACTGTTTGATGGTGGACTGAGTTAACTGACGTTGGACTGAATTAACTGTTTGACGTTGGACTGAATTAACTGTTGTTGTACTGAATTAACTCATGTGTTAGTGTTTAAACCACTTCCGTCTGTTTTCACCTGTTTGACGCTGGACTGAATTAACTGTTTGACGCTGGACTGAATTAACTGTTTTTTTTTAGGGTTAGGGTAAGATTATCTTTTTGGCCTTTTCAAGCTTTATTACTGATAGAGACAGCTGAAGAGTGACAGGAATGCGGGGAGAGAGAGACGGGGAATGACATGCAGGAAAGAGCCACAGGTTGGATTCGAACCCTGGGCTTCCGCAGCAAGGACTGAGCCTTCGCACATGGGGCATCTGCTCTACCAACTGAGCTAAACGACACCCTGACTGAATTAACTGTTTGACGTTGGACTGAATTAACTGACAGTGGACTGAATTAACTGTTTGACCTTTTGACTGAATTAACTGATGGTGGACTGAATTAACTGTTTGACGTTGGACTGAATTAACTGATGGTGGACTGAATTAACTGACGTTGGGCTGAATTAACTGTTTGATGGAGGATTGAATTAACTGATGGTGGACTGAATTAACTGTTTGATGTTGGAGTGAATTAACTGACGTTGGAGTGAATTAACTGACGTTGGACTGAATTAACTGTTGTTGGACTGAATTAACTGTTGTTGGACTGAATTAACTGATGGTGGACTGAATTAACTGATGTACTGAATTAACTGTTTGACGTTGGACTGAATTAACTGACGGTGGACTGAATTAACTGTTTGATGGTGGACTGAATTAACTGATGTTGTACAGAATTAACTGTTTGACATTAGACTGAATTAACTGTTTGACGTTGTACTGAATTAACTCATGTTGTACGGAATTAACTGCTTGACGTTGGACTGAATTAACATTTTAATGGTGGACTGAATTAACTGACGTTGGACTGAATTAACTGTTTGACGTACTGAATTAACTGATTGACGTTGGACTGAATTAACTGATTGACGTTGGACTGAATTAACTGACGTTGGACTGAATTAACTGATTGACGTTGGACTGAATTAACTGTTTGACGTTGGACTGAATTAACTGACGTTGGACTGAATTAACTGACGGTGGACTGAATTAACTGTTTGACGTTGTACTGAATTAACTCATGTTGTACTGAATTAACTGTATGATGTTGGACTGAATTAACTGACAGTGGACTGAATTAACTGATGTACTGAATTAACTGTTTGACGTTGGACTGAATTAACTGACGGTGGACTGAATTAACTGTTTGATGGTGGACTGAATTAACTGATGTTGTACAGAATTAACTGTTTGACGTTAGACTGAATTAACTGTTTGACGTTGTACTGAATTAACTCATGTTGTACGGAATTAACTGCTTGACGTTGGACTGAATTAACTGTTTGATGGTGGACTGAATTAACTGACGTTGGACTGAATTAACTGTTTGACGTACTGAATTAACTGATTGACGTTGGACTGAATTAACTGATTGACGTTGGACTGAATTAACTGATTGACGTTGGACTGAATTAACTGTTTGACGTTGGACTGAATTAACTGACGTTGGACTGAATTAACTGACGGTGGACTGAATTAACTGTTTGACGTTGTACTGAATTAACTCATGTTGTACTGAATTAACTGTATGATGTTGGACTGAATTAACTGACAGTGGACTGAATTAACTGTTTGACGCACTGAATTAACTCATGTTGTACTGAATTAACTGCTTGACGTTGGACTGAATTAACTGACAGTGGATTGAATTAACTGTTTGATGGTGGACTGAATTAACTGATGTTGTACTGAATTAAGTGTTTGACGTTGGACTGAATTAACTGATTGACGTTGGACTGAATTAACTGATTGACCTTGGACTGAATTAACTGACGTTGGACTGAATTAACTGTTTGACGTTGGACTGAATTAACTGATTGACGTTGGACTGCATTAACTGTTTGACCTTGGACTGAATTAACTGATGTTGGACTGAATTAACTGTTTAACGCTGGACTGAATTAACTGACGGTGGACTGAATTAACTGATGTTGTACTGAATTAACTGTTTGACGTTGGACTGAATTAACTGTTTGACGTTGGACTGAGTTTACTGTTTGATGGGGGACTGAACTGATTTAACTGTTGTGTTGTACTGAATTAACTGTTTGACGTTGGACTGAAATTAACTGAATTAACTTTGACGTTGGACTGAATTAACTGACAGTGGATTGAATTAACTGTTTGATGGAGGACTGAATTAACTGACGCTGGACTAAATTAACTGTTTGATGGAGGACTGAATTAACTGACGTTGGACTGAATTAACAGATGTTAGACTGCATTAACTGTTTGACGGACTAAATTAACTGTTGTTGGACTGAATTAACTAATGGTGGACTGAATTAACTGTTGTTGGACTGAATTAACTGTTGTTGGACTGAATTAACTGATGGTGGACTGAATTAACTGATGTACTGAATTAACTGTTTGACGTTGGACTGAATTAACTGACGTTGGACTGAATTAACTGTTTGACGTTGGACTGAATTAACTGACGGTGGACTGAATTAACTGTTTGATGGTGGACTGAATTAACTGATGTTGTACAGAATTTACTGTTTGACGTTAGACTGAATTAATTCATGTGGTACGGAATTAACTGCTTGACGTTGGACTGAATTAACTGTTTGATGGTGGACTGAATTAACTGACGTTGGACTGAATTAACTGTTTGACGTTGGACTGAATTAACTGTTTGACGTTGGACTGAATTAACTGACAGTGGATTGAATTAACTGTTTGACGGTGGACTGATTTAACTGTTTGACGTTGGACTGAATTAACTGACAGTGGATTGAATTAACTGTTTGATGGAGGACTGAATTAACTGACGCTGGACTGAATTAACTGTTTGATGGAGGACTGAATTAACTGACGTTGGACTGAATTAACAGATGTTAGACTGCATTAACTGTTTGACGGACTAAATTAACTGTTGTTGGACTGAATTAACTGTTGTTGGACTGAATTAACTGTTGTTGGACTGAATTAACTGTTGTTGGACTGAATTAACTGATGGTGGACTGAATTAACTGATGTACTGAATTAACTGTTTGACGTTGGACTGAATTAACTGACGGTGGACTGAATTAACTGTTTGACGTTGGACTGAATTAACTGACGGTGGACTGAATTAACTGTTTGATGGTGGACTGAATTAACTCATGTTGTACAGAATTAACTGTTTGACGTTAGACTGAATTAACTCATGTTGTACGGAATTAACTGCTTGACGTTGGACTGAATTAACTGTTTGATGGTGGACTGAATTAACTGACGTTGGACTGAATTAACTGTTTGACGTTGGACTGAATTAACTGATGGTGGACTGAATTAACTGTTTGATGGTGGACTGAATTAACTGATGTTGTACAGAATTAACTGTTTGACGTTAGACTGAATTAACTCATGTTGTACGGAATTAACTGCTTGACGTTGGACTGAATTAACTGATTGACGTTGGACTGAATTAACTGATTGACGTTGGACTGAATTAACTGATTGACGTTGGACTGAATTAACTGATTGACGTTGGACTGAATTAACTGATTGACGTTGGACTGAATTAACTGACGGTGGACTGAATTAACTGTTTGACGTTGTACTGAATTAACTCATGTGTTAGTGTTTAAACCACTTGCGTCTGTTTTCACCTGTTTGACGCTGGACTGAATTAACTGTTTGACGCTGGACTGAATTAACTGGTTTTTTTTAGGGTTAGGGTAAGATTATCTTTTTGGCCTTTTCAAGCTTTATTACTGATAGGGACAGCTGAAGAGTGACAGGAATGCGGGGAGAGAGAGACGGGGAATGACATGCAGGAAAGAGCCACAGGTTGGATTCGAACCCTGGGCTTCCGCAGCAAGGACTGAGCCTTCGCACATGGGGCATCTGCTCTACCAACTGAGCTAAACGACACCCTGACTGAATTAACTGTTTGACGTTGGACTGAATTAACTGACAGTGGACTGAATTAACTGTTTGACCTTTTGACTGAATTAACTGATGGTGGACTGAATTAACTGTTTGATGGTGGACTGAATTAACTGTTTGACGTTGGACTGAATTAACTGATGGAGGACTGAATTAACTGACGTTGGACTGAATTAACTGTTTGATGGTGGACTGAATTAACTGATGTTGTACAGAATTAACTGTTTGACGTTGGACTGAATTAACATTTTAATGGTGGACTGAATTAACTGTTTGATGGTGGACTGAATTAACTGACGTTGGACTGAATTAACTGTTTGACGTACTGAATTAACTGATTGACGTTGGACTGAATTAACTGATTGACGTTGGACTGAATTAACTGACGTTGGACTGAATTAACTGATTGACGTTGGACTGAATTAACTGATTGACGTTGGACTGAATTAACTGACGGTGGACTGAATTAACTGTTTGACGTTGTACTGAATTAACTCATGTTGTACTGAATTAACTGTATGATGTTGGACTGAATTAACTGATGTACTGAATTAACTGTTTGACGTTGGACTGAATTAACTGACGGTGGACTGAATTAACTGTTTGATGGTGGACTGAATTAACTGATGTTGTACAGAATTAACTGTTTGACGTTAGACTGAATTAATTGTTTAACGTTGTACTGAATTAACTGCTTGACGTTGGACTGAATTAACTGTTTGATGGTGGACTGAATTAACTGACGTTGGACTGAATTAACTGTTTGACGTACTGAATTAACTGATTGACGTTGGACTGAATTAACTGTTTGACGTTGGACTGAATTAACTGTTTGACTTTGGACTGAATTAACTGTTTGACGTTGGACTGAATTAACTGTTTGACGTTGGACTGAATTAACTGACGGTGGACTGAATTAACTGTTTGACGTTGGACTGAATTAACTCATGTTGTACTGAATTAACTGTTTGACGTTGGACTGAATTAACTGACAGTGGACTGAATTAACTGTTTGACGTTGGACTGAATTAACTCATGTTGTACTGAATTAACTGTTTGACGTTGGACTGAATTAACTGACGGTGGACTGAATTAACTGTTTGACGTTGGACTGAATTAACTGATGTTGTACTGAATTAACTGTTTGACGTTGGACTGAATTAAGTGACGTTGGACTGAATTAAGTGACGTTGGACTGAATTAAGTGACGTTGGACTGAATTAACTGTTTGATGGAGGACTGAATTAACTGATGTTGGACTGAATTAAAAGATGTTAGACTGAATTAACTGTTTGATGTACTAAATTAACTGTTTGATGGAGGACTGAATTAACTGACGTTGGACTTAATTAGCTCTTTGACGTTGGACTGAATTAATTGACGGACTGAATTAACTGACGTTGGACTGAATTAACTCTTTGACGTTGGACTGAATTAACTGTTTGACGTTGTACTGAATTAACTGTATGATGTTGGACTGAATTAACTGACAGTGGACTGAATTAACTGTTTGACGTTGGACTGAATTAACTGTTTGACGTTGGACTGAATTAACTGTTTGACGTTGGACTGAATTAACTGTTTGACGGACTGAATTAACTCATGTTGTACTGAATTAACTGCTTGACGTTGGACTGAATTAACTGACGTTGGACTGAATTAACAGATGTTGTACTGAATTAACTGTTTGACGTTGGACTGAATTAACTGTTTGACGTTGGACTGAATTAACTGTTTGACGTTGGACTGAATTAACTGTTTGACGTTGGACTGAGTTAACTGACGGTGGACTAAATTAACTGACGTTGGACTGAATTAACAGATGTTAGACTGCATTAACTGTTTGACGGACTAAATTAACTGTTTGATGGAGGACTGAATTAACTGACGTTGGACTGAATTAACTGTTTGACGTTGGACTGAATTAACTGTTTGACGTTGTACTGAATTAACTGTTTGACGTTGGACTGAATTAACTGTTTGACGTTGTACTGAATTAACTGATTGACGTTGGACTGAATTAACTGATTGACGTTGGACTGAATTAACTGTTTGACGTTGGACTGAATTAACTGACGTTGGACTGAATTAACTGACGTTGGACTGAATTAACTGACGTTGGACTGAATTAACTGTTTGATGGAGGACTGAATTAACTGACGTTGGACTGAATTAACTGTTTGACGTTGGACTGAATTAACTGTTTGACGTTGGACTGAATATATTTAAAATGCATTGACTGGTTAAAGGGGTAAGAGGAGGACCATCATTCATGACATGAATGTATGCCACCCTGTTGACATGGTAAAGACTGTGTCAGCAGTTCTGAGTCCTGATCTCGGCTCTGTGATGTCTTTCAGGTTTGAGATCCCAGAGCCGAGGCCGAGCGAGGCGGATCAGATGGAGGGTGGAGAGCAGCCGCTCAGCGCTGAACTCAAACGATTCCGCAAAGAGTTCGTCCAGCCAGTCCAACTCAGGTATAGACTGCTTTCCCCTGTTGACTGAACCAAGACCAGGCTCTGGAGTCTGATGCGTCACATGACCTGCAGAGACTCTGCATAGTCTGTATGAGGTGGTCTGATAGGTCACATGACCTGCAGAGGCTCTGTATAGTCTGTATGAGGTGGTCTGATGGGTCACATGACCTGCAGGGACTCTGTGTAGTCTGTATGAGGGGGGTCATATATCCAAACATTTTCAACACGTGATGAAGTTCATCATAACGTCCCCTCCTCCCCATCCTCCTCTTCCTCCCCCTCCTCCCCATCATCCTCCTCCTCTTCCTCCTCATCCTCCTCCTCTTCCTCCTCCTCGTCTCTCTCCTCTCCTCCTCTTCTTCCTGCAGAGTGCTGAATGTGTGTCGTCACTGGGTGGAGCATCATTACTATGACTTCGAGAGAGATTCTCATCTGCTGAGACAACTGGAGGAGTTCATCGCCTCCGTCAGAGGTACGCACCTGTCTGTCTGTCTGTCTGTCTGATTGTCTGTCTGATCGTCTGTCTGTCTGATGATGTCATGTGGTGATGTCATGTGTGGCAGGTAAGGCAATGAGAAAGTGGGTGGAGTCTATCACTAAGATCATCCAGAGAAAGAAACAGAGCGTGCCCAGTCACAGCATCACCTTCCAGAACTCTCCTCCTCCAATCGAGTGGCACATCTGTAAACCAGGAAACACGGAGCTGTTCGACCTGATGACGCTGCACCCCATCGAGATCGGACGCCAGCTCACCCTGCTCGAGTCCGACTTCTACAGGTAACACCGCTCACACCTCCATCCCCTATCTAACCCTAACACCTGTCACCTGCTACCTGTCAACACCTGTCACTTCTCACCTGTCTCACCTGTATGACTCCTGCAGGGCGGTGCAGCCGTCAGAGCTGGTCGGCAGTGTCTGGACCAAAGAAGACAAAGAGATTCACTCCCCGAACCTGCTGAGGATGATACGACACACCACCAACCTCACCCTGTGGTTCGAGAAGTAAGACACACTCACTGTGACGTCACTGTGACGTCACCTGCTGTGTTAGCGAGTTGGGTTACCTGAATGAGTCCTGAATCCTGTGGGACCTGGACAAATGAGACCAGTGTCAGTGAGACGGTCTTACTCTCGTGTACACAACTCTGATTGGTGATTGGGTAGCTCAAATTTAAACCAACCAATGAGATGTTGGAGCAGGTACTCACAGTGTGTGTGTGTGTGTGTGTGTGTGTGTGTGTGTGCTCTTCAGGTGTATTGTAGAAACAGAGAACTTGGAGGAACGAGTTGCTGTCGTGTCACGAATCATCGAGATCCTTCAAGTGTTTCAGGAACTCAACAACTTCAACGGAGTTCTGGAGGTCGTCAGCGCCATGAACTCGTCACCGGTCTACAGACTGGACCACACCTTCGAGGTAACACGACCTACAACTGACTCACCTGTTTGCTTACCTGTCAGTCATGTTTGAGTCACTCACCTGTCAGTCATGTTTGAGTCACTCACCTGTCAGTCATGTTTGAGTCACTCACCTGTCAGTCATGTTTGAGTCACTCACCTGTCAGTCATGTTTGAGTCACTCACCTGTTGTCGTTCTTTTCTGTTTCCAGCAAATTCCAAGTCGTCAGAGAAAAATCCTGGAGGAAGCTCACGACCTGAGCGAAGATCACTACAAGAAGTATTTAGCTAAACTTCGCTCCATCAACCCCCCCTGTGTCCCCTTCTTTGGTATGCTCCGTCTGTCTGTCTGTCTGTCTGTCTGTCTGTCTGTTAACTGTCTGTCTTTCTGTAAGTAAACTGTCTGTCTGTCTGTCTCTTAACTGCCTGTCTGTCTGTCAGGAATCTACCTGACTAACATCCTGAAGACGGAGGAGGGGAATCCGGACTTCCTGCGTCGTCACGGTAAAGATCTGATAAACTTCAGTAAGAGGAGGAAGGTGGCAGAAATCACAGGAGAGATCCAACAGTACCAGAACCAGCCGTACTGTCTGAGGGTGGAGAACGACATCCGGGTCAGTCTGATGATGATGATGAGGTCACTTCCTGTTTGACAGCGTTGTGGGTGGAGTCAGAGGTGTGACGTTGTTGCCTGTGTTTGAGCAGAAGTTCTTTGAGAACCTGAACCCGATGGAGGACATGTCAGAGAAAGACTTCGCTGATCATCTGTTCAACAAATCTCTGGAGATCGAACCTCGAAACGCTCGCTCCTTACCTCGATTTGTAAGTGTCGCCATGGCAGCACAGATCCCTGACACTTAAACATCATGTTAACATTATGCTAACGTTAGACGTTAGACTGTTCATAATATCGTGTTTCCAGGAGTTTCCAGGTGTTTTAAAACACTGGGGGGGAGCTGCGTGAAGTCCGATAAATGTCATGTGACCGGACCTCTGAAGCTGCTCCAGGCTCCAGGCTCCAGGCTCGTTTCTTTGACTAAGTTTCACACCTGTGTTAACCCCGCCCCCTCCTGTCTCCAGGTGAAGAGGTACACCTGTCCTCTGAAGTCTCCGGGGATCCGTCCGACGTCAGCGCGGCCCGGCACCATGCGACACCCAACACCGCTGCAGAACGAGCCCAGGAAGATCAGCTACAGCCGCATCCCGGACAGCGAGGCCGAGGGCGGGGCTGTCTCCGCCCCCAACTCCCCCCGCACACCTCTGACTCCGCCCCCCGCATCCGCCGCCTCCAGCTCCACCGACGTAGGCAGCGTGTTCGACTCACCGCAGGGTCCCAGCAGCCCCTTCCATTCCAGTAAGCTCCACCCACTGAGACACCAATCGAAACGTCCACTGACAGCTCCTGTTTCCTGATTTGACCTCTCTGAGCCACCGTACTTCACAATGACCATGTGACACACTGCATGATGTCACTGAGTTTATACACATCCTATTAGCAGCTTAGCTTAGCTTAGCACAAACACTTGAAGCAGGGAGATTCACACTAACTCATTAACACACTAACCTCTATCAGTCAGCTGATCACGAATCAGTCAGCTGATCACAGATCAGTCAGCTGATCACAAATCAGTCAGCTGATCACGAGTCAGTCAGCTCAGACACAAAATATATTTGTTGATCTGTGAGAGACGATTAGCTTAGCATAAAGAGTTTTACCCCTCCCTTCCTCTGTGCTCCTCTCGTCCTCTCTTCTCCTTTCCTCTCTCCTCCTCTCCTCTCCTCTCTCCTCCTCCCCTCCTCTCCTCTCCTCTCTCCTCCTGGTTTCTGTCTCTGTGTTTCGGATTGTCTCTGTTTTCTCCACCTGTCTCTGTACACCTGTACAGGTAAGCTTTCTTTATACTGTTACTGTGTATTGTTTGTTCGGTGGTTGTTGGAGGAATGGCATCCTCCTCCTCCTTCTCTCCAGCAGGGAGTGAGGGAAGTCCTGCCAGATAGTAATGTTTCTGTGGAGGAGGTTCTGTTGGCTGTCAGTGCACAGGTAGGATGTGACAAACTGTCAGTGCACAGGTAGGATGTGACAAACTGTCAGTGCACAGGTAGGACAGTGGTTGTGCCTAACCGACGAGCCTCACATTTATCAGCTGATACAGAGTGGTGTGTTTATCTGGGACTCTTTCGTGGACAGTCGCTGTCAGTTCCCTCTACGCAGATCACTGTATCCGGTGTTCATACCTAACGAGGCATTACAGAATGAGCTCCGTAGATTCAGAAAGTTTGCTGGTGGGTTTAAAACCATGAGTGTGTGAAGTAAGGATCCCAAACTGAAGCATGTGCAGTCTCTGAGGCGGCAGGTGTTCATGTTTCTGGACTCTTTGAGAGTGAAGCACGGTGATGGCTCTTACATGGTGTATGCCAGCTCAGGACAACTCATGTCAGTGGAGGGTTAGGGTTAGGGTAACCCTAACCCTAACCCTAATCCAGATCTGTACTCATTAGATTAGATTAGAATAGATTAGACAACGAAATGCAGTTTAGCTCGTCAATGTCCTTACATTCATTTTTTAATAAATCCCAGTCAGTGCAGCTGCAGCAGTCCTGTAGACACTGGATCGAGTCCTCTGACCAAACCAGAACTGACCTTCGTTCAGTTTGTTTCTCTTCAGTGCCGGTTTGTATGACGGAACCAAATAAACAGTGTTGTGATGTGACATGCCGAGTGGAGCTCTGCTGTAGGATTTGAAAGCTCCTGTAATGGATCCATAACAAAGATCCAGACTTTTGGTCTGTCATGTTGGACAGGTAATGTACTGATTAAAGTTACACAGGGACTTCCCTGGTTTACACTTATTAACATCGCCCATGGTGAAGTTTAGTCTTCTGGTGAAAGATGAAGCTGCTGCATGCTCTTCACAATAGCCCGAATCGCTAAATTAGCATTAACCTTCAGGTGAATATAAACAAGCATGACAAATATCTGTGGGAATTTTCTGGGCAGATAAAAAGAGCGCAAGGATACAGACAATAGTTCGATGTCAGAGGTACACAGTGTTTCTCTGACCATCACCTTTTCTTGTTTACATAAAGACACAAGCCTCCACCGAGTGATTGGCCCGTCACTGTGGAGTCTCTGTCAGGAAGGACAGGTTCACCAAAGCCGTGTAACTTCTTTGAGCCACTTTTGCCTGAAGCTCGTCCACTTTGTTACGAAGGGACCGGATGCTGGAAGGATAATTGTAGGAAGACGTATCTGACGATGGCCTTGTTGCTTCAGTCTTTGGCGTACGCTGCCACGTCTATCCCTTTTCCTCACTGTCCTGGATACCCAGCTCTGGATCACTGCATGGGGGCTTGCCGACTGGACGATCTCAGGTGGAAGAGCTCCAACAGCAGGAGGAACTCAGGGGTATAATAGAGACTCCCTGTTTTTTACAAAGTACACCCAAAAGTTTGCCTACAAAGGATAAAACAACCCGTCAAACTGAGTCATTGTTGTGACTGTCACATGCAGATCAGTTAATTAGTGAGGATGATAAAAATAAGTCTGTCGTCATGACAACATCATTCTGTGGCCGCTGTGCACACAAACACACATGGAGCACACACACCTGGATCCTCAGGTGAGGGAGGAGAGCATGGTCTGCTCTCAGAGCATGGGACATTTATTTATTCAGTGTCCTGACAGCACGGGAGGAGGCACGGGAGGTGGGACAGGAGGAGGGACGGGGGGAGGCACGTGAGGTGGGACGGGAGTTAACTGTAAGGAGAGAGGAGGAGGGACGGGAGGAGGGGCGGGAGGAGGCACGGGAGGAGGGATGGGAGTTAACTGTATGGAAAAAGGAGAGGAGGAGGGGCGGGAGTTAACAATGAGGAGAAAGGAGAGAAGGAGGGGCGGGAGTTAACTGTAAGGAGAGAGGAGAGGAGGAGGGACGGGAGTTAACAAGGAGAAAGAAGAAGAGGAGGTGGGACAGGAGTTAACTGTGAGGAGAGGAGAAGAGGAGGGACGGGAGTTAACTGTGAGGAGAAAGAGGAGGAGGGACGGGAGTTAACAATTAGGAGAGAGGAAAGGAGGAGGGACAGGAGTTAACTGTGAGGAGAGGAGGAGGGACAGGAGTTAACAATAAGGAGAGAGGAAAGGAGGAGGGACGGGAGTTAACTGTAAGGAGAGGATGAGAGACAGGAGTTAACTGTAAGGAGAGAGGAGAGGAGGAGGGGCAGGAGTTAACTATAAGGAGAGAGGAGAGGAGGAGGGACAGAAGTTAACTATAAGGAGAGAGGAGAGGAGGAGGGACAGGAGTTAATAAGGAGAAAGGAGAGGAGGAGGGATGGGAGTTAACTGTAAGGAGAAAGGAGAGGAGGAGGGATGGGAGTTAACTGTAAGGAGAGAGGAGAGGAGGAGGGACAGGAGTTAACTATAAGGAGAGAGGAGAGGAGGACGGACAGGAGTTAATAAGGAGAGAGGAAAGGAGGAGGGACGGGAGTTAACTGTAAGGAGGAAGGAGAGGAGGAGGGACGGGAGTTAACTGTAAGGAGAAAGGAGAGGATGAGGGACAGGAGTTAACTGTGAGGAGAGAGGAAAGGAGGAGGGACGGGAGTTAACAATTAGGAGAGAGGAAAGGAGGAGGGACGGGAGTTAACTGTGAGGAGAGAGGAGAGGAGGAGGGACAGGAGTTAACAATTAGGAGAGAGGAAAGGAGGAGGGACAGGAGTTAACTGTGAGGAGAGGAGGAGGGACAGGAGTTAACAATAAGGAGAGAGGAAGGGAGGAGGGATGGGAGTTAACTGTGAGGAGAGGATGAGGGACAGGAGTTAACTGTAAGGAGAGAGGAGAGGAGGAGGGGCAGGAGTTAACTATAAGGAGAGAGGAGAGGAGGAGGGACAGGAGTTAATAAGGAGAGAGGAAAGGAGGAGGGACGGGAGTTAACTGTAAGGAGAAAGGAGAGGAGGAGGGACAGGAGTTAACTGTAAGGAGAGAGGAGAGGAGGAGGGACAGGAGTTAATAAGGAGAAAGGAGAGGAGGAGGGACAGGAGTTAACTGTAAGGAGAAAGGAGAGGAGGAGGGACAGGAGTTAACTATATAGAGAGAGGAGAGGAGGAGGGACAGAAGTTAACTATAAGGAGAGAGGAGAGGAGGAGGGACAGGAGTTAATAAGGAGAAAGGAGAGGAGGAGGGATGGGAGTTAACTGTAAGGAGAAAGGAGAGGAGGAGGGATGGGAGTTAACTGTAAGGAGAAAGGAGAGGAGGAGGGATGGGAGTTAACTATAAGGAGAGAGGAGAGGAGGAGGGACAGGAGTTAACTGTAAGGAGAAAGGAGAGGAGGAGGGACAGGAGTTAACTATAAGGAGAGAGGAGAGGAGGAGGGACAGAAGTTAACTATAAGGAGAGAGGAGAGGAGGAGGGACAGGAGTTAATAAGGAGAAAGGAGAGGAGGAGGGATGGGAGTTAACTGTAAGGAGAAAGGAGAGGAGGAGGGACGGGAGTTAACTGTAAGGAGAAAGGAGAGGAGGAGGGACGGGAGTTAACTGTAAGGAGAAAGGAGAGGAGGAGGGACAGGAGTTAACTGTAAGGAGAGAGGAGAGGAGGAGGGACAGGAGTTAATAAGGAGAAAGGAGAGGAGGAGGGACAGGAGTTAACTGTAAGGAGAAAGGAGAGGAGGAGGGACAGGAGTTAACTATAAAGAGAGAGGAGAGAGGAGGAGGGACGGGAGTTAACTGTAAGGAGAAAGGAGAGGAGGAGGGACAGGAGTTAATGAGAGAGGAGAGGAGGAGGGAGGGTTAATTCTCAGTTTCTTGTTTTTTTTAGGAACCTCTCCTCACAGTGTTTTCTCCTCCTCCTCACAGTGTTTTCTCCTCCTCCTCACAGTGTTTTCTCCTCTCCTTCTCCTCCTCAGTGTTTTCTCCTCTCCTCAGTGTTTTCTCCTCTCCTCCTCCTCCTCACAGTGGTTTCTTCTCTCCTCTCCTCCTCACAGTGTTTTCTTCTCCTCTCCTCCTCCTCCACACAGTGTTTTCCCCTCCTCCTCCTCCTCCTCCTCCTCTTCAGTGTTTTCTCCTCCTCCTCTTCAGTGTTTTCACCTCCTCCTCCTCACAGTGTTTTCTCCTCCTCTCCTCTCCTCCTCCACAGTGTTTGCCCCTCCTCCTCCTCCTCCTCCTCCTCACAGTGTTTTCTCCTCCTCTCCTCTCCTCCTCCACAGTGTTTTCCCCTCCTCCTCCTCTTCAGTGTTTCCCCTCCTCCTCCTCTTCACAGTGTTTTCTCTTCCTCTCCTCACAGTGTTTTCTTCTTCTCCTCCTCCTCTTCCACACAGTGTTTTCCCCTCCTCCTCCTCTTCACAGTGTTTTCTTCTCCTCCTCTTCAGTGTTTTTACCTCCTCCTCCTCCTCCTCCTCCTCCTCCTCCTCCTCCTCACAGTGTTTTCTCCTCCTCTCCTCCTCACAGTGTTTTCTCCTCCTCTCCTCCTCCTCACAATGTTTTTTCCTCCTCTCCTCCTCCTCACAGCGTTTTCTCCTCCTCTCCTCCTCCTCAGTGTTTTCTTCTCCTCTCCTCCTCCTCCTCACAGTGTTTCCTCCTCCTCTCCTCTCCTCCTCACAGTGTTTTCTCCTCCTCTCCTCTCCGCTCCTCCTCACAGTGTTTTCTCCTCCTCTCCTCTCCTCTCCTCTCCTCCTCAGTGTTTTCTCCTCCTCTCCTCCTCCTCAGTGTTTTTTTCTCCTCTCCTCTCCTCTCCTCCTCAGTGTTTTTTTCTCCTCTCCTCTCCTCTCCTCTCCTCTCCTCTCCTCCTCACAGTGTTTTCTCCTCCTCTCCTCTCCTCCTCCTCGCAGTGTTTTCTCCTCCTCTCCTCCTCCTCACAGTGTTTTGTCCTTCTCTCCTCCTCCTCACAGTGTTTTCTTCTCCTCTCCTCACAGTGTTTTCTCCTCCTCTCCTCCTCCTCCTCTCCTCCTCCTCACAGTGTTTTCTCCTTCTCTCCTCCACCTCACAGTGTTTTCTCCTCCTCTCCTCCTCCTCGCAGTGTTTTCTCCTTCTCTCCTCCCCCTCACAGTGTTTTCTTCTCCTCTCCTCCTCCTCACAGTGTTTCCTCCTCCTGTCCTCTCCTCTCCTACTCCTCGCAGTGTTTTCTCCTTCTCTCCTCCCCCTCACAGTGTTTTCTTCTCCTCTCCTCCTCCTCACAGTGTTTCCTCCTCCTGTCCTCTCCTCTCCTACTCCTCACAGTGTTTTCTCCTCCTCTCCTCCTCAGACTCCGACAGTATCTTCTCTGTGGTCTCTTTGCCTCACGGTCCACGTTAGTATGACACCTGATCTCATTAATGACATCATGGCTGACATCACACTCAACTGTCTGTGTCATCACTGACATCACACTCACCTGTCTGTGTCATCACTGACATCACATTCACCTGTCCGTGGTTCTGACCTGGAACTGATCCAGGATCAGGTTTCTGTAGCTGTGACATCATGGCTGACACCTGATCACCTGTTGTTTCCATAGTAACAGTCTGACGTCATGGAAACCATGGGCTGACAGCTCAGCACATATGATCACCTGTACAGTCTGATCACCTGTACAGTCGATGTTTATGTAAACCGTGTGTTCATGTTACCTGTGTGTGTGGTTCTGACAGTGGTTGTGGTTCTAACTAGTTCTTTATGGTCTCAGGATCGTCCTCGGTCTCCTCCATGGTGAGTTTCAGTCGTGGTTCTGAAGATGTTCCGATTCCTCCACCAGTTCCTCCTCGCAGACGTCCAGAATCAGCACCTGCCGAGTCCTCTCCCTCCAAGGTAACTAACATAAGAACATGTTCTCCTCTGACACGAGAACATGTTCTCCACTGACACAAAAACATGTTCTTCACTGACAAGACAACATGTTCTCCACTGACACGAGAACATGTTCTTCACATGTTCTCCATTGACATGAGAACATATTCTTCGCATGTTCTCCAATGACATGGGAACATGTTCTCCACTAACACGAGAACATGTTCTTCATTGACAAGACAACATGTTCTCCACTCACAAGAGAACATGTTCTCCATTGACAAGACAACATGTTCTCCACTGATATGAGAACATGTTCTTCACTGACAAGACAACATGTTCTCCACTCACAAGACAACATGTTCTCCACTGACACGAGAACATGTTCTCCACTGACAAGACAACATGTTCTTCACTGACACGAACATGCTCTCCACTGACAAGAGGACATGTTCTCCACTGACACGACAACATGTTCTCCACTGACAAGAGGACATGTTCTTCACTGAGAAGACAACATGTTCTCCACTGACATGAGAACATGTTCTTCACTGACAAGACAACATGTTCTCCATTGACATGAGAACATATTCTTTGAATGTTCTCCAATGACATGAGAACATGTTCTTCATTGACAAGACAACATGTTCTCCACTCACAAGAGAACATGTTCTCCACTGACAAGACATGTTCTCCACTGATATGAGAACATGTTCTCCACTCACAAGACATGTTCTCCACTGACACGAGAACATGTTCTCCACTGACATGAGAACATATTCTTCACATGTTCTCCACATGTTCCCATGGTACTGATGGTCATTCTGTCTCCCCCCTCAGATGATGTCGAAGTTGGACAGTCCCCCCGCCGTCCCCCCTCGTCAGCCCACCTGTAAGCTCCTCCCCCCTCGTTACTCGTCATCGCTGTCATCGTCCTCCCCCCCCGACAGCCCCCCCTCACTGCCTCCTCGGGAGCCCCTCAGCTCCCCCCTTCACCTCCTTCCTCCCCCTCAGGGCCGCCCCCGCTGTGACCTGCTGCCTCAGGCCTTCTTCCCCTCCACCACCTCCTCCCCCTCCGTCAGCTGTGTCCCCATGGCCGCCTCCTCGCCGCCCCTCCCTCCCCCAACACCCGTGACCCCCAGCCCCACCCCCACCTCCAGGAAGTTGCCCCTCCCCTCCCCGCCCCTGCCCCTCCTCCCCCTGGATGGCCCCCCTGTGCCTCCTCGACATGGTGTCCCCAAACTCCCCCCCAAGACCTACAAGAGGGAGTCTCTGAGCCATGCCCCCCTGCTGGACACGCCCCCTGCACTGTGATTGGATAGAGTGGACTTCCTGAAGGGAGGGGCATCGGATTGGACAGCTTGTGAAGGAGGTGGGCCTAGAAAACTAACACTACAGCTGATTGGATCAGAACCAACTAAACAACCAATGGGTGTAAAGACAAACGTCAACCAATCAGGATATTCTGATAAAATAAAATAAAATCTTGTGCCCTTATTCTGATAAACAGGCTGATTGCGGCCTCCGGCTGTAGAACCTCACAGACCTTTGGGGAACCTGATTGGACCTCCTCATGTTGAAAACAGACTCATGCAAAGAGGATTGTGGGTAAAAAGTGCCCCACAGACTGAAGCAGACTGAGGTGTTGGTGTGTCAGCAGCCTTCAGGTACCGGACCAGAACCAAAGAGGTACTGTATTGGTTCTGTTGGACCTGATGTTGTTTCTGTCTGAATGTGGATGACAATGTAAACAAACGTGATGATTTCTTTCAAACAAGGGAATAAACGTGTTTCTACCACTGAGCTGGAAGGACAACAGAACCTGTCTGTCTTTACTGATGAGGTCCACTTAAGTTCACTTCAGCCCACTTCAGTTCACTTCAGCCCACTTTGGTCCACTTCAGTCCACTTCAGACCACTTCACTTCACTTCAGACCACTTCAGACCACTTCGGTCCACTTCAGGTCCACTTCAGACCACTTCAGGTCCTCTTCAGTTCACTTCAGACCACTTCAGTCCGCTTCAGACCACTTCAGTCCGCTTCAGACCACTTCAGACCACTTCAGTCCACTTCAGTTCACTTCAGACCACTTCAGACCACTTCAGTTCACTTCAGACCACTTCAGGTCCACTTCAGACCAATTCAGACCACTTCAGGTCCACTTCAGACCACTTCAGTCCACTTCAGGTCCACTTCAGTTCACTTCAGTCCACTTCAGTCCACTTCCGACCACTTCAGTCCACTTCAGTGCAGTCCAGACCTCTTTAGTTCACTTCATTTCACTCCAGTTCACTTTAGACCACTTGACACCACTTCAGGTCCACTTAAGTCCACTTCAGTGCAGTCCAGACCTCTTCAGTTGACTTTAGGTCACTTCAGACCACGTCAGTCCACCTCAATTCACTTCAGACCACTAAAGGTAGAACCTGGTTCTAAAGGTAGATTGTGGTCCTAAGATAGAACCGGGTTCTAAAGGCAGAACCTTGTTCCAAAGGTAGAACCTGGTTCTTAAGGCAGAACCTTGTTCCAAAGGTAGAACCTGGTTCTTAAGGCAGAACCTTCCTCAGCCATAAACAAAGTGCTGTCAGCAGGGGCGGTCAATCACAAGAGTCGGTTTTATAAGGTGAGTCTATGGTTCTGTGATAACTATAATAACATATGTGACTGTATACTATGATAACATGCGACCGTATACTATAATAACATATGTGACTGTATACTATGATAACATAATGTGACTGTATACTATGATAACATGCGACCGTGTACTATAATAACATATGTGACTGTATACTATGATAACATAATGTGACTGTATACTATGGTAAATGGACTGTACTTATATAGCGCCTTTCTAGTCTTCCGACCACTCAAAGCACTTTACAGGACATATCTCATTCACCCATTCACACACATTCATACACCGATGAAGTACTCATCAGTTTGAGGAGCTAACCATTCATACACATTCACACACCGATGGCACAGCCTTCGGGAGCAATTTGGGGTTCAGTATCTTGCCCAAGGACACTTCGACATGTAGACTGGAGGGGATCGAACCGGGGATCGAACCACGGATCATCTGATTAGTGGACGACCCGCTCTACCTCCGAGCCACAGCCGCCCCTATGATAACATATGTGACTGTATACTATGATAACATAATGTGACTGTATACTATGATAACATAATGTGACTGTACGCTATGATAACATATGTGACTGTACGCTATAATAACCTGGCTCTAAAGGTAGATTGTGGTCCTAAGGTAGAACCGGGTTCTTAAGGCAGAACCTTGTTCCAAAATTAGAACTGAGTTCTTAAGGCAGAACCTTCCTCAGCCATTAACAAAGTGCTGTTAGCAGGGGCGGTCAATCACAAGAGTCGGTTCTATAAGGTGAGTCTATGGTTCTGTGATAACTATAATAACACATGTGACTGTATACTATGATAACATATGTGACTGTATACTATAGCATGACTTGCTCATGAACCATGTTCTACCTTTAGAACCTCACAGTTTAGTTTGGACTTTGTTTCTTCAGCTCTGTCTGTTTTTTTCCATCAACAGTTTCAAGAAGTTCTCAGGTTCTTTGATGTTTTATTACACTTTAAATTATTCTGGGATACCTGGAAAGTACTCAAGGGTCATTGAACCTTTTCCTGGAATCTCCCATGGGCTCCTCCAGGATCACTGGAACTGGAAACTGGGATCCTCCCAGGGATCTTTGGGAACTTTGGGAATAATCCAGTAAAACACACACGCACAGCTGTCAGTTTAATGTCAAACAGGTTTTTTACATTCTGACTACATGATGTGGAAACTGATTCTGGATCCACTGAGGCTGGTTAGGTAATACACACACACACACACACACACACACACACACACACACATTATGTTGCCTGGTAACCATAGTGTGTCATTACATCACAGGAAACAGGATGCAGCTGTTTGATTTACTGGATCTCTGCAGGACTGCAGTTTCTCTGCTTGTGACACAAAAAGTACTCAGATCATTTACTTCAGTTAAAGTACTCAAGTATTATTAGAAAAAAAGTACTTATAGTACTCATGATGCAGAGTGTCAGCATTTTATTACTACTGAAGTTTATCAATACTCCGATTTTGGAGCAAATACAAATGCTGTGTCTTAGTTCAGGTACTTCTGTTAGTACTCTTCTGTGTACCTCCTGGTGTAGTGTCTCAGATGCAACCTCCTTCTTCTTGTAGCCGTGCAGAGTGTTAGCTCCACCATCTGACCTCCATAATATAAATATAAATCACATGTCCAGCTTACATTCGTATATTGAGGTATTCACCTCTGCCTCTTCAGCTCCAGCAGCTTCCTCAGCCGTCATTTTCTCAATGCCGCTGGTCCCTTCACCTTCAGCTACAGAGACAAAATGACCACTGAGGACAAGAAGTGTTCAGCACTCACCATCCGGGTCTTCACAGTACACTGACTTTAGACAGGGTGGACAGGGTGGATACACTGATGGACTGATGAACATAGGTAGAGGAAGGCTGGTAGGACGAGGACTGGGACATAAACCACCTGTAGTCCTCCACACAGGTGAGCTCACTTAAGCAAACTTGCAGACCAGAGTGAAACAGGTATTTAAATGGAGGTCAAGGGTCACAGAGGTCAAACTAAACAATATTTTATAAACACTCTTAAAACTTCTTTTATTGTGTCGTTTTCAACTGTAAGAAAAGGGAACAGCAAACACACCAGTGTACTCTGTGTACTTTGTGTACTCTGTGTATGTTGACTCCACAGCTGTGTACTGTGACATCATGACAGTGTAGTCTCAATTCATTAAAGTTTGTCTTCGGTTTGTTTTTTCAGCCAATGAGAAGCTTGTAAAAATGTTTAAAAAACAACGAAACGTCCTGGAAAGTGGAACAGAGGTTTCTAGAAGGCGTACGGTCCGACGATGATGGTGAGGCGAAGCAGAGAGCTGGATCTGTAACTGAGAGCTGAGTTCTGTGTCACCATCTCCAGGTCCAGGACGTGCTCTCTGGGACCTATCAGAGGATGCGTCATCACCAGCATCGCGCTCACGTTATTGGATCGCTGCAACACAAACAGCCAATCAGCATTGATGTTTCATACAATGACTTCGATGAGATCACATTAATACAGACGAGGTGAGTGGAGATAAACAAGGTCAGAACATGAAGGTTCATTAATGAATAGATCAGATGAAACTCATTCATCAACGATGAACTAATAACTGTTGTGTAACAGCTCGTGTTTGGTCAAACCGTTTCCTCCAACAGCCAATAACATTTTGCTTCATTGAGATCAGATGAAGACTCAGCTCACCCTGAGAAAGAACTGTCCCTCCTCGTTGCCAGCTTTGATCCTGAAGGTGTTGTGCATGTTGGGGAAGACACTGGTGGCCTGAATCTGGAAGATGTCTGCCGGCACAGCACGCTCCGACGTGATGCTCATGTACTTATAGACGATGGAGGGAGGAAGTCCTCTGCACTCGCTCAAAGACTGACAGCTGCAGCGGCTGAGGACAGTCAGAGACGACATGTCAACACACGTGATTACTGATGATTCAATACAGAAACAGAACAGTCAGGACAGACGGTCAACCGATCTTTGTAGAACTTTTTAAAATCTGAAGTTTAAATCAATTCACTTTTAGAGTTTACATCAATTCTGGATCAAACTGAAGGGTCACCTCATTCCTGCCTGCTGATAGGTTGGTAACACCTGCTAACTAAGGTGTCCAGGGTGGTTACTATAGTAACTCTAGTGCTTCCAAGTGGTTGTTAGCCATTTCTGGGCATTTGCTTGGTCAGGATCAGGTCCTGTGGAGCTTCTCGGTGGTTACTGTGATGTTCCTGGCAGATGTTTGTTTGGTAATTTCTATAAACAGGTTTTAGAAGGGTTCTGGTTTCTATCTGAGGAGCACTGACCAGTCATGTTTCAGCAGGCTTTGGATGCATGCAGATAAAAAGTCCTGAAAAGATGAGGATCGCATCAACCGAAATGTAATCTGGGAACCTATCAACTTCTTGTTATCTTTTTAACTTTAACACCCCCCATCCACACCTGCACTCAGGTAACCTCAATGACCCTCTGATGGAGCGGTGTGTTCATCAGTCACATGCCTCTCGAGTCATCAGCAATCCCTCAGAGATAAATACTTTGACTCCACACTGTCAGTCAGAACTGAAGTAGTCCAGCTGATATGAGAACCTTCAACACTGACGTGATGACGGAGAATCTTCACAGTCACATGGCTACTTGTGAAACAAATCATAGACGTCATTCCTCAACTGAAAAAGTCTTGACGTGGATATCTGCAATCTGATATCCGCTGGCACCCTGGAAGCATTGAAACACTGCCTGTTGCCCGTTAAAGGGCTAAATCACTGTCAGATGTTAGCTCATGGGTAACATCTAGGTGCTAGATACTCCTATGGTAGATACCTGAGAATGCATTGTTTGGAACATGGCAGCACCTGAGCATACCAGTGACTGAGAATCATGGGTACTGTAGTTCTATTGATCCGAACAGAGGCCTACAGTTCAGTTCAGGAGACTCTGAGGGTCTGATCACAACACTAAAGCTCAAAGAGGGAAGAACATCATCTGAAACCATCAAACGCATCCTCAGCCCAGCTGAGTCTCACCCCTCTCCAGTCTGGATGTAGGGTTCATGGCAGGGGTTTCTGGGATAACAGCGGTAACCTCCAAAGTAGTTCCAGCACACCTGGTCCTCACGGCAGTTTGGTCCTGTTTCACACTCGTTAATATCTGTGAACAGAACCAGAACTGTCAGAACCAGAACACTCTAGATCTGTTTGTCCATCGAGAAGCCGGTTCTGATCAGGTCGGTCCTTCTGCAGAAGGAAGTCATCAAATCAACCGGCAGCAGCTAATGCAAGAATCTGTCCATTAACGCACCATCAGTCTGTATTAAGTGACACAGATGAAGTGTTGAGTTCACTGTCTGTAGGTTCATTCTCATCAGGAGCTGAGACTGAAGGCATGTACCTTGGCACATACGTGTTCCCTGCAGCTGGTATCCTTCCGGACAGACACAACTGTAAGAGCCAGGCTGGTTCACACACTGCCACTGACACATGTACGAGGACAGCAGGCACTCGTCCACATCTGTAAAACGACAGACAGACAGACAGACAGACAGACAGACAGACGTGTTTGTGTGTGTGTGTGTGCGTGTGTGTGTGCGTGTGTGTGTGCGTGTGTGTGTGCGTGTGTGTGTGTGTGTGTGTGCGTGTGTGCGTGCAGACCGTGGCAGCTCAGCTGGTCTGCACTCAGCTCGTAGCCCTGTTCACACTGGCACATGTAGGATCCCGGCACGTTGTAGCACAGATGTTGGCAGGGGCTGCTGGGAACACACTCATTCACATCTGGAGCATCAGCAAACACAGAGACATTCCACCTTAAACAACAGTCCACCTTAAACAACAGTCCACCTTAAACATCAATCCACCTTAACTTCAGTCTACCTTGTTGTTTAGTTGCTATGTTGTTGTTCTAGATGTTTTTTAGTTGCTGTGTTGTTCTTCTAGATATTCTTTAGTTGCCCTGTTCTAGTTCTAAATGTTGTTAAGTTGATGTCTTGTTGTTTCAAATGTTGTTTAGTTGCTGTGTTGTTCTAGATGTTCATTTGTCACTGTATTGTTGTCCTAGATATTCTTTAGTTGCTGTGTTGTTGTTCTAGATGTTGTTTAGTTGCCCTGGGGGGTATTCCATCAAGCAGGCTCAAGGCAAAGCCAAGCTTAAATGGCCAAGTCTGGCTAATATGAGTGAGAGTTTGGTTCCATCAAAGAGGCTGGGATTAGCCCCAACTCAGTAACCATGGAAACTATGACTCTGGCTAAGCCTCAACCCTGGCTAAGCCAGAACTGTGGCTCAGGTTTCCGTTCCATCAATCTGAGCCTCAACCCTGTTCCACCAAGGTGGCTAATGTGAATGCCAGCCAAGTAACCATGGTAACTTATGCTGCCAGGCAAACCTGGTCTGTAGCAGGCTAAAAGTGAAGCTTAGCACCATCTATGATCAAAGAATGTCCAATAGACAGAAACAGAGACACGCAACTGTCATGGAATGATAAAATAATATGTAAAACATAAAATATATAATAAAATGTATTAAAGAAATTATTTATACTAATAATTATATATTATCTATAAGTACATAAAAGAAGATATGTATATATTCATAGCTGCGCATCTATTTTGACTGATACATTTCACATTACATTATGGAGCACTTACCATTGCTAAGAATGTTCTTATATTTGATTTTGACCTGGTGGCCGGTCCTCCTCTGGCTACTGAGATTGCTTTTGTTGAGACATAACCATGAGGGACACACACCATGTCTGCCCTATAGCACATTTCATACATAGAGGCAATTTAAAGAGATCATCATTCTTTTGATGTAACAAGGGTTAGGGCCTCCGACTGATAGGAGATAGATGATTGATTTGCTGTCACCTGCATTCACTTACTGTAATAGGGGTCCTCATCTCCATTGAATTGCTTGATTTGCTAAATGATTCTAGATAAATAATAACTTTTTTTTACAATCAATAGATCTGTCATATGATTATTTCCTATAGAATGATAACCAACATTGCATTTCTTAATGTAATAATCTACCATCAATTGTATGATAAATGTGATGAGTCATGTAAAATACTTTGATTAAATGTTGCCTATCATTATCAAAAATGTAGGCAAGGCAACTTTATATAGCACATTTTAGCACAAGGTGATTCAAAGTGCTTTACATAAAATAAAATGAAAATACAACAATTCAACATATAGCATCTGGGACAAAATACAGAAGAAGCACAAATACAGCATGTAAAAATGACAGGCTTAAATGAAAATGATATAAATTCTATACAATTAAACAGAGCAATTGGCCATGCAGGAAATAAATTAAAGCTATCCCATCGATTTGCATAACAATCAGTTGATAAATGTGATGAATATCACTTTCTAACATTACTACTAGGGCTGCCAAATGATAAAATATGGAGAATTTCACATAAATTGCAGTGAAACAATAATGCTATTTTAATTATGTTCATATGAATGTTACTTATTAGGGCTGTCTTTTTGTTCTTTGGGGATTTTCCTTTTAATTTTAGGGATTTGGTTGCATTAATAGGTCCACATAATTGATTAGTTTAAAACAAAAACCATCAAGAAATCAGTTGGTAGATTATTGTCTACATATATTTTGTCCCTCTGATGGGGGATTTATATAACATGATGATGCTGAAATACTTAATTTTCTTTGTCACTTACGCATTCAGCCTGTCGGCAATATTCTGCCACGCCACATCCCTCGCTTTATTGATTGCCGCGGTATTGCCCTTCTTTCGGATTATGTGGCTGTAATCCTCATATACCTCCATGAGGAGGGTTTGCTCCGCTGCGGAGAACATCTCCGCACGCTCCTTTCCCTTGCTTTTCGGCATTTTTGAGTTTTCGCTCTCGACTAGTATGGGCTTTTTATTTTCCCTGTGGGCGTGCACAAGTTGAGGCTTAACAGGTGAGGCTTGACTAAGCGTCAGGTGGAGCCAGCTGATTTCACTTGATGGAAGGACTTGGAGCTAGATTGGGAAGTGGAGCTTAGTCAAGCTTCAAGCTTACACCTAAGTCTGGCAATTCTTAGCTACGTTGATGGAATACCCCCCAGGTCAGCAAGTGTCGGTGTCAGAGAGTGTCAGGTGACAATGACCTCTCTGATTGGATCTCACCTGTCTCCTCCTTATCTTACCTCTGCAGTAGTTGAACTCATCAGCAGTGAATCCAATTGGACACTGGACCGAGATCATTCTGTCCTGGTTGTTGGTGGTCTGGTAGTTGCCGTGGTTGTTGGGGATGAAGTGTGGATGGGGGGGTTGGGTTGTTGTGGTGACCTCCTCTCCAACATTACTGATGATAATCTGGGCATTCTGCGGCAGACAGAAGTATCCACCATAGTGGTTGATGCAACCCATCCCTCCTTTACAGGCATCAGGCAACGTCTCACACTCATTGATGTCTGGAAATTGTAGTCCAACAACATTTAAGTGTTTCATAAACATTTAACACTTAAATTTAAAGCTTCTCTGTGACTTCAATTCAGAGTTGTTGATGTTATTGATCTGAAGTAGTTGATCGGAGGTCAGCAGACGCTCACCTTTACACTCTTGTTCTTCCACATTGAACTCGTAGCCCTCCGTACACTGTCAGTGAATATCAGTTTATTGATTGGTTAGTTAATAATCGCACAAAAGAACAGGATCTGTACTCATCAGAATCACATGACAGCTGTGAGGCATACAGTACCTCTGAGTTCATGTTTAAATTCTTAATTGTTTATTAATCAGATTAATTCAAATATCAGAATCAATATTTTGGTTTGAAACACAAAATCATTTTTTATATGTACCGAAAATCACATTGATTCTTGTTTGCATGACTGACGACTCTTCGGACAAAAACATTTTTTTCTGCTCAGAGCTTGTATGTGTCCAGCGTCCCCTAACCATCTCCTGACATTCCTCTAACAGTCCTCTGTCTTCTAACAGTCCTCCAACAGTCCTCCAACAGTCCTCTAACAGTCCTCAGTCCTCTAACAGTCCTCAGTCCTCTAACAGTCCTCCAACAGTCCTCTAACAGTCCTCCAACAGACCTCTGTCCTCTAACAGTCCTCTGTCCTCTAACAGTCCTCTGACAGTACTCTAACAGTCCTCTGTCCTCTAACAGTCCTTTACCGTCCTCTAACAGTCCTCTGTCCTCTAACAGTCCTCTGTCCTCTAACAATCCTCTGTCCTCTAACAGTTCTCAGTCATATAACAGTCCTCTAACAGTCCTCTAACAGTCCTCTGTCCTCTAACAGTCCTCTAACAGTCCTCTGTCCTCTAATAGTCCTCTGACAGTCCTCAGTCCTCTAAAAGTCCTCTAACAGTCCTCTGTCCTCTAATAGTCCTCTAAAAGTCCTCTAACAGTCCTCTGTCCTCTAATAGTCCTCCAACAGTCCTCTAACAGTCCTCTGTCCTTTAACAATCCTCTGTCCTCTAACAGTCCTCAGTCCTCTAACAGTCCTATAACAGTCCTATAACAGTCCTCTAACAGTCCTCTAACAGTACTCTAACAGTCCTCTGTCCTCTAACAGTCCTCAATCCTCTAAAAGTCCTCTAACAGTCCTTTACCGTCCTCTAACAGTCCTTTACCGTCCTCTAACAGTCCTCTGTCCTCTAACAGTCCTCGGTCCTCTAACAATCCTCTGTCCTCTAACAGTCCTCAGTCATATAACAGTCATTTAACAGTCCTCCAACAGTCCTCTGTCCTCTAACAGTCCTCTGTCCTCTAACAGTCCTCTGTCCTCTAACAATCCTCTGTCCTCTAACAGTCCTCAGTCCTCTAACAGTCCTCCAACAGTCCTCTGTCCTCTAACAGTCCTCTGTCCTCTAACAGTCCTCTAACAGTCCTCCAACAGACCTCTGTCCTCTAACAGCCCTCTGTCCTCTAACAGTCCTCAGTCCTCTAAAAGTCCTCTAACAGTCCTTTACCGTCCTCTAACAGTCCTCTGTCATATAACAGTCCTTTAACAGTCCTCCAACAGTCCTCTAAGAGTCCTCTGTCCTCTAACAATCCTCTGTCCTCTAACAGTCCTCCAACAGTCCTCTAACAGTCCTCTGTCTTCTAACAGTCCTCTGTCCTCTAACAGTCCTCCAACAGTCCTTTAACAGTCCTCCAACAGTCCTCCAACAGTCCTCTGTCTTCTAACAGTCCTCTGTCCTCTAACAGTCCTCTAACAGTACTCTGTCCTCTAACAGTCCTCAAACAGTCCTCCAACAGACCTCTGTCCTCTAACAGTCCTCTGTCCTCTAACAGTCCTCTAACAGTACTCTGTCCTCTAACAGTCCTCTAACAGTCCTCCAACAGACCTCTGTCCTCTAACAGTCCTCTGTCCTCTAACAGTCCTCTGTCCTCTAACAGTCCTCCAACAGTCCTCTGTCTTCTAACAGTCCTCTGTCCTCTAACAGTCCTCAGTCCTCTAACAGTCCTTTAACAGTCCTCTAGCAGTTCTCCAACAGTCCTCTAACAGTCCTCCAACAGTCCTCTGTCCTCTAACAGTCCTCTAACAGTCCTCTAACAGTCCTCTAACAGTCCTCTGTCCTCTAAGAGTACTCTAACAGTCCTCTGTCCTCTAAGAGTACTCTAACAGTCCTCTGACAGTACTCTGTCCTCTAACGGTCCTCTAACAGTCCTCTGTCCTCTAACAGTCCTCTGACAGTACTCTGTCCTCTAACAGTCCTCTGCCCTCTAACAGTTCTCTGTCCTCTAACAGTCCTCTGTCCTCTAACAGTCCTCTAACAGTCCTCTGTCCTCTAACAGTCCTCTAACAGTCCTCTAACAGTCCTCTAACAGTCCTCTGTCCTTTAACAGTCCTCTGTCCTCTAATAGTCCGCTAACAGTCCTCAGTCCTCTAAAAGTCCTCTAACAGTCCTCCAACAGTCCTCCAACAGTCCTCTGTCCTCTAACAGTCTTCTAACAGTCCTCTAACAGTCCTCTAACTGTCCTCTAACAGTCCTCTAACAGTCCTTCAACAGTCCTCTGTCCTCTAACAGTCCTCAGTCCTCTAACAGTCCTCCAACAGTCCTCCAACAGTCCTCCAACAGTCCTCTAACAGTCCTCCAACAGTCCTCTGTCCTCTAACAGTCCTCTGTCCTCTAACAGTCCTCAGTCCTTTAACAATCCTCTGTCCTCTAACAGTCCTCAGTCCTCCAACAGTCCTCCAACAGTCCTCTGTCCTCTAACAGTCTTCTAACAGTCCTCTGTCCTCTAACAGTCCTCTAACAGTCTTCTAACAGTCCTCTAACAGTCCTCTAACAGTCCTCTGTCCTCTAACAGTCCTCTAACAGTCCTTCAACAGTCCTCTGTCCTCTAACAGTCCTCAGTCCTCCAACAGTCCTCCAACAGTCCTCCAACAGTCCTCTGTCCTCTAACAGTCCTCTAACAGTCCTCTAACAGTCCTCTGTCCTTTAACAGTCCTCTGTCCTCTAATAGTCCGCTAACAGTCCTCAGTCCTCTAAAAGTCCTCTAACAGTCCTCCAACAGTCCTCCAACAGTCCTCTGTCCTCTAACAGTCTTCTAACAGTCCTCTAACAGTCCTTCAACAGTCCTCTGTCCTCTAACAGTCCTCCAACAGTCCTCCAACAGTCCTCCAACAGTCCTCTAACAGTCCTCCAACAGTCCTCTGTCCTCTAACAGTCCTCTGTCCTCTAACAGTCCTCAGTCCTTTAACAATCCTCTGTCCTCTAACAGTCCTCAGTCCTCCAACAGTCCTCCAACAGTCCTCCAACAGTCCTCTGTCCTCTAACAGTCTTCTAACAGTCCTCTGTCCTCTAACAGTCCTCTAACAGTCTTCTAACAGTCCTCTAACAGTCCTCTAACAGTCCTCTGTCCTCTAACAGTCCTCTAACAGTCCTCTAACAGTCCTCTGTCCTCTAACAGTCCTCTAACAGTCCTTCAACAGTCCTCTGTCCTCTAACAGTCCTCAGTCCTCCAACAGTCCTCCAACAGTCCTCCAACAGTCTTCTAACAGTCCTCTAACAGTCCTCTGTCCTCTAACAGTCCTCTAACAGTCCTCTAACAGTCCTCCAACAGTCCTCTGTCCTCTAACAGTCCTCCAACAGTCCTCTGTCCTCTAACAGTCCTCCAACAGTCCTCTAAAAGTCCTCTAACAGTCCTCAGTCCTCTAAAAGTCCTCTAACAGTCCTCAGTCCTCTAACAGTCCTCAGTCCTCTGTCCTCTAACAGTCCTCTGTCCTCTAAAAGTCCTCTGTCCTCTAACAGTCCTATAAAAGTCCTTTAACAGTCCTCTAACAGTCCTCTGTCCTCTAACAATCCTCTGTCCTCTAACAGTCCTCCAACAGTCCTCGAAAAGTCCTCTGTCCTCTAACAGTCCTCTGTCCTCTAACAGTCCTCTAACAGTCCTCTGTCCTTTAACAATCCTCTGTCCTCTAACAGTCCTCTAACAGTCCTCTGTCCTTTAACAGTCCTCTGTCCTCTAATAGTCCTCTAACAGTCCTCAGTCCTCTAAAAGTCCGCTAACAGTCCTCAGTCCTCTAAAAGTCCTCTAACAGTCCTCTAACAGTCCTCTGTCCTCTAACAGTCCTCTGTCCTCTAATAGTCCGCTAACAGTCCTCTGTCCTCTAATAGTCCGCTAACAGTCCTCAGTCCTCTAAAAGTCCTCTAACAGTCCTCTAACAGTCCTCTGTCCTTTAACAATCCTCTGTCCTCTAACAGTCCTCAGTCCTCCAACAGTCCTCCAACAGTCCTCCGACAGTCCTCTAACAGTCCTCCAACAGTCCTCTGTCCTCTAACAGTCTTCTAACAGTCCTCTAACAGTCCTCTGTCCTCTAACAGTCCTTCAACCGTCCTCTGTCCTCTAACAGTCCTCAGTCCTCTAACAGTCCTCCAACAGTCCTCCAACAGTCCTCTAACAGTCCTCCAACAGTCCTCTGTCCTCTAACAGTCCTCCAACAGTCCTCTGTCCTCTAACAGTCCTCAGTCCTCTAAAAGTCCTCTAACAGTCCTCAGTCCTCTAACAGTCCTCTAACAGTCCTCTAACAGTCCTCTGTCCTCTAACAGTCCTCTAACAGTCCTTTAACAGTCCTCTGTCCTCTAACAGTCCTCTAACAGTCCTCCAACAGCCCTCTGTCCTCTAACAGTCCTCTAACAGTCCTCTGTCCTCTAACAGTCCTCTAACAGTCCTCTGTCCTCTAACAGTCCTCTAACAGTCCTCCAACAGTCCTCTGTCCTCTAACAGTCCTCCAACAGTCCTCTGTCCTCTAACAGTCCTCTAACAGTCCTCTAACAGTTCAAACTTACTGAGTATGTGACGGGTTCATCCGGCTGAGCTGCGACTTTGAAGAGAAGAAGACTCAGATGGAGGAAAATCTGTAACGTCTTCATCCTGCTGAATAAAGAACATAAATTGAACCAGAACGAGGAACCAACAGGACTGTGTGAGAACCTTTAAAGAGCTTCAGGTGTTCTTTCATGCAGCTTCAGCTCTGATCAAATGTGTTCAGAAACGAGTTCAAGTCTTTATAACGACGGATCAGCACAGAGCTGAGGTAATTCATAACCCATCCATGAGTCATGATGATCCAATGCATGAAGTCATGAACGGCCGAGCAGCCAAACATGTTGCTGGAAAAAGTGAACTCACTGCATGCTCGCTGTGTCACTGTGCTTGTACCTGGCTCAGGTGAACAGAAAGTCAGTAAAGGTGTGTCGGTTCATGAAAGAAGTTGAGAACTTGTTTTTTTTGTTGTTGTTGTTGTTGTTGTTGTTTTACGTATGTGCTCGATGGAAACAGTTTTTATTCTTCAGCAGCCGGATGATGTTAGCGCATCAACCTGAGCTATGATTGATGAATCTTTTACATTTACATTTAGTCATTTAGCTGACACTTTTATCCAAAGCGACTTACAGAGAAGGAAACAATCAATGTACAGTGCGATAAGTGTTAGTGCAGCAGTAAGTGCTGTGACAATTCTTAAAGGGATAGATGTATCATGTCCAGTTGGTGGTAGTGTTGCACCGCCGCGTTCTGGATCATCTGAAGGGGTTTCACTGTGCAGGCTGGGAGGCCCGTCAGGACGACGTTACAGTAATTTAGTGTTGAGATGAACACAGCTTGTGTCAGGAGTTGAGTAGCATGTTGAGTTAAGTAAGGCATGGCCGGGCAACTGAGGCGACATGATTGGAAAAGGTTAGTTGGTCATCAATCATAACCCCTAAGTTTCCAACCACCCTGGTGGGGGCGAGACACAGAGAGTCAATTTTGATGTTGATGTCATGGTGTGTTGGAGGTTTAGCTGGGAGGACCAGCAGTTCAGTTTTTGAGAGGTTCAGCTGGAGGTGATGTTCCTTCATCCATGTGGAGATGTCTGAGAGGCAATCAGAGACCAGAGCAGAGAGCAAGGGGTCCTCAAGATGAAATGACAGATAGAGCTTAGTGTCATCTGCATAGCAGTGATAGGAAAAGCCATGTGAGCGGATAATCGGACCCAGGGAGGTGGTGTAGATAGCAAATATTAGGGGCCCCAGCACTGAGCCCTGGGGCACCCCTGTGGTGAGGTGATGCAAAGTGGACAACTGTCCAAGCCAGGATACACTGAACGAGCATCCTATCAGGTAGCATTCAAACCAGGAAAGAGCCAAGCCAGAGATGCCCATGTTTGAGAGAGTAGAGAGGAGGATGAGATGGTTAACTGTGTCAAAGGCAGCTGATAAGTCAAGTAGAATGAGGACAGAGGACTGTGCTGCTGCTCTTGCTTCTTTTAAGGCTTCTGTCACAGACAACAGAGCAGTTTGTTTGAGTGGCCGCTCTTGAAAACATATTGATTTGGATCAAGAAGATTGTTCTGTAGGAGGAATTCTGAGAGTTGCTTAGCGACCGCCCGTTCAATAGTTTTGGATAAAAAGGGAAGAAGTGAAACAGGACGATAGTTCTCGACCTGAGCAGGTTCACAGGGTTTCTTCAGTAGAGGTGTTACAGGAAAAGTGCTGGAGGTCAGTGACACATTTATCATATGTGTGATAGCTGGCATGATGGTTGGGCTAATGGATTGAAGAAGGTTTGTTGGTATAGGGTCCAACGAGCATGTAGTAGGACGGCTACATGTCAGCAGTTTGGATACCTCGCTTTTAGAGAGGGGTGTAAAGCCAGAAAACGAAGTGCCAGCAACTGTGCTAGGTTGTGAAAGTGCAGCAGGTGATTCGGTGCCGCCCAGCTGAGACAGAGAGAGACATGTAGTAGGACTGCTACACGTCACAGAGCTGGTCAGAGAATTGGCTGCTGATTGCTGCAACTTTGTCTGTAAAGAATGATGCAAATGTATCAGCGGCAAGGCTGGTAGGAGGAGGAGGCGGAGGGTTGAGTAGTGATTTGAAGGTGGAGAAAATTTTCTGGGTGTCAGTGACACTGTTGACTTTGTCGTTGTAAAAAGCAGTCTGTGCAGCAGTGACGCTGGTTGAAAAAGAGGATAAAAGTGTCTGGTGACAGAGTTTGGATTGAGCCATTTTCTTTCAGCAGCTCCAAGTTTGGTGCGCAGTGATCAGAGGGTATCAACCATGGGTGAGAATGGTTGGTTCGAGCAGGCCTCATAGATAAAGAACACAGTTAGTCCAGACATGAGTTCAGAGTGGAGCAGAGTGACTCAGTGGCACCATTAACCTTCAGTGATAAAATCAGTTTCTTTAACTGCAGATTGGCAGTTCCATAAGGCCATGGAAAAGGAGGCAACAGTGTGTGAGGACTGTTTTAGAGGCCGGAGGTTATTCAGAATATCAGATCATCCAGGACACCCCGTCACTGGATCACCTACTGACCTGCACATTCTCCATGGCATCACAATAAGCTGTGATTTAGTGTCTTGGTTAGTACTGGTTGTACTGAGTCTGTAATCATTCATCTTAACACACACACACACGCAGTGTGTAAGTATATATATGGTCGTATATATGAGACGTGTTATCAACACAACTTGTTTATGTGTTTCACGTGTCGATCACAGGTTAGCTCAGTTAGCTGATGTGTTAGCCTTTAATGATGTCAGCATCAAGATTATTTAAAGTGACAGGAAGTACTCAGATACTTTTAAAGTAAAAGTAACAATACTGAAATATAAAAACACTCTGGTACAGGTCAAAATAAAAATGCATCAACGCAGTATCTTACTGTAGTACTTTATGTACTGCTTGTTATGGAATTTTCTATCCTTAGGTTACACAAGGTCACATGTGGGCCTTGAGGTCCTCGGCAGTATTAATTGTTTGGCTTTGGTTGAGAACAGTAGGCGTCAGTCTATCTCAACACTGTGGTGGCCAAGGTCGAAGAGACTATTGCTGCCTTCCTAGACATAATAGATAGCTGGCCGTTGACGTTCCCATCTGCGTGAACAGACAACAGTGTGTCCAGACTAGAATATGTTGACAATAACACCTGCATGGGTAAAAACATTCTCTTTGGCTAATTCTGGGCGTATAGTATTTGTGGTGTTATCTTGGGGTTTAAAGTCTATCCACCAGCACGAGTTCAGCAGAATGTGAGATAGACTCAGACACTTCTGATGAACTATGAGAGTGTCTCTAATTCTCCTTGGCCAAGCATCAATAAATATTACAGCATAAGACATCAGAGGCTTCTGAACACTTTCTTCCCTCCTGACCTCACCAGTCTGTTACACTACTTAGTAGTAAGTAGTGTAACAGAGAAATACTCGAGTAAACACAAAACAACAGCTGACTGTTTCCACTGTGTGACCTCTGACCTCTGGTGATCTGGTCTGAAGTCCTGCTGAGAGCTCAGACCTGAACCAGGATCAGGTGTCTATATTTACCTCAGATTAAGGCAGAGACAGACGGGCTCCTCCTCCTCCTCCTCCTCCTCCTCCTCCTCCTCACACTCGGTCTTCACTCCGACATCATGTCTGTCAGCTCAGCAGCCGCCCCCCCCTGGAGGAACAACAGCTTCATCGTGGGGGGAGGCAGAGACCCTCCTCTGTCTGATCAGGGAGAGACCATCATCGGAGTCTACCTGCTGCTGCTGGGTGGGTACAGACAGACGGACGGACGGACGGACGGACGGACGGACGGACGAACGGACGAACGGACAGACACTTTCTTCCCTCCTGACCTCACCATCGACCTTTGACTTCATATTACACTGTGTGTCTGACAGCAGTGTTGTGGAGAAATTGCTGAAGTCAAAGGTCAATGGTGAGGTCAGGAGGGAAGAAAGTGTTCAGGAGCCTCTGATGTCTTATGCTGTAATATTTATTGACACTTGGCCAAGGAGAATTAGAGACACTCTCAAAGTACATCAGAAGTGCCTGAGTCGGACGGACAGACGGACAGACAGACTCTGGCATTGATTCATAGACAGTGATCATTAATGGACGGACAAACCTGGTATGATTTTTGCACTCCGTGCAGTGAGAGACTCAACACAAAAATCTAAAACTGAAAACAGACTTGATATACCATGTGAGAAATTATAGACAGTGATAATGCACAAAAAACAGGGCAGAGACTCAATGTGACATGCATGAAAGTCAGCAGTAACTTTCTATGTACAGGCAGTTTGAAATCGCCCCACAACAAATCTAAATTTAAAAACAAAAAAGGGAAAAACAAATACATTCTTTCTAGGATTACATCTTTAGATTCCTACTTTTTTCCTGGCCAATGTCATATTTATGTTAATGAGTGTCTGTGGTGCGTTCAGGGTGGCTGTCCTGGTTTGGAAACAGCATCGTCCTGTTCGTGCTGTACAGACAGAGAGCCTCGCTGCAGCCCACAGACTACCTGACCTTTAACCTGGCCGTCTCTGATGCCAGTATCTCTGTCTTTGGCTACTCCAGAGGCATCATCGAGATCTTCAATGTCTTCCAGGACAGCGGATACCTCATCTCCTCCATCTGGACCTGCCAGGTACACCAGAGACTCACCTGAGACTTACCTAAAAATCACCTGAAAATCACACGTCACACGTCTCATGGAGTCTGGAGCAGACTCTCCTTGCATTGTGATGACAGACTCAGAGTTTGAAGGAGGTGGAGCCTGGACCAGGACACACCTGTAACCTCTCCTGTCTGTCTCCCCCAGGTGGACGGTTTCTTCACGCTGGTGTTCGGCCTGAGCAGCATCAACACACTGACAGTGATCAGCATCACCCGCTACATCAAAGGATGTCACCCGAGCAGAGGTCCAAATCTTCATGTCACAACATACAAACATTAATGCTAACGCTAGCTAGCTAAAATATCACAATATATGTGACATGCTTTGCAGTGCTTTCCCTGTTAAAAGGGTTTTTTGTGGGCAAGTTTTTCCTCACTCGAACCGAGGGTCTAAGGACAGAGGGTGTCGCTCCCTGTACAGATTGTGAAGCCCTCCGAGGCAAAATGTATTTTGCGACTTTGAGCTATACAAATAAAATTTTGATTTGATTTGATGTTAGCTTTGACTCTGTGCCAGTCAATTACTGAACCTCAGATTCAGGATTTCATTCTATGACCCCTGTGTCTGCCCGGGGGTTGTGTTCGGAGTACTGAGGAAGTACTGGGCTATCAGAGCCATTGCTACGACCAAAGTGAGAAATGTGTTTGTATTCTCGACACAAAGTCAAACATGTTCTCAGCAACAAGGTCGCCCCTGATCTCTGTCCTGTTCATGATGTTCATGGACGAGGTCTCGAGGTGCAGCTGGGGTGAAGATGGTGTCCGATTTGTGAAGCTCAGGATTGTATCTCTGCTTTATGCAGATGATGTGGTTCTATTGGCTTCATCTGTCCTTCACACACTCTGAGGTGTTTTCAGTTGAGAAGCGACATGGATGAGTCAGCACATCCAAGTCTGAGGACATGGTCCCATGCTGGAAAATGGTGTCAGTTCCTTCTGGTTGGGAGTGAGGTGCTGCCCCAAGTGAAGGAGTTTATGTAGTACGTATAAAATGAGTTTCTTCTGAAGGTCCGAGCTCAGCCTTAGAGATGGTGAGGAGCTCATAGTCGAGCCGCTGATCCTCCGCAAGAGGAGCCAGCTGAGGCAGTTTGGGATCTGATCTCCTGGATGCCTTCCTAGAGGGCGCTGTCACTAAACCTTAACATGAATGTTGTTTCAGCTCGTCACATCAACAGAACCAGTGTGTCCGTCTGTCTGCTGCTCATCTGGATCACAGCTGGATTCTGGTCTGGAGCGCCGCTGCTCGGCTGGGGGAGCTACACAGGCAGGAAACCATTAAAATTACATTCTGTCTGCTTTACTGACCCCTGACCCCTGACCCTCTGCTGTCCCCCCCTCTGCAGATCATGGGTATGGAACATGTGAGATCGACTGGTCCAAAGCAAGCTACTCGAGCGTCTACAGGTCCTACATCATCTCCATCTTCATCTTCAGCTTCTTCATCCCGGTGCTCATCATGCTCTTCTGCTACATCTCCATTATCAACACGGTGAAGAGAGGAAATGCTCTGTCAGCAGAGGGAGACCTGACAGACCGCCAGAGGAAGATTGAGAGAGACGTCACCATTGTGAGTCTTTAACTCCAGTTAGCAATGCTAATGCTATTGCTGGCATGTTTCAGTATTACTGCAGTAGTCCTGACTGATCAGGACCGTCCTTTCTGGTTTCATGTGAAGTTTCTTCCTGCTTCAATAATCGATTGTTTCCTGCAGGTTTCCATCGTGGTCTGTACAGCCTTCATCCTGGCATGGTCCCCGTATGCCGTGGTGTCCATGTGGTCAGCCTGGGGCTTTCATGTACCCAACCTCACTAGCATCTTTACCCGCCTCTTTGCCAAGTCAGCCAGCTTCTACAACCCCCTCATCTACTTTGGACTCAGTTCCAAGTTTCGCAAAGACGTGGCCATCCTGCTGCCCTGCACCCGCGATGCCAAAGACACTGTCAAGCTGAAGCATTTCAAGCCGAAGGCCGACGCCCACGGCCGACCTGGAGCAGGAGGTGCAGCCAGGCTCAAAGCTCCTCTAAACCGGCCAGAGAGGAAGTACTCGCCTGAAAACCAGCCTAACCAGGTCTTTAGCCTGCCTTCCACGCCACCGCCCACCAACAAGGAGGTGTTCTACATCGACATGCCCGGCCCCTCTGAGACTGGCCCTGAATTTGAATGTGAGAGACTCTGATGGAGGAGGACCAGCCGGTCTCTGATGGAGCCACCGTGACATGATGGACTGACTTCTGATACGACAGCAGAGGGTGCTGATGTCACTCAATAATGACGCTCAAAGTAGAGAAGAAGACTCAGTCACTTAGTTTCTGACTGCTCAGCTGACAAGAAACTGTAGAGACTGTAAAGGTCTTTCAGGTCTTTGAGGTGAAGAATTTCAAAGACAAATGATAGATGTTTGTTTGTGTTGATGATGAATAAAAATAAAAACTTTATTGTCTGTTATCGACCATCTGAAACGTCTTTAAGCCTCAACATGGACAACAAGAGACTACGTCCAGGTTTTAGACAGTCTGCATGGACGTCACGGAGACTACGTCCAGGTTTTAGACAGTCTGCGGGGACGTCACGGAGACACTGTTTGTCCGGAATTTTAAATAAACAACAATAATAATAAACAATATGAATAATTGTTATTAATAATTAATATTATTGTTATACTTATTATGTTAGTTCTAATAATAATTATTATTATTAATATTAAATGTGATTCAGACTCTGTTTATAATCAAAGCTGTATTTTAATTCCTGTTTTTTTTATTGTGTTTGTTTATTTGCGGTTTTGACAAACGTCATCACTGACCAGCCGAAGTTCGCCGACAGGATCCGAGCGAATCCGATGTGTCAGGAGGCACCCCGCTCCTCCTCCTCCTCCTCCTCCTCTTCTCTCAGCATCATTCCCGGTCAGAGGATCTGAGGATGAGTCCGCTGTCCGCCGCTCTGTGACGGACGAGCCTCAGCAGATCTAACCGGAACCGGACCCGGAGCCGTCCTCAGAACGCGGTGAGTATGATCGATCTCTGATCGGTTTGTATGTGACGTGTTATCGACGAATCAGAGTTGTGATCAATCTGCGGGCCGTGGCGTCTCCGCGGCGACCATCCGGTTCCGACGGTGACGTCATCGGCGGTCAGACCACAGAGCCTGATGGACGCAGCTGATCGATAGATCAATAGATCGAGTGTGTGAGCAGGCCCCACTCACACACATACACACATACACACACACACACACACACCGTCTGGTTGCATTACGTCATACAGTCATTTGTGTGAGCATGCTCACAACTTGGATGGGGACGTTTCCATGGTTACCACTGGTTAGGCAATTTAGCACTGAAATGAGGTGCACAGAGGTGACGTCAGTGACAGACCCCGCCCCCCGCAGACAACATCCTGTCTCAAACAGCAGGTGTGTGAGTCTACCTGCTCCATGAGTCATGTGACTTAAAGTAGCAGGAAGGAGGCGGTTGACACAATCGTACAGTAATCTGATTACACTTCACAGAATGCATCATTTACCTCGTTTGTAGTAACATTATATAATGTGCTGTAACACACACACACACACACACACACACACACACAGTGTTTCCCACCATAGTAACCACGTTCATCTCTGTGGACAGCAGAGCGTGATGTAAAGGCTGGGCTGTGTTGCCATGGCAATGCCCTCTGAGACTGCAGCACTCAGAATGAACAACAACAATCACAACCACAACAACAACAGCAAGAATCGCAACAACAACAGCAACAACAACAACAACCACAACAACCACAACAACAACCGCAACAACCACAACAGCAACAACAACAACAACAACCACAACAGCAACAATCACAACCACAACCACCACAACAACAACAACGATGATGATCTGATCCACAGACCAACAGGTAGTGTTGCAGAGAGATTGACTGACAGGGTCGTCATCCAGTCATGAAGATGACGTTCTTGTTACACAGACACTCAAACTGTAACGTGAAAAGAGTGCTTTGACTCGGCAGCTGAACTTTGATGAGTTTGATGAAAAGTCCTCTCTGTCTCTGTCTGCAGGTCAGCCATGCCGTTGGTGAAGCGGATTATTGAACCCAGATATTTGTGTCGCGGCACTCTGCCTGATGGGGTCGCCAGTGAGCTGGAGTGTGTCACCAACAGCACCCTGGCTGCTGTCATCAAACAGCTCGGAGGACTCAGTGAGTGCAGCCTTTAAAACAATGCTGTAAATGTTATGATACACGGCTCTGCTCACACTGTGCACATCGACCGGTGAAGATATGTTGATCTTAACATCAACAAGCTCCAGTCAGAGAGCACAGAGTCATGAAGTTCAGCTCTATTACTCAGAAAAGACATCAACATGATTCAATATAAAGGCTGCTGCTTCCTTTTATATCAATGAGCTGCAACACGCAGAGTCCAACATACAGGCACATGATCACCTCCAACAATCACAGCCTTAGAAACAACAGTGGTGTCTCTGGATGATTGGCAAATGAACCTGTTCAACTATTCTCAGGTCAAGGATCAAAACCAGAAGTCCAAGGTCCGAACAGACGGGTCAGCTCAGAGCTCAGTAGACAGTCTGATAGAGAGTGAATGAAACTGAGGTCAGGTGAAGGGAACCTGAGTCCGTCTAAGATCTGAGTTCATATCAGCTGCAATTCGTACCGGGTCCGTCCAGCATCACAGCAGTCTCATGGTCCGAACAGGAGGTTCACCTGTTGTCTGTTGTTCCTGATGTGCAGGTCGTCATGCGGAGGACATCTTTGGTGAGCTGTTCACGGAGGCCAACAGTTTCTACCTGAGGATGAACAGCCTACAGGAGCGCGTTGACCTGCTGGCAGTGAAGGTCACACAGCTGGACTCCACTGTGGAGGAAGGTGGGTGACAAAGACTGCTGGAGACTCACTGCAGTTATCCAACCATCATCCAACCAACACCCAACCATCATCAAACCAATATCCATCATCCGACCATCATCCGACCATCATCCAACCAACATGCAACCATCATCCAACCAACACCCGACCATCATCCGACCATCATCCAACCAACATCCAACCAACATCCGACCATCATCCAACCAACATCCAACCACCATCCAACCAACATGAACAGTGTATTGGATCAGTCACCCATCTTACCTGAACAGTCCACCTGGTTCCCGCAGAATACCATAGCCCCAGACTGTGAGGTGTCTCGGTTTGAGCCCCTTTGTACTGTTTTCTGAGGGTGAGGTGACTTCCTTAAATCGTTGTCTTCAGGTCTGTACCTGCCCGAATCAGAACAACCTGTTTGTGTTGCAGTCTCTCTGCAGGACATCAACATGAGGAAGGCTTTCAGGAGCAGTACCATCCAGGACCAGCAGGTGGTGTCACGGAGCTCTATCCTCAACCCTGTGCTGGAAATGTACCAACGCTGTGACAAGCCCCACCCCTCAACATCCTGACAGCCTACAGGTGAGTTTAGACCCTGCCCCTCAACATCCTGACAGCCTACAGGTGAGTTTAGACCCTGCCCCTCAACATCCTGACAGCCTACAGGTGAGTTTAGACCCCGCCCCTCAACATCCTGACAGCCTACAGGTGAGTTTAGACCCCGCCCCTCAACATCCTGAAAGCCTACAGGTGAGTTTAGATGAAGCTAACAGGAAGTCAGATACAGAAATAGAATCTGGTTGAAAAACTGTTTCAAAATAAAACTTCCTGTGCAGACGACGGCTAAAACAGAGAAACCGTTTAACTCTGAGACAGTTAACAAAGAACAGAGCCGGCATCACAGAGCATGCTCAGTGGAGGTTCTGTGTTCTGACCTTTGACCTCTGACTGCAGAGACGATAAGAAGGATGGGCTTAAGTTCTACACCGACCCGTCATACTTCTTCAGCCTGTGGAAGGAAAAAATGCTACAAGCCACGGAGAACAAACGCAAGGAGAAGAGACGACAGAAGGTCTGTGTGTCTCTGTGTGTGTGTGTGTGTGTGTGTGTCTGTCTGTCTGTGTCTGTCTGTCTGTCTGTCTGTCTGCCTGTCTGTGTCTGTCTGTGTGTCTGTCTGTGTCTGTCTGCCTGTCTGTCTGTCGGTCTGTCTGTCTGCCTGCCTGCCTGTCTGTGTCTGTCTGTCTGTCTGTCTGCCTGTCTGTCTGCCTGTCTGTGTGTCTGCCTGCCTGCCCGTCTGTCTGTCTGTCTGCCTGTCTGTCTGCCTGCTTGCCTGTCTGTCTGTGTCAGTCTGTCTGTGTCGGTCTGTCTGTCTGTCTGTGTCTGTCTGCCTGCTTGCCTGTCTGTCTGTGTCAGTCTGTCTGTGTCGGTCTGTCTGTCTGTCTGCCTGCCTGTCTGCCTGCCTGTCTGTCTGCCTGTCTGTGTCTGTCTGTGTGTCTGTCTGTGTCTGTCTGCCTGCCTGCCTGCCTGTCTGTCTGTCTGTCTGTCTGTCTGTCTGTCTGTCTGCCTGTCTGCCTGTCTGTCTGTCTGTCTGCCTGCCTGTCTGTCTGTGTGTGTGTGTGTGTGTCTGTCTGTGTGTGTATGTGTGTCTGTCTGTCTGTCTGTCTGAACATGTTATTGTCATCTTCAGGAGCAGAAGCATGTTGAGGAGTCGTCAGGTCGAGAGGTCAAGAAGGTCAGTTTGTCATTCTCATACTTTTATTTTGTAATGGTGTCACTTCCTGTTCGGACTGTTGTTGTCTTTTATTTTGTAATGGTGTCACTTCCTGTGAAGGTGCGTAAGGCCCGTAACAGGCGTCAGGAGTGGAACCTGATGGCGTACGATAAGGAGCTCCGCCCAGACGCCCGGCTGACTCCGTCACCTTACCACACCTCTGATGGCTCCATGTCACCTGACAGGTGAGACTCCTTCCTGTTCCACCCATTCAGAACAAAAGCATGCATGCTCAGGTGAGGTCTCCTCCTCCAGGTTGGGCATGTCAGACGACCCCCCCTTCCCCGCTGGCACTCACCAGGGGCATGATGGGAAGGATCATGTCACCGTGGTGACCGGTGGAAGTGGTCAGACTCAGTCATTGGACCGTGCCCTCCGACCAGCCTCCGCCTCCTCTGCGGTCTCCACGGCGACCACTCGACAACACTCGCTGGGCCGCAACCAGCTGCATCATCACCACCACCCGCCACCGCCCACAGGATCAACCAATCAGAACGGAGCACGGAACAACAGCCCTAAGGAGGCCAAGTACACACACACACACACACACACACACACACACAGACAGACAGACAGACAGACATGCAGACAGACACACACACACACAGGCAGACACACAGACACACACAGACACACACACACAGACATGCAGACAGACAGACAGACAGACACACACACACACACGCACACAGGCAGACATGCAGACAGACAGACACACACACACACAGGCAGACAGACAGGCAGACATGCAGAAAGACAGACAGACAGACAGACAGACACACACACACACACACACAGACACACACACACACACACTGTTTGACCTTTGACCTTTGACCTTCAGTGACCTTCAGATCCCCCCGGCCCCTCCACCGCCCCCCCCTCTCATGCCGTCAGCTGGACAGATGGCGTTCTCCAACAGCTCCACCCACACCACTGCCATGGCAACACCGCTGCACCCTGCAGCCACTCCTGGTAACCAAGGTAACGGCCGGTGATCGGTGACGTTTGTGTTGCGTGTTCGAGGCTGATAATAAAACGCTGTTCTGTCTTCAGGTGGCGCCGCCGCCCTGTCCCGCCCCTACAGCCCCTCCCCTCCCCCGCCTCCACAGGCGAACTACGTCCCCTCCCCCTCCCGGCCCGGAGGACAGGTCCCGCCCTTGGCTGCTGCTGCGCCCCCGTTGCCCCCGGCAACAGACGGCAGGAAGCCTCCCAGCGGGCCTAACATGCCAATGAACGACGCCCGCAGCGACCTGCTGGCCGCCATCCGCAGAGGTATTCACAGGAAGTGATGGCTGCCGATTGCTAACTGTCGCTACTTCCTGTTGGTCTCACACTGTTAGTTCAGTGGCTAACTAACCTTAGCTTAGCGTGTTTTCTCCACATGCTGAGGTTCTGGTTCTGGTTCTGGTCTGCAGGGATCCAGCTCAGGAAGGTCCAGGAGCAGCGCGAGCAGGAAGAGGCCAAGAAACGAGAGCCCACAGGAAATGATGTCGCCACCATTCTGTCGCGACGCATTGCCGTGGAGTACAGCGAATCAGAGGAGGAGTCTGAGCCCGAGGACCAGGAGTGGTCCGACTGACGACAGACCGGGTCAGACTGGTCCTGGAACAGGAAATGATGTGATGTGAGAGTCACTGATTATTGATTATTGACGATCGGTCAGCAGGTATCGAGGCAGCTGTCGATTCTGATGCGTTATTGATTATTGTCCGTCAGTTGCCATGGTAACCAGCTCGTTTGTTTTGATGATTTCATTAATTATCCCTGCTTTTGTGTCACATAATGCATTGTGTGTGACGTGAGTGTACAGTGATGACATCATCCAGTGACAGACAAACTGTTTCATCCATTTTTGTGATGTCATCGCTGATGATGTAAAACAAACAGAAAAAAGGGGGCGTGTACTTCCTGTTCTGTACCATCTGTGATTGGTTTATTGGTTATTGATCGGTGCTGTGTTCTCTGTGATCTGCATGATGAAATGAAGAAAAACTTTACTGACGTCTGAAGTTTGGTTTTTATGAGTTTTAAAAAAATGACAGAAGCTTAAACTCGTCTGGATTTATTGATTATTGATTATTTCATCAGCCTGTGATCAACACGTTTATTCATTCATTACGGAAATATGACAACACCGACCTCAACTGCTGCCAGTACTTCTCTTAAACACTGTCATGCTTTTATTTTGACAAACTCTCGTGCTCTTATTTTGACAAGCTGTGGTGCTTTTATTTTGACACTTTGTGCTCTTATTTTGACAAACTGTCGTGCGCTTAAATTTAACAAACGGTCGTGCTTTTATTTTGACAAACTGTCGTGCTCTTATTTTGACTTTCACGTTATAAGTCAATAGAAACACGGTTGCCGTGGTAACCACAGTGCCCACAGTTACCATGGTAACCTGCAGAGGGCAGCAGAGCCGTGCGTGTATTTGTCTGCAGAAGAAGAAACGAGCTCCGGACCGGAAGCGGCGGCAGTGGATCACGGAGAGCTTCGTTCATCAAACGTCACGTTGTCCCGGTGAGTTCATCCGGTCAGCGCGTGAAAGAAGATGATCAGCTGATTACTGACTTCATTCACCGGACACACCGGAAGTGGCGCTCACTGTAGCAGTCGGCTGTCACGTCAGAGCTGTTCTTCCTGTGACCTCATTAAATATTCAAATCAGATTTAAATATTTAAATTGACTTTCTTCTTTCAGGATCTTCTGTCTCACCGTGTGGACCGGACCAGACCGGTCCGGACCGGGTGCGTTTGTTTTGCAGACATGTCGGTGCAAGTGTGGTGCCTGTCGTTCCGGCAGCCGTACGCTGGTCTGGTTCTGGACGGGGTGAAGACGGTGGAGAGCCGCTGGAGGCCCGTGCTGGCCCCGCTGGAGAACCGGACCCTGGCAGTCCACATCGCCCAGCGGGACTGGGAGGGGGAGGAGTGGAGGGCGGTGCTGAGCGGCCCACTGGGAATGAACCGGGCCCAGATTGAAGCGCTGCAGCAGTCTGGAGAGCGGTTCGGCCGCGGCGTGGTGGCAGGTGGGAAGGTTTCCTCTGGTGCTCCTGTTGACGGGGCGCACCTGAACGCATCACCTTTGTACATCACCTGTGTGCGTCACCTGAACGCATCACCTGTGTACATCACCTGAACGCGTCACCTGTGTGTGTCACCTGTGTACATCACCTGAACGCGTCACCTGTGTGCGTCACCTGTGTGCATCACCTGAACACATCACCTGTGTACATCAGCTGTGTGCATCACCTGCGTGCATCTCTTTCAGGGCTGGTTGAGGTGGGAGGGACCTGGCTGTGCCCCGCCTCCCTGCAGGGGGAGGAGCTTTGTCACCTGGAGCGGTCAGCCGTTCTGATTGGTCTGCAGGAGAAACACCTGACTCAACTGTCCAACCCACGCTGGCTGAAGGAGCCGCTGAGCGCTCGAGGAGGTCGCGACCTCTGGACTGTGGAGATCCCTGCAGAGCTGTTACCATGACGACTGCTGAACTACACATGCTTTGTTACGCCGCCGCTCGTTACAGGGTTCTGGTACTGGTTGTGGTTCTGACCCTGTTTGGTTAATAAAGGTTGTTTTGTTAGACTCTGCGTCTGACCCTGTGGTTTGTTCATCAACATGTGACCTCGGGCCCGGTTAGATCAGGACGGTTCTGACGGGGAACAGAACCAAAAAGGAACCACAAGGTCCTGCAGAGACCAACAGGTGGCGCTCTACCTGCCTAAAGACACTGAGCATCCAGACCACCCAGGTCACGGGGCTCGGTCCTGCTACAATCAGGAAGGTTCTAGATCCACCGGGCCAGAACTGAGAGGCTCAGGAGGACCAGCAGGAGATTAGCCAGAGGAGGAAGAGGACTACAAACATGGCGGCAGCCAGCGCTTCTAAACTGCTCTTCAGACACTTGTGACATCACGCCACCATTCTTTGATGTCATTGGCGTGAACACGACGCTGTGAGCGCACACGAGGAGAACGAGCCAAGATGGAGCGTTTTGTTTTACCACAGATCACGTCAATAACATTCACTGTCATGACGCAGCCTTGTGTAGTCCGAGCGCCGCCGGTATGGAGTAAGACAACTTCCAAAAAGATGTGTCCATGATTCTAACCATTCGTATTCGTAATGATAAACATTTGTATGTAAATAAAAAAGTTGTACACAAAATTCTGCTGTCATACACATGAGTCTGAGAAATTGTTCGGGTTAGGATTGTTTTTATGTGAGTATGAATCTAAAAGCTGTGAACACAAAGTCTTGTGAATACAACTCTAATTTCTACGACTATGAAGTCTTCACTGTGAACACGAATTCAAGTTGGTGGGTACGAGTAGAAAAAGTGTTGAAATGACGTCACATAGGTCACAGGCAGGTCACAGGGGAAAGTAATCCAACCCCGAATGATGCGCCGAAGCCGAGGATGGCTGACAACAGTGCAGTCCATGACTGCGGTAAAGTTGGAAAGATATTGGCAGATTCGAACTTCCGGGATCAATAACTCTCAAGTGAAACGTTGTTAAAACACAAAACATGCATATTTTCAACCGTATTAAGATAGACAACGAGCTACCATCTACAAAGAGCAACACCGAAAAGAGATATTACAAAAATATTCAATAACTTCACTATAATACAGTGTAGTGTCACTAAACTCTGTGACAGGGTTAGGGTTAGGGGTTAGTGTGACACTACACTGTATCATAGTGAAGTTATTGATTAATATTCCTAATAAAAATTCCCAGAAATTATGAAAAGTCCTTTCTTTCAAACCAAGTGTTGTAGTGTAATCTGTAGACCAGTGAAGTTCGATTACTTTCCCGTGACCTGCCTGTGACCTATGTGACGTCATTTCAACACTTTTTCTACTCGTACCCACCAACTTGAATTCGTGTTCACAGTGAAGACTTCGTAGTCGTAGAAATTAGAGTTGTATTCACAAGACTTTGCGCTCACAGCTTTTAGATTCATACTCACATAAAAACAATCCTAACCCGAATTTCTCAGACTCATGTGTATGACAGCAGAATTTTGTGTACAACTTTTTTATTTACATACAAATGTTTATCATTACGAATACGAATGGTTAGAATCATGGACATATCTTTTTGGAAGTTGTCTTACTCCATACCGCCGCATGTCTCCTTCACAGACGTCCATCGAGGGAGAGGAAAGGTGTTAAGGACAAGTGTTTAGGAAAGGAAAAGTCAGGGTGTTTTCTTCTTTGTTTTCCAGCAGCGTCACAGACTTCTGTTAAACTGGACTCAGGTTCTGGTTCCAGTGATCTGGGCCTGAGTGTTCAGTTCTGATTCAGACTGTGACAGGTGGCATTCTGATCAGCTGATCGATCAGGATCAGTGTGATGTCATGAAGGTCATGTGACAGAAACAGAAGTCGCCATCTGCTGGTGAAACACAAACTTTATTCACCCGAAAACAAACTTTGAACAAACGTCAACACAAAAACGTCCCAAAACAGAGGGACTGACCACACCCAGCCCCGCCCCCACCCACACTCTGATTGGCTGGCTGACCTCTGAAAGAAACAAGTAAAACAAACAAAAATATGACATCATCATCGACTCCAGGGCACACCACACACTCGTCGCTGTGGCAACCGACAACCATGCCATGGCAACAACACCTTAACGAGTTATTAAACGATTCAAACAGGAAGTGAGGTAAATAAAGCTTTAGTAGCATGCTAACAATTAGTGTGTGCATCATGTTCAGTGTGAAGCTAACATGCTAACAAGCTAACAGCAGCACCTGGTTTGTCCATGTTTGGAGATACGAGGTTTTCCTGCTGAGGAACTCGTTAGCACTGCTAGCATTGCTCACTGAAAACAGGTAGTGCTGTTAGCCTCGACCTCGACGGTGCGGTTAGATGGTGGGGGGGATGTAGTGTGTGGTCGTGTGGTGGGGGGGCGGGGCTGTGATGTAACTGACCACGTGGGTGGTATTGGGGGCGGGACAGTAAAGTCGTGGGATGTGGCCTGCGGTCTGTAGCGCCCCCCAGTGGGTGGAGGAGGGGAGGCAGGCATGGTAGGAGGAGTGATGGGGGAGGTGGGCAGGGTGAGGATGAGCAGGAAGAGGAGGGGTGGAGGGCAGGTAGGCGGCTGGGGGCGGAGCTTCATATGGAAGGTGCAGCAGTGGGGGAGGGGCTGTCTGATCCGAGTACAGGATGGAGGGGGCGGGGCTTGGCTGGGCCGAGCTGATGGAGGAGGAGCCTTCCACTGAAGGAGCGGGGCCTGGTGATGAAGGAGACAAAACAAATTAGAGTCTGACAGGAGGGTTTGTGGGTAATCTAGGCAGCATGTTAAATCAAAGAAGAAGAACGTGGAGGACTGACTGCCGCTGTGCCCGTCCGTCTGTCCGTCTCCTGCCCTGGTGGATTCTGGGTAAGAGGAGGAGGGGGGCTGATGGGGGCTTCGAGCGGTCTCAGGGTATGAAAGAGGGGCAGCTGAGGACAGAAGACCAGGACCGGGTCAGACAGGCGGGGCGGTCCAATAGTCAGTTTGTCTCATGATCATCATTAACAGACTGCAGCAGAGAGCGTGTGAATATGAACATACGTGTTGACGTGATGTAAAAACTTTGATCATGAAGTGTGTTCTGTTGTTGACTGTGGAGCTGCGTTCACACACAGAGTAAAAACTGTTTGTAACTGTGACATCAACTGTCACATCATGACGTAGTCTAGTGTAAGAGCAGTCGTCTTCTCCTAACTCCTTATCACCTCTCCTTCACATCTTTCCTTTTGACCTCATGACGGTTATTTTTTGGACTATTCGACTGTACCCAGGGAACAGAAGCCGGTTCTGCTTCCTGTTCGGGCTGCAGGTTGGTCCAAACACTCAATCAACACAGATCTGCTCCTGCTCCGAGTGGTCCACACGTCAGACTGCTGCCTCACACATTACTGAAGGAACCAATCATCATCCACACAGATGATTTACTCACTTTAACCAGGAAACGTTCTGCCGTTACAGGTTCTGTATCGGCAGTCTTATTGCCAATACAGAACCACGGCGTTCTGCCGTCAGGTCTGGTGTCAGGTTCATTTTCAGGTTATATGAATGCAGGTCTCACCATGCAGGGGGGGCTCCTGGCTCAGGTATGGGCTGTAGTGCTGGTAGGTGTAGGGCTCTGCTGAGGTGGCAGGGTACACCTGCTGCTGCTGCCAACAGCTCTGATGGTACCACTGTAGGGGGGGGGGGGGGTTAAGAACAGGTGAGCAGGTTTTAATACCTGAACAACTATTATATGAACATGACAGACAGGTGTGAGTAAGACAGAGAGGTGGAGGACAGTGAGGACTCTTACCTGGACTCCTAAGTTGAAGTAATACTGGAGGACTCTGTAGTCTGAACACACACGCACAGACACACACACACACACACAGACACACACGCACACAGACATGCACACACAGACACACACAGACATGTACACACAGACACACGCACAGACAGACGCACACACACACACACGCGCAGAGACAGACGCGCACGCGCAGACACACAGACACGCACACAGACAGATACACACACACGCACAGACACACACAGACACACACAGACGCACACAGACATGCACAGACACACACAGACGCACACAGACACACAGACACACGCACACAGACACACACAGACACACACACGCACACACACGCACACACACACACGCACACACACACAGACATGCACAGACACACACACACACACAGACATGCACAGACACACACACACACAGACACACACAGACACACACAGACAGACACACAGACAGACACAGACACACACACACAGACACACAGTGTTATGAATAAGTTGGACAGAAAGTGACACAGGAAGTGACAAGGCGTGTGGTGACCTCTGACCTCGGGGTAAGTCACTGCCATTGGGGTCATAGGAGTAAGGGGGCGGAGCTACCACGGTACACAGAGCCTCACCCAATTCATTAACCAACCAGGGAGAAGCAGCTGGGATCGCCATGGCAACTGAGAGCAGACAACATCACATTAATATATGCGTGTGTGTGTGTGTACCTGAGCGTGTGTGTGTGTGTGTACCTGAGTGTGTGTACCTGAGCGTGTGTGTGTGTGTGTGTGTGTGTGTGTGTGTGTACCTGAGCGTGTGTGTGTGTGTGTGTACCTGAGCGTGTGTGTGTGTGTGTGTGTGTGTACCTGAGCGTGTGTGTGTGTGTGTGTGTGTACCTGAGCGTGTGTGTGTGTGTGTGTGTGTACCTCAGCGTGTGTTATGGGGGCATTTTATGCCAGCACACTATACTAAAAACGCGTGTACAGCGCCTATGCGATGACATCAAACCTCTAACGTGTGCGTGTAAATTCCATTCACTTTCAATGGACAGACGGGCGTCATTCGTGCCGTGCCACGTGCGAACGCAGCGGATGCCTGTGCGCACGCTCGTCTCAATGTACAAATAATTATTTACTTTATGATGACGAATTTTGAGTTTAACAGCTGCTTGGCTTCACAATTCAAGCAGTCCATGTATTACCAAGAGAGACCAATGTGACAGTTTACGCTATTCTGTTTTTTTTATTTTGATTAAGACAACAAAAAAACGGAAAAACCGGTCTGTTTATTGTTTTTTCTTCAAAACGTAAAAAAGGCAAGGCTGAAAGGGAAAACTAAAATAATTTCAGCTACTTAAAATAAAACTATCCTGACAGCTCTGATGGGGCTTGGGATTCATCTATAAGTTATGCTTTCTTCTGAACAATCCCGCATGAACCTGAGACAATGTGTAACAGCTGATCTGTGTAGATATGCTGCAGAACATAGAAGATGAATAACTGTCAGGTCCTGATGATCCAGTGTACCTCGTGCGTAAATGCGCACAGCCTCTTCCTCAGTTTCGTGCCTGAGCAATGGTACAGTCCCTGATATACCTCAACATCCCGTTATAGGCGTTCACACGCTATAGGCGTTAACGCGTGTCACTATTGTACTAAAGCCAACGCTTCAGACGCCTGAACGTGTGCACGTGTGACTGAAATAGCCTAAACTGTCACATCGGTCTCTCTTGGTAATACATGGACTGCTTGAATTGTGAAGCGAAGCAGCTGTTAAACTCAAAATTCGTCATCATAAAGTAAATAATTATTTGTACATTGAGACGAGCGTGCGCACAGGCGTCCGCTGCGTTCGCACGTGGCATGACACTTATCACCCGTCACCCTTCATTATTTGGTGTACTCGCAATACGTATTTTTCAGTCTTTATGCAGGCGTAGGCGACGCGGTTAAGGCATTTTAGTATAGTGTGCTGGCATAAAATGCCCCCCATAGTGTGTATGTGTGTGTGTACCCGAGCGTGTCTGTCTGTCTGTCTGTCTGTCTGTGTGTGTACCTGAGCGTGTGTGTGTGTGTACCTGAGCGTGTCTGTGTGTGTGTAGCTGGCGTCAGGTGAGCAGCTGCAGGTACACGTGATGACGATGATGAGGGTGAGGATGATGAAGAGGAGTGTGGAGAGCAGATGACCGCTAACGGCTTCACTACCTGTGTTCAAATACAGACAACCAATCAACAGTGACCTGCTCCAGCAGGAACCATTTACATTTAGTCATTTAGCAGACGCTGTTATCCAAAGCGACTTACAGAGAAGGGAAACAATCAATGTACAGTGTGATAAGAAGCATTCGTGCAGCAATAAGTGCTAGTGACAATTCTTTAAGGTGTAGAATTGTCGTGTAGTGTTGTAGAGGAGGTCCTCTCAGTCTGATGAGCTGGAGGTCTTCAGGAGTTTTTTAAAGGTAGAGAGGGAAGCCCCTGATCTGGTAGGAACTGGTAGTGCGTTCCACCAACGGGGAACAACAGACGAGAAGAGTTTGGATTGCCTTGAACGAACAGGTGGCAGAGCCAGGCGTCGCTCATTGGAGGAGCGCAGCGGTCCTGAGGTAACCAGGAACCAATCAGTGAACACACCTCATTAAGTCTCTACCTGCTGCGTGAAGCTGAAGTTCATCTCTGGTCTCGGAGGAGAGTCAGCCGGACCTCCTTCCTGCTCGTCCTTTCAAAATAAGACAAAACATAAGACACCTTTTTGTCTCCTCTGAAGCTCACAGATTCATGACATCACCGATCATGTGACCTGATCGTCATTTGGACCTCTGAGCCACAAACTGACGATCAGAATTTCACTTAATTTCACTAAATGTTGAGTATTTTGTACAGGTGTGTGCCTCAGGTGGTTTTACCTGTCTGTCTGTCTGTGTGTGTGTGTCTCAGGTGGTTTTACCTGTCTGTCTGTGTCTCAGGTGGTTTTACCTGTCTGTCTGTCTGTGTGTGTGTGTCTCAGGTGGTTTTACCTGTCTGTCTGTGTATGTGTCTCAGGTGGTTTTACCTGTCTGTCTGTCTGTGTGTGTGTGTCTCAAGTGGTTTTACCTGTCTGTCTCTGTGTCTCAGGTGGTTTTACCTGTCTGTCTCTGTGTCACAGGTAACCGCGTGTCTCGTACAGGTAACGGTTTGTCTCCTACAGGTAACCGTTTGTCTCGTGTCTCGTACAGGTAACCGTTTGTCTCGTGTCTCGTACAGGTAACCGTTTGTCTCCTACAGGTAATCGTTTGTCTTGTGTCTCGTACAGGTAACCGTTTGTCTTGTGTCTCGTACAGGTAACGGTTTGTCTCCTACAGGTAATCGTTTGTCTCGTGTCTCGTACAGGTAACTCTTTGTCTTGTACAGGTGCCCCTTAGTCTCGTACAGGTGCCCCTTAGTCTCGTACAGGTACCTTTTGTTTTGCTGCGTTTCATCAAATCAACAACACTGAATTTTATTTCTCATGTTAAACACCTGGCAGGTCTGAGGTCAGGTGTGTTACCTGGTTGGAGGCGGGCTCAGCAGCAGTGTAAACACCTGAGGTCTGGTAGCTCTGATCTGAAACAGGTGACACTTGGGTCACTTCCTGTGGTCAGGTGCTCGTTTCTTCGTACAGACGGTCAGATACTCACCTTGGGTGATGTAGATGTAGTCCTCCGTGTACTCAGCTGACAGAAACACACGAATCATGTCAGATATTTACCACTCAAACACTTCCGTCACAGTTTTCCAGAATAAAAGCCCACCAGAGGAAATTCTTTTAATGTGAAAGGTAAAGCCCTCACCCTGGTCCTCCACAGTGCTCGTGTCCTCCTGGTCCTCCTCGGACGAACAGACCGGGGTGTTTCCAGGTGGAGGTGCGGGGGGGAGCGACCCCGAGCCTCGCTGAACCCTGTAGGAGGAGCCTGGAGGAGGGGGGGGGGCTCCCACTGTTTGGGGAGGGGCCATTGCCTGACCCTAAGGGAGGAGTCACATCATGTTAGATGTCTCATGACATCAGGTCACATGACGTATTTAATGGCATCGTGTGCTTCTTGTAGTTTTGGTTCTCTCACCGGCAGCGGAGGGAACACAGCGTCAGCGCCGTCGTCCAGCTGGTAGTAGGCGATGGTCGGGTCTAGGTCTGCTGGCTCCTCCTCAGCCTCCGCAGAGAAACCAAACTGACAGTCCTTATTGAGAGCGGCGAGCTGACGGCGGCTACGTCTGAACAAACCATCATTACCACGCCACGACACAATCATTAACACATAATGAGCACCACAATCAACCAATCAGTGAGGAGAAAAGTCGTGTTACCGTGAGCGGAACGCGTAGTTCTCGTAGTCGTGGTAATATCGTCTGCCAGGGTGGTAATAGGTCAACTGTGGACCAATCAGGTGACGGTTCAGGAAACGGGTGGAGCTTCTGACCAGAATCCACGACACACACACACACACACGCACACACACAGCGTGGCAGTGTGTCATCAATCAAACTGAACTTTTGTCTCTAAAAAACAGTAAACAAGAAAAACACCTATACAGGACTAAAAAAAGTAAGCAGGTCACACGCAGGTGTAAAAAGACCCACCTGGAGGCTCCATAGCGAGGAGGTCTGGCTGTGGGGTGGTGGTGGTGGTGGTGGTGGTGGTGGTGTGGGGTGGTGTAGGGGTCGTAGGTCATGGCTCCTGGTGCTGGGGGAGGAGGTGGGCGGGGTTGACCTGCCGGCTGGAACCGTGGCGGCAGGCCAGAGGGGGCAGGGCCTCCATAAGAAGGTGGCGGCGGCTGCATCATCAGCTCCGCCCCCTTTACACCACTGCTGCCTCGAGACTTCCTGAAGTACCGTTGACGGTGGTGACGCTGACCACGAGAGTCCAAGTCTGACAAACAAGACCAGGATGTTCATGTTAGTGGCTCATTTATCATTTATGATCAGTATGGATCAGTATGGATCAGTATGGATCAGTATGGATCAGTATAGATCAGTGTGGATCAGTATGGATCAGTATGGATCAGTATAGATCAGTGTGGATCAGTATAGATCAGGAGGGATCAGTATAGATCAGTGTGGATCAGTATAGATCAGTATGGATCAGTATAGATCAGTGTGGATCAGTATGGATCAGTATGGATCAGTATAGATCAGTATGGATCAGTATGGATCAGTATAGATCAGTGTGGATCAGTATGGATCAGTATAGATCAGTGTGGATCAGTGTGGATCAGTGTGGATCAGTATGGATCAGTATAGATCAGTATAGATCAATATAGATCAATATAGATCAGTGTGGATCAGTGTGGATCAGTATGGATCAGTATAGATCAGTGTGGATCAGTATGGATCAGTATAGATCAGCATAGATCAGCGTGGATCAGTATAGATCAGCATAGATCAGTATGGATCAGTATAGATCAGCGTAGATCAGTATGGATCAGTATAGATCAGTATGGATCAGTGTGGATCAGTTTGGATCAGTATAGATCAGTGTGGATCAGTATAGATCAGCATAGATCAGTATAGATCAGCATGGATCAGTGTGGATCAGCATAGATCAGTATAGATCAGTATGGATCAGTATGGATCAGCATAGATCAGTGTGGATCAGCATAGATCAGTATAGATCAGTATAGATCAGTGTGGATCAGTATAGATCAGTGTGGATCAGTATGGATCAGTGTGGATCAGTGTTAAACATGTTCAGAGCTCAATCGGATCAAACGTACCCAGGTCTCCTTTTCTAGGAGGAGCAGCAACGTTCCACGCCGGAACCGGATTCACCGGTTTGAGATCAATCAGAGGAACCAGGTGTCTGCACACAGAGAGACATAAGGAACCATCAAGACCTGATCCAGATCAAAGACCTGATCCAGAACAAAGACTTGATCCATGTTTAAATCAGATGACTTCACAGTTTAACAAAGAACTGAGAACTTGTTGCTGAACCGGGTTCTGGACTTGTTTGCTGGATCAGGCTGTTCAGCTCGGTCCTTGTTTAGGCTTGGGCTTGAGGGTTCAGACTTGGTTAAGGTGAAGTTTGGACCAGGTTCAGGTTCAGGTCTTACTTCTCTCCCAGCTCCTCGATGAAGACAGTGACGGCTGATGAGTGTGTTCCTACTTCCTGGATGAAGGCGTTGTAGTACTTCCCCTTCGGCTCCAGACGCACCTGAGACACACAAACAGACAGGTAAAACCACCTGAGACACACAGACAGACAGGTAAAACCACCTGAGACACACAGACAGACAGGTAAAACCACCTGAGACACACAGACAGACAGACAGGTAAAACCACCTGAGACACACAGACAGACAGGTAAAACCACCTGAGACACACAGACAGACAGGTAAAACCACCTGAGATACACACACAGACAGGTAAAACTACCTGAGACACACACAGACAGGTAAAACTACCTGAGATACACAGACAGACAGGTAAAACTACTTGAGACACAGAGACAGACAGACAGACAGACAGGTACAACCACCTGAGACACACAGACAGACAGACAGGTAAAAGCACCTGAGACACACAAACAGAGACAGACAGACAGGTAAAAGCACCTGAGACACACAAACAGAGACAGACAGACAGGTAAAAGCACCTGAGACACACAAACAGACAGACAGACAGGTAAAACCACCTGAGACACACAAACAGACAGACAGACAGGTAAAACCACCTGAGACACACAAACAGACAGACAGACAGACAGGTAAAACCACCTGAGACACACAAACAGAGACAGACAGACAGACAAGACAGACAGACAGACAGGTAAAACCACCTGTGTTTATTACCTGACATTTGTCTCCCAGGAAGTACTGCCTCCCTGCAAACACCATGTAGTCTGTCTTCTGCATCTCTGTCAGTCATACAAACACGTCCATGAGATCACATGACCAGAATCATCAACAGAGGTGTGTGTGTGTGTGTGTGTGTGTGTGTGTGTGTTCTCTCAGGTGTGTTACCTTTACAGGTGTCCTGCCAAACGTCAAACTCCAGGTTTCTGTAAACTTCTCCATCCAGAGACTTCATTACCTTATAAGGTAGAGACAGTCTGGAAGGGGGTGGGGCTTCTGCAGGAGGCTGACCAATAAAATTAAAGATAAAAGTAAGTCTGGACCTCAGTCTGCTGCATCACTGATTGGTTGATCGATCGATCGGCAGACTGACCTTTGATTCCTCCGTCACAGCTCTGAATTTTTCCTCAGAAGCTCCACCCACCTCCACCTCGTCCCTGCAGGTAAAACAAACACCTGTAAGTACGAGGGTGATGTCATCGTACAGGTAAGGGTAGAACAGCTGATTGATGAGGTCATTGTTATTGTGAAAGTTCATCATGACATCAGTGTTTAAACAATGTGTGTGTGTGTGTACACACACCTGTGACCGCGGTCCTCAGGTGTGTCATAGCCAACATCGATGTCACTACACACTGACGGGCTGTTTCTATAGCGACGACCTCCGACCCTGAAGGCCTCCATGGCATGACAGAGCTCCGCTTCCTCTAAGCCGAACACCTGAGTGTAGAGCAGCTCGTACAGGAGTGCTGAACACACACACACACACACACACACACACACACACACACACACACACACACACACACACACACACACACACACACACGTGAGGACCTGCACACACATTCAAACTATCCTGTGAGGACCGACCAATCAGAGAGCAGTACTCACACTGACAGAGGGCGGCGGAGGCGGGGTAACTCCTCGGGTAAACAATGTCGTAGTGACCGTTGATGGAGCAACACAGTGTCACCTAGGCAACACAGACTGTCAGCATTGACCAATCACATCAGTTTCATGTCATGTGACCAGGGGCCTGATGATGTCATTAGCTGATGAATTCATTAAAGTTTTGATGTCGTCATCATACGAGGCTTTAGTCTTTGTTTGATTCTTCGAATTTAGAAATTATAAAAATATTTCAAACAGCAATTTTTTAAATAATTTCATTAAGACGACGTAAAATTCATTTAGTCGGTCTTTAGTTTCTTAGTTCACCTGTACATCACTTGTATGTCTCTACGTCACCTGTGTGTCACCTGTACGTCACCCGTACATCTCTACGTCACCTGTGTGTCACCTGTACGTCACCCGTACATCTCTACGTCACCTGTGTGTCACCTGTACATCTCTACGTCACCTGTGTGTCACCTGTATGTCACCTGTGTGTCACCTGTACGTCACCTGTACATCTCTACGTCACCTGTGTGTCACCTGTGTGTCACCTGTACGTCACCTGTACGTCACCTGTACGTCACCTGTACGTCACCTGTGTGTCACCTGTACGTCACCTGTACGTCACCTGTGTGTCACCTGCACGTCACCTGTACGTCACCTGTGTGTCACCTGTATGTCTCTACGTCACCTGTGTGTCACCTGTACATCTCTACGTCACCTGTGTGTCACCTGTACATCTCTACATCACCTGTGTATCTCTACGTCACCTGTGTGTCACCTGTACATCTCTACGTCACCTGTGTCTCACCTGTACATCTCTACGTCACCTGTGTCACCTGTACATCTCTACGTCACCTGTGTGTCACCTGTACATCTCTACGTCACCAGTGTGTCACCAGTACGTCACCTGTGTGTCACCTGTACATCTCTAAGTCACCTGTGTGTCACCTGTACATCTCTACGTCACCTGTGTGTCACCTGTACATCTCTACGTCACCTGTGTGTCACCTGTACATCTCTACGTCACCTGTGTGTCACCTGTACGTCACCTGTGTGTCACCTGTACATCTCTACGTCACGTGTGTATCTCTACGTCACCTGTGTGTCACCTGTACATCTCTACATCACCTGTGTGTCACCTGTACATCTCTACGTCACCAGTGTGTCACCAGTACGTCACCTGTGTGTCACCTGTGTGTCACCTGTACGTCTCTACGTCACCTGTACGTCTCTACGTCACCTGTGTGTCACCTGTACGTCTCTATGTCACCTGTACGTCTCTATGTCACCTGTACGTCTCTATGTCACCTGTGTGTCACCTGTACGTCTCTATGTCATCTGTGTGTCACCTGTACGTCTCTGTGTCACCTGTACGTCTCTATGTCACCTGTACATCACCCGTGTGCCACCTCTACGTCTCCTCTACGTCATCTGTGTGTCACCTCTACGTCACCTGTACTTCTCTACGTCACTTGTAAGTCTCTACGTCAACACACTGTGTTCACATGTTGAGTCTGAAGTGTCATCAGGTGTTTCTGGAGGTGCAGTCGCAGCCAGCTCATCAGCCAATCACAGTTCAGTGTGCTGACAGGAAACAAACTACAAACGTCATCACCTTGTCGACAAAGTCGTCCTCTGAGATCACGGTGGCTGGTTTACCCGGATAACGATAGATCAGGAAACAACGCCTACACACACACAATTAGCAATTAGCTTAGCATAAAGACAGGAAGCAGCAGCCTGGCTCCACCCACAGGTGAAACCACTCTGGGACCAGGACTCACCTATATAGCTGAGACAGAGCTTTGATCTCCACCTGACCCACCGTCTCCTGCAAACACACACTCACTGTTACACCTGTTCACAGGTAAACTGTGTTTAGTGGGGTCAAAGGTCACAGCGGCTCACCTTCGGGTCCTCCAGACGCTCCAGGTACTTCTCAAACGAACCTTCGACAAACTGAAAGAGACGACACACGTGTTCATCAGCTCACTGCGTGGGGGTGCGAGGTCACACCTGGTCTGTCAGGACACCAGGTGGTCTCACATGTGACAAAAAATCTGCCTGCTCATTGGTCGCACCGCTGCAGTGAGCAGGAAGTGAGGTCAGAACCAAATTACATCACTGTCTGCTGTCATGTGCTAAGCGATGTTTCTGTTGAACTGAGCCAGCAACCGTCAACATCGTTAACGAACGTCAGCATTGTTAACGAATGTCAGCGTCCTTAACGAACGTCAGTTCTGTGGACGAACGTCAGTTCCATTAACGACTAACGGAGAGCATCAAACATGTGGAGCTCATTCAGTAAACGAAGATCACCCATCAACAAAGTTCACAACTTAAAGTACAACTGTTACTTAGTACTGCGTTAGTACTCAGTCCTCACAGTCCAATAATGATCAGCTGTTTACAGAATACCCTGCTCTCTGATTGGCTCTCAGGTGTAAGTAGTAGCTCCAGGTGTGTTAACCTACAGGTAACCTGTTCGTTAGACAGATAGAGAAATCCTTCCTGCCACATGCCATTGTACTACACAATAAAAGCTAAAATCTCTGGTTATTATTATTTTTTTTTTTTACAGTCTCCACCTGCACCCAACTCACTTTGCCCATTACACACCATTGCCCACTTGTACATTTATTTAAATGCACACTGTACATACTGTTCAAATACGATATTTTACTTATTTTTATTTTATTTGTATACTTGAATTTTATATTGTATTACTACTTTTATTTTTCACATGTCTCATCTTATATTTTATGTTTATACTACTACTTAATATGCCTAGGTTGTTTTTTATTTTTATTTATCTAGGTTGTTATTTTTGCAATGCAATTTCCCAGTTTGGGATTAATAAAGTATCTTCTAATCTAATCTAACACACAGTGAAACCTACAGTGAAACCTCTTCAGATGATCCACAACGCGGCAGCGCGCCTGGTCTACAACCAACCCAAAGGTCACATGTCACCCCCCTGCTCATCGAGCTCCACTGGCTGCCTGTTGCAGCCCGCATTAAATTCAAATCGCTAATGCTCACCTACAAAGTTGTCTCTGGTACTGCACCTACCTACTTGAACGCCCTTATATAGGCATATTTTACCTCATGACCGCTGTGCTCCTCCAATAAGCGACGCCTGGCTCTGCCACCTGTGGAACGCACTACCAGTTCCTACCAGATCAGGGGCGTCCCTCTACCTTTAAAAAACTCCTGAAGACCTCCAGCTCTTCAGAGAGCACTTCCTCTACAACACTACCAACAACTGGACATGAGAAAGCTACCCATTTAAGAATTGTCATAGCACTTATTGTTGCACTAACGCTTTCTTGTCGCACTGTACATTGATTGTTCCCTTCTGTGTAAGTCACTTTGGATAAAAGCGTCTGCTAAATGACTAAACGTAAATGTAGGTAACCGTAGCAACATGACTGATGCTCAGGACTCACCGGCTCAAAGTTGCTCCTGTTGGCTCTCATGAAGTCTGCGCAGTCCTGACGGATCCTCTGATGGTAATTCTGAGAGTAGTACAACTACAAGACACATCACCAACAACCAACCAATCAGATCACACTCAAATATGATGTCACATAAACACACACCATAACCTCTGTCCCCTGACCTCTGACCTCCCACCTCCCGTACTTTCCCGGGCCCTGTCCTGTCCTGACCCCGGTCAGAGGCGGCCTCTCTCTCCCTTTCTAACCCGGCTCTACCTGCGGCTCTCCCCCGCTGTTAGCTAGCTGTGTCCCGGCTCACCTGTTCGGACACGGCTCGGAACAGACTGGACGCGTCCCGGGCCACCATCTTCCGGTACAGACCCAGACTGCACAGGTACTCGTCCATATTGACGAAGTACTTCTTCAGGCCTTTCTGCATCCCGCCGCCGGTAAACTCAAGGAAACGTTCACGGTAAACTCGGTTCAGACACAGCACGAGCCGCCGCCGTGACACCGACAGGTGAGTTTAATCAGGTCTGATCAGCGCGCGACCTCTGAGGCGTTCACGGACCCACCGAGGGTCAGGACATTTCAAACAAAGTTTGATGAACTAAAGAAATACTCACATTCTGAGTATAATCACAAATAACACGTGAAGTATCAAAAGTACAAGTACACATCAGGAAGTAAAATGTTTTATTTTAATTTTTAATTTATTTTAAGTATTTAAAGTGAAAAATACTTTGAAATATACTTCATGTGTTCATGTTGTGTTCTTGTTGTGTTCATGTGTTCATGTTGTGTTCATGTTGTGTTCATGTCTTCATGTTGTGTTCATGTTGTGTTCATGTTGCATTCATGTGTTCATGTTGTGTTCATGTTGTGTTCATGATGTGTTCGTGTTCATGTTGTGTTCATGTTGTGTTCATGTCTTCATGTTGTGTCCATGTGTTCATGTTGTGTTCATGTGTTCATATTGTGTTCATGTTGTGTTCATGTTGTGTTCATGTCTTCATGTTGTGTCCATGTGTTCATGTTGTGTTCATGTGTTCATGTTGTGTTCATGTTGTGTTCATGTGTTCATGTTGTGTTCATGTTGTGTTCATGTGTTCATGTTGTGTTCATGTTGTGTTCATGTTGTGTTCATGTTGTGTTCATGTTGCGTTCATGTGTTCATGTTGTGTTCATGTTGTGTTCATGTGTTCATGTGTTCACGTCTTTATGTTGTGTTCACGTGTTCATGTAGCGTTCATGTGTTCATGTTGTGTTCACGTATTCATGTTGTGTTTATGTTGTGTTCATGTGTTCATGTGTTCATGTTGTGTTCATGTTGTGTTCATGTCTTCATGTTGTGTTCATGTTGTGTTCATGTCTTCATGTTGTGTCCATGTGTTCATGTTGCGTTCATGTGTTCATGTTGTGTTCATGTTGCATTCATGTGTTCATGTTGTGTTCATGTTGCATTCATGTGTTCATGTTGTGTTCATGTTGCATTCATGTGTTCATGTTGTGTTCATGTTGTGTTCATGTTGTGTTCATGTGTTCATATTGTGTTCATGTTGTGTTCATGTTGCATTCATGTGTTCATGTTGTGTTCATGTTGTGTTCATGATGTGTTCGTGTTCATGTTGTGTTCATGTGTTCATGTGTTCATGTTGTGTTCATATGTTCATGTTGTGTTCATGTTGTGTTCATGTTGTGTTCATGTTGTGTTCATGTCTTCATGTTGCGTTCATGTGTTCATGTTGTGTTCATGTTGCATTCATGTGTTCATGTTGTGTTCATGTTGTGTTCATGATGTGTTCGTGTTCATGTTGTGTTCATGTTGTGTTCATGTCTTCATGTTGTGTCCATGTGTTCATGTTGTGTTCATGTGTTCATATTGTGTTCATGTTGTGTTCATGTTGTGTTCATGTCTTCATGTTGTGTCCATGTGTTCATGTTGTGTTCATGTGTTCATGTTGTGTTCATGTTGTGTTCATGTGTTCATGTTGTGTTCATGTTGTGTTCATGTTGTGTTCATGTTGTGTTCATGTTGCGTTCATGTGTTCATGTTGTGTTCATGTTGTGTTCATGTTGTGTTCATGTGTTCATGTGTTCACGTCTTTATGTTGTGTTCACGTGTTCATGTAGCGTTCATGTGTTCATGTTGTGCTCACGTATTCATGTTGTGTTTATGTTGTGTTCATGTGTTCATGTGTTCATGTTGTGTTCATGTTGTGTTCATGTCTTCATGTTGTGTTCATGTTGTGTTCATGTCTTCATGTTGTGTCCATGTGTTCATGTTGTGTTCATGTGTTCATGTTGTGTTCATGTTGCATTCATGTGTTCATGTTGTGTTCATGTTGCATTCATGTGTTCATGTTGTGTTCATGTTGTGTTCATGTTGTGTTCATGTGTTCATATTGTGTTCATGTTGTGTTCATGTTGTGTTCATGTGTTCATATTGTGTTCATGTTGTGTTCATGTTGCATTCATGTGTTCATGTTGTGTTCATGTTGTGTTCATGATGTGTTCGTGTTCATGTTGTGTTCATGTGTTCATATTGTGTTCATGTTGTGTTCATGTTGTGTCCATGTGTTCATGTTGTGTTCATGTTGCATTCATGTGTTCATGTTGTGTTCATGTGTTCATGTTGTGTTCATGTGTTCATGTTGTGTTCATGTGTTCACGTCTTTGTGTTGTGTTCACGTGTTCATGTAGCGTTCATGTGTTCATGTTGTGTTCACGTATTCATGTTGTGTTTATGTTGTGTTCACGTGTTCATGTTGTGTTCATGTTGTGTTCATATGTTCATGTTGTGTTCATGTGTTCATGTTGTGTTCATGTTGTGTTCATGTTGTGTTCATGTTGTGTTCATGTTGTGTTCATATGTTCATGTTGTGTTCATGTTGTGTTCATGTTGTGTTCACGTGTTCATGTTGTGTTCATGTTGTGTTCATGTTGTGTTCATATGTTCATGTTGTGTTCATGTTGTGTTCATATGTTCATGTTGTGTTCATGTTGTGTTCATGTTGTGTTCATATGTTCATGTTGTGGTCACGTTGTGGTCATGTGTTCATGATGTGTTCACGCTGTGTTCATGTGTTCATGTTGTGTTCATGTTGTGTTCATGTTGTGTTCACGTGTTCATGTTGTGTTCATGTTGTGTTCATGTTGTGTTCATGTTGTGTTCATGTTGTGTTCACGTGTTCATGTTGTGTTCATGTTGTGTTCATGATGTGTTCATGTTGTGTTCATGTTGTGTTCATGTTGTGTTCATGTTGTGTTCATATGTTCATGTTGTGTTCATGTTGTGTTCATGTTGTGTTCATATGTTCATGTTGTGTTCATGTTGTGTTCATGTTGTGTTCATATGTTCATGTTGTGTTCATGTTGTGTTCATGTTGTGTTCATGTGTTCATGTTGTGTTCATGTTGTGTTCATATGTTCATGTTGTGTTCATGTTGTGTTCATATGTTCATGTTGTGTTCATGTTGTGTTCATGTGTTCATGTTGTGTTCGTGTTGTGTTCATGTTGTGTTCACGTGTTCGTGTTGTGTTCATGTTGTGTTCATGTGTTCGTGTTGTGTTCATGTTGTGTTCATGTGTTCATGTTGTGTTCATGTGTTCATGTTGTGTTCATGTGTTCATGTTGTGTTCATGTGTTCGTGTTGTGTTCGTGTGTTCGTGTTGTGTTCGTGTTGTGTTCATGATGTGTTCATGTTGTGTTCATATGTTCATGTTGTGTTCATGTTGTGTTCATGTTGTGTTCATGTGTTCATGTTGTGTTCATGTTGTGTTCATATGTTCATGTTGTGTTCATGTTGTGTTCATATGTTCATGTTGTGTTCATGTTGTGTTCATGTGTTCATGTTGTGTTCGTGTTGTGTTCATGTTGTGTTCACGTGTTCGTGTTGTGTTCATGTTGTGTTCATGTGTTCGTGTTGTGTTCATGTTGTGTTCATGTGTTCATGTTGTGTTCATGTGTTCATGTTGTGTTCATGTGTTCATGTTGTGTTCATGTGTTCGTGTTGTGTTCGTGTGTTCGTGTTGTGTTCATGTTGTGTTCATGATGTGTTCATGTTGTGTTCATGTTGTGTTCATGTTGTGTTCATGATGTGTTCATTTTGTGTTCATGTTGTGTTCATGTTGTGTTCATATGTTCATGTTGTGTTCATGTTGTGTTCATGTTGTGTTCATATGTTCATGTTGTGTTCATGTTGTGTTCATGTGTTCATGTTGTGTTCATGTTGTGTTCATATGTTCATGTTGTGTTCGTGTTGTGTTCATATGTTCATGTTGTGTTCGTGTTGTGTTCATGTTGTGTTCATGTGTTCATGTTGTGTTCACGTGTTCGTGTTGTGTTCATGTTGTGTTCATGTGTTCGTGTTGTGTTCATGTTGTGTTCATGTGTTCATGTTGTGTTCATGTGTTCATGTTGTGTTCATGTTGTGTTCATGTGTTCATGTTGTGTTCATGTGTTCATGTTGTGTTCATGTTGTGTTCATATGTTCATGTTGTGTTCATGTGTTCATGTTGTGTTCATGTTGTGTTCATGTTGTGTTCATGTGTTCATGTTGTGTTCATGTTGTGTTCATGTTGTGTTCATGTGTTCGTGTTGTGTTCGTGTTGTGTTCATGTGTTCGTGTTGTGTTCATGTTGTGTTCATATGTTCGTGTTGTGTTCATGTTGTGTTCATGTGTTCATGTTGTGTTCATGTGTTCATGTTGTGTTCATGTGTTCATGTTGTGTTCATGTGTTCATGTTGTGTTCATGTTGTGTTCATGTTGTGTTCATGTTGTGTTCATGTTGTGTTCATGTGTTCATGTTGTGTTCATGTGTTCATGTTGTGTTCATGTTGTGTTCGTGTTGTGTTCATGTGTTCGTGTTGTGTTCATGTTGTGTTCATGTGTTCGTGTTGTGGTCATGTGTTCGTGTTGTGTTCATGTTGTGTTCATGTGTTCGTGTTGTGTTCATGTTGTGTTCATGTGTTCGTGTTGTGTTCGCGTGTTCGTGTTGTGTTCATGTTGTGTTCATATGTTCATGTTGTGTTCATGTGTTCACGTGTTCAGTGTTCGATGATGTCATTGGAGGACTGGGCGGGTCAGACAGCAGATGGCGGTAAAATGAGTTTTATTCCACATAAACAGAAGAGTTTATGTGGAATACAGAGTGCGCAAACAGGGGAGGGAAATACCGTTCATGTGGGTGCCAGCTCATTTAGGAATACAAGGAAACGAAAAAGCAGATAAAACTGCTAAGGAGGCAGTAAAGTCTTTCTTTCTTTCATTTCTTTCTTTTTCAGGTGGAAATGAAAGTAAAATGATCAAAAGCAGAGGGAAAAAGTATAATATGGAAGGGAATAATCAATCAATGGAATCAACATTGGAAGAGCCAGGAAAAAGGGAAAGTGTAGTAGGAGAGGTAGGGTGTTATGGAGATAATAGAACAGAACAAGTAGTCACGAGCAGAATAAGAATAGGGCACAGTAAACTGAATAGCACACTTAATATAAAAGGGAAACATCCAACTGGTCAGTGTAGCTGTGGGGAGAGGGAGACAGTGGAACATGTGATTGTAGCTTGTCCTAGATATGAAAGGGAAGAGATGAGTACAGGGCTGCGAAAGGCAGGAATAAGGGAAATTAACTTCAAGAGTCTAGTAGAGTGGGGAAATCCAAGGAAGGGACTGGTTTAATTAAAAGAATATAACAGAAGATGAAATAAGAAAGAAGTAAAGTCCAGCAGATGGCGGTATATGCAACACTAAGGATGCCGACTGCCATTAAACGCCGAAGAAGAAGAAGAAGAAGAAGAAGAAGAAGAAGACAGAGAGCGCATGCGCGTCATAACCACTTGTCAGGGTCAACATGGTTCAGGACCAGCTCGGTTCTGTCTGCGGTTCTGTCAGTGTTTGACCAGAGTTCCGGTCCAATGTTCAGACTGCTCCGCTGGAGGTTCCGGCCGCTCAGCGGGCCGTCGGACCTCCTCTGTGCCGGCTCAGCTCGCTCCTTCAGCGGCTCTCCTCCGCCCGCTGCTCGGGTCCGCAGCACCTTCCTGGACTTCTTCCGGCAGAAACACGGACACCTTCTGGTCCCGTCCTCCCCGGTCCGGCCCAGAGGAGACCCCAGCCTGCTGTTTGTCAACGCCGGAATGAACCAGGTGAGTCTGGACCTGGTGCCGGTCTGTCCCGGTGTCGTTTGTTCTGGTTCTGAGAATGCTAGCGGTGTTAGCTAGTTCTTTCAAAATAAGAGCACGCCCTGTTATGTGTAATATTCAGAGGGTTTTATTTTGACACGTAATACGGCAAGTAACGACGTCATCACGTCAGACCATAAAAGTGAACGTCAATAACGATGATTTTTTTTGTTGTTGTTGCTGCCGCAATGACTTGTGGGACGGCGTTATCTCCTTTCCTTTGGTAAAGGATGGTTCGAAGTATCCTCTGAAGGAGATAGGAGGATTCAGCTCTAATCATGACTTCACTCAGTGATGAATAAATTATCAGCTAATGTTAATTAATTAGTTAGTCAGCTGTTAGACTGGACACCGCTGGTGTCAGAGGTTCTGTTCGGCCCGGTCGTGTTCACTGGAAGCTAGACGCTGATGTTGGCTCTTTGTCTGGTTTCAGTTCAAGCCGATCCTCCTCGGCACCATGGATCCTCGCAGCAGCATGTCAGCGTACCGTCGAGTGGTCAACAGTCAGAAATGCGTCCGAGCCGGCGGCAAACACAACGACCTGGAGGACGTGGGCCGGGACCTGAACCACCACACCTTCTTCGAGATGCTGGGGAGCTGGTCCTTTGGGGACTACTTCAAGGTGAGGAGGAGGAGGGGGGTCACTTCCTGTTTCCTGTGATGACATCACCATAACGGGGTTGTCTCTGCAGGTGGAGGCGTGCAGCATGGCGTGGAGCCTGCTCACAGAGCATTATGGGATACCTGCTGACCGGCTCTACGTGTCGTACTTCGCAGGCGACGCCGCGGCACGTTTACCCGTCGACGAGGAGACCCGACAGATCTGGTTGGACATCGGGTAGGTCCCCACTAAGCTGCCGGTCCAGGACCAGGACCAGGTCCAGTGTTCTGACTGTGGTTGTCCTCTCAGGGTTCCCCCGAGTCGCCTCCTGCCGTTCGGCCTGAAGGAGAACTTCTGGGAGATGGGGGACTTGGGTCCATGCGGGCCCTGCACTGAGATCCACTACGACCACGTGGGAGGACGGGACGCTGCAGCTCTCGTTAACGCTGATAGTCCGGACGTGGTGGAGATCTGGAACCTGGTCTTCATGCAGTACAACAGGTCCGTACACTCACCTGCATGGGTGTCTGAAAGACAGGAAACCAGTCCAGAACCAGTCCAGAACCTGCTGCTGGTCCCAGTCTAATGTTTGTGTTTGTGTGTCAGGGAGCTAGACCAGAACCTGCACCCCCTGCCCCGGGTCAGCGTGGATACTGGGATGGGACTGGAGAGACTGGTGAGCGTCCTGCAGGGGACCAGATCTACCTACGACACAGACCTGTTCACCCCCCTGCTGCAGGCCATTCACCAGGTACACCGAGTCCACCACAGTCCACCACGGTCCATTACAGTCCACCACAGTCCTTAGGTCTTGTTGAAGGTTTGATTGACAGCTTCCTGTTGCCATGGTGATGTGTCTGTCCTCAGAGGTCGAGGGTGGGGCCGTACGGCGGCAGGACAGGGGAAGCGGATCAGGGACGGGTGGACATGGCGTACCGGGTGGTGGCGGACCACATCAGGACTTTATCAATCTGCATCGCTGACGGAGTCCATCCGGGCATGTCCGGAGCAGAGTGAGTCATCGACCAATCAGAGCTCAGAGAGCAGGTGGAGCGCGTCCAATCAGCTGTCAGTACTGTTCTTTTGTGTTCCAGGTTGGTTCTGAGGAGGATTCTGCGCCGGGCTGTCCGGTTTTGTGTCCAGGTCCTGCAGGCTCCTCAGGGCTCGCTGGCCAGCCTGGTTCCGACTGTGACCCACATACTGGTAAAATACATTTCCCACAATCCTCTGCTGTACACAGAGCAGGTCTCTGGCTGACTGACGTGTTGATGTGTTGTCAGGGCGACGTGTACCCGGAGCTCCACAGCGAGGCGGACAGGGTGAGGGTGTTTTATTTCCTGTTTTCAAAATAAAAGCTGTACAGATGTTTGAAACAGAGATGTGGATCCTGATTGGTCCTCTATGGATCAATTGACATCACAGGAAGTTGTCATCAGCAGTTGATTGACAGCTGGTGATCTTTCAGGTCATGGATGTCATCAACGACAGCGAGGCTCACTTCCTGTCGTCTCTACAGCAAGGCAGCCGCCTCATCCTCCGCACGCTCAGCTCAAAGGACTACAAAGACTCCATCTTCCCCGGTCAGTTCCTCTCTCAGCTACTACAACTCCCATCAGCCACCAGGCTCTTTGTTTAGGGTAGATGGTGAACATTTAAGATAAGATAAGATAGACCTTTATTGTCCCACAATAGGGAAATTCACAGTGAACGTGTGTGTGTGTGTGTGTGTGTGTGTGTGTGTGTGTGTGTGCGTGCGTGCGTGTGTCAGCCTCCGTGGTCTGGTCTCTGCATAGGGATCTGGGTTTTCCTCTGGACCTGGTGGACCTGATGTTGGAGGAGCGAGGAGTCAAGGTGGACCGTGAAGAGCTGGACCAACTGATGGCAGAGAGCCACAAGGTGAAGCTCCCATTATGCACCTGGTTTGATGTTGTCATGTAGAACATAACAGGTGATGTCATCAAACACCTGTCTCCTTCAGGTGACGTCTGATCTCCACTCAGGTGTTCAGTCCCAGGTGATGTTGGATGTTCTCAGCCTGGCAGAGCTGCAACGTCTTGCGGTTCCTCACACTGACGACAGTCTCAAGTACCAGTACAGCCTGGAGCAGGGCCGATACGGTACGACCCGAGTCTTACAGGGGTCGATACGGTACGACCCGAGTCTTACAGGGGTCGATACGGTACGACCCGAGTCCTACAGGGGTCGATACGGTAAGACCCGAGTCCTACAGGGGCCGATACGGTACGACCGAGTCCTACAGGGGCCGATACGGTACGACTGAGTCCTACAGGGTCGATACGGTACAACCAGAGTCCTACAGGGGTCGATACGGTACGACCGAGTCCTACAGGGGTCGATTCGGTACGACCCGAGTCCTACCTGGACGGGTACAGTGAGTGCTGAAGCGGTTCTGAAGTGGTTCTCCGGTTTGATCACAGCAGCGTCTCGTGGTCATCTTATGTCCTGGTCAGACGGGTGATTTTTTGTTTTCCAGTTTTCCCAGCATGCAGTGCAACGGTCCTGGCTCTGTACGACGGTCGGGTTCTGGTGCCGGAGGTGTCGGAGGGTCAGCGCTGCGGCGTCATCTTGGATCAGACCTGCTTCTACTCTGAGCAGGGGGGGCAGTCACATGACAGGGGCTACTTCACTCAGGACAGATTGCAGGTCAGCTGACCGCCCGGAGGGGCAATGCATCATGGGAAGATTACCTGTTGTGTCTGACTCCAGGTGTGTGTGTCTGTCAGGATGTCCCGTACTCGGTGGAGGCTGTGGTCCAGGCCGGGGGGTACGTGGTCCATCAGGTGACTGCAGCCGGCAGACTGAAGACTGGAGACCGAGTCCAGCTGCACCTGGACCAGGTAGACCCAAACACACCACAGGTTTTGTCTGAACCTGATCCGGTCTGGCTGCTGAGCCCGGTTCTCTTGCCTGCTAACGGTTGTCCTGGTGTCTCAGGTCTACAGGCTGTCCTGCATGGTGAAGCACACAGCAACACACATCCTGAACTTCGCTCTGTGGGTGGTTCTGGGCCCGGCGGTCCAGCAGAGAGGATCTCATGTGTCAGCTGATCGCCTCCGCTTCGACTTCAGCGTCAAGGTCCGGCAATGACCTCACTCATCTGTGACATCATCTATGACATCATCTATGACATCATCTGTGACATCATTGTTTTAACAAAGAGCAGGAAGTGTCACCTGATGATATCGTAGTCTGACTCTGTGTCTGACTGGTCCTCAGGGTTCTCTCAGCGTCTCTCAGCTGCAGCAGGTAGAAAGGTGTGTTAATGACATCATCGCAGCCAATCAAGTCGTCCACAGCCAGGAGCTTCCTCTGCAAACAGCCAGGTGCATCATCGGGCTGAGGACCGTGGACGAGGTGAGACGACACACCTGTCTGTCTGTCTGCCTGCAGGTGTACTGACTTCCTGTCTGTCTGCCTGCAGGTGTACTGACTTCCTGTCTGTCTGTCTGCAGGTGTACTGACTTCCTGTCTGTCTGTCTGCAGGTGTATCCTGACCCTGTTCGGGTGGTGTCGGTGGCAGTTCCGGTCTCTGACCTGTTGGATGATCAGACGGACAGACAGACGTCTGTGGAGCTCTGCTGCGGAACGTAAGACTGAAACACACCTGCTCACCTGTCCACTGCTCACCTGTCTACCTGTCCACTGCTCACCTGTCCACCTGCCTGTTCAGTCACCTGTTGCAGACCGGAGCCATCGAGGACCTGGTGATCGTCTCAGAGAGACAGATGGTGAGAGGCATCAGTCGGATCATCGCGGTGACGGGACGGGAAGCAGCAGAGGTCAGTTTTAAGTCACATGATCTGATGATGTCACATGTTTGATGGGATGATGTCACATGTCTGGTCTTGGTCTTGGTCTTCCTTGTTCACTCTGTTGTCGTACCTCCAGGCTCGGGAAGCGGGTGAGGTTCTGTCTCAGGAGGTGGACTCTCTGTCAGCCAGACTCACAGGCTTCGCCCCCTCCAGCCTTGACTCCGCCCAGCGTCTCGCCAAGGAGATCGGCGTCCTGTCTGATGTAAGTACACTACCCACAATGCACTGCAGCCCGAGTGTGTGCTGCTGTTAACCCTGTGCTGTGTCTGTCAGGCTGTGGACAACACCTCCATCCCTCAGTGGCAGCGCAGAGACCTCCAGACCAGACTGAGGGCTCTGCAGAGAACCAGCAACACCTGCGTCAGGAAACTGGAGACCAGACAGGTGAGACTCACCTGAGGCCCACCTGAGACTCACCTGGGCCACATTAACCTTTTTTTCCCATCATGCTTTGCTCAGGCTGCAGTCCAAACTCAGGCTCTGCTGGAGAAGAATGGCGTGAGGGATGTTCAGGTGGACTCTGTAGAGGCGGACTCTCTGTCGGTAAGAACATGTCCCACAATGCACCTGGATCATTTCTATGCACAACTGTAGTCTGATGACATCACGTTTCCGGTCAGGTGCTGATGAAGACGGTGAATCAGCTGAGCGCCGCGGCTCCTCACAGTCATGTGATGCTGCTCGCTCACCAGAGGCATTCTGGGAAGGTTCTGTGTGCCTGTCAGGTTCCCAAGGTAACAGTGACACACCTGTCGGTGGGTGACATCTCAGGTGGGCGGGCCTTGTTCCAGGTATCTGATTGGCTCTCCTGTCCGTCCTCAGGACTCGCCGTCCCTCTCGGCATCTGATTGGGCGGTGGCGGTGTGTCGTCGCCTCGGGGGGAGTGCCGGGGGCTCGGCGCTGGTCGCCAAGGGAACAGGAAGCAGCAGTGACATCACTGAGGCTCTGAGGTGGGCAGAGGAGTTTGCTTGCGAGAAGACACAGCGATGATGTCATAAAGTGAGAGATGACATCATTCTGACATCGCAGCACCTCCTGGGTCAGGAACCGCTTCATGTTCGGACAGGAAGTGACGACGGGACGTTTGGGAGGAGAGGGGTGGTGCCCCACTGTGAGGGACGGGGCTTCCTGCTGCTGTCATGCTAACATTAGCTTCAGTATTCACATCAGGTTAACATGCTAACATGCTAAAGGTCATACTGTGTATTGAATAAACTTTATTCATGATTGTCACATCCTCTAGTAACATGATGTCAGAGAGGAGGACAGGTACAGGTGACTGCCCTGCCCACCGCTGCTCTGACTCTTCTCATTGGACGATGATTAAAAACAGATTTAATAAAAACATGACACGAACTCCCAACTTCTTTTTATTAAGACAGGTGTGACAACAGTAACCAACGGACCAATCAGAACACAAGTAACACCCCCCCCCCCCCCATATAGACCAATCAGAACACGAGTAACCCCCCTCTATAGACCACTCAGAACACGGGACGGACTGAGAGATTCATAACAAATAAACATGGCCGAAAACGGCCATGATCTGACCCGGTTCTGACGTGCCCCCATGATTACAATATAAACCAAACTCCATTCACCAAATGTAGAAGATTTCTGTCTGTCCTGAGTTTAACTGTCCAGTTCTAGGATCTGGATCTGGATCAGGGTGGTGTTGGTTCTTTAGAGCAGAGAAACGTTCAGCCACTGCAGGAAAATCACAACAGAGTTACGTTACATTGAGTTCATCATGTTTGAAGGCTGAAGGTCAGATCTGCCTCCAGAGAATGGATGGATGAATGAATGAATGGATGGATGGATGGATAGATGAATGGATGGATGGATAGATGAATGAATGAATGGATAGATGGATGAGTTCATATTTGGGCTCTCGTCGTTTATTTTAATGTAGTAAACAAGCGTTAACTAGCTTAGCTAACAGCAGCTTCATACCTCCATGATGTTGAGCTCGATGATTCCTGAATCGTTTGTGTCCAAAGTGTTGAATGTGTCTGGAGAGGAAATATCATCATCACCATCACCTCCATCATCATCATCACCATCACCTCCATCATCACCATCACCTCCATCATCACCATCATCATCATCACCTCCGTCATCACCATCATCATCGCCATCACCTCCATCATCACCATCACTTCCATCATCACCATCATCATCATCACTTCCATCATCACCATCATCATCATCACTTCCATCATCACCATCATCATCACCATCACCTCCATCATCACCATCATCATCATCACTTCCATCATCACCTCCATCATCACCATTATCATCATCACTTCCATCACCACCATCATCATCATCACCATCACCTCCATCATCATCATCATCACTTCCATCACCATCATCATCACCTCCATCATCATCATCATCGTCATCATCACCATCACTTCCAGCATCACCATCACCTCCATCATCATCACCTCCATCATCATCGTCATCATCACCATCACTTCAAGCATCACCATCACCTCCATCATCATCATCATCATCACCATCACCATCATCACCTCCATCATCATCACCATCATCATCATCATCACCTCCATCATCATCACCATCATCATCATCATCATCATCATCACCATCACCTCCACCATCATCACCATCATCATCACCATCACCTCCATCATCATCACCATCATCATCATCACCATCACCTCCATCATCATCATCATCATCACCCATCACCCATCACCATCACGTGACGAGGACTGTAAGGACTCACTGAACATGGTCTCCAGACGAACCAAACAGCCCACAAAGTTGTCGAAGTCGATGGTGAAATCTGCTTCACTGTAACGGGCCACCAGAACCTGATGGAGCGGGTTGTTGAGACTGAAACCTGAAACACAGCAGAGGTCAGAGGTCACAGCAGAGGTCAGCTGACAGGTTAGTCTGAACATGAATAAGACTGAAGTTTACGACTGATGAACTTTATTTTGAAAGGTGTGTTTGTGTTTTACCTGCTTCCTCCACAGCTGTCCTCATCTCTGTGGAGCTCATCGTCCCTGAATTATCCACGTCCTTCTTACGGTAAACATTCTGTCACACAGCAGAGAAGACATGTCACATGACGTCCCCTTCACGAGGACAGGCCACGTGACCTGAAGGTCTCAGACTCACCAGGAAGTTCTCGATTTTGGTCCAGAGCACTTTGAACTCCAGCAGGCCAAGTTTCCCGCTGCCGTCTTTCTGCACAGGAAGTTGAGGAGCTGCTGACTGATGGACTGGACAACAGTATTTTACCCAACATGCTTCACTGCAGCAGTGACATCATATTCAGGCTGTATAAATCAGATGTGTCAGGGGACTCGTCCTGAGGTCACATGACTATTTTCATGGTCAGTAATGATTGGTTGAACAGCTGTGAAGGATACGTCCAGCAGGTTGACCATGTTACGACACGTGGTGAGGCTGAAGCCGCTCGTCTGGATGTCAGAGCCTGTCAGAGACAAACACAGGTCACAGGTCAGCTGACCTCAGGTCACAGGTCAGTCTGAAGGTCAGTCTGAAGGTCATGTGACTCTTACGTTTGGTCACCACCTTGTTGAGGATCTTCTGCAACTCGAAGGCCGAAATTTCACAATCCTGCAGACACAAACACTTCCTGTTACTTCACACTATAAACGTTCTTCATCATCATCACCATCATCTTCCTCACCTCTCCTGCCAGCTGTCCAAACAGACTTCTGAAGCGATCGTCCACGTCGTCTTCATCGATCTCGATCTGAAACAGTCAACATGGTAACAGACACATGATGATGTCATCATGACATCATCCAACATGTGAAGAAGTTTTTCAGGATGTTAGTGTGACATCATCAGTTTGGTCACATGTACTGAGTGTGTGCATAACACGTTCCTTAAGTGGAACGCCGTATAAACGTTTACAGAACCGTTTCAGAACGTTATGCCGAAATATGGCGTCCGCTGGCAGACAGAAGAGCGGAGGCTGACAGCCAACCAATCAAAACGCTGATGATGTCATCCTGTCTGCGGGCGGCCTGAACCGGTTTAAACTTTGACCAATGAACTCCGAACAAACTGACACCAAGCTGATGACAATGGTGTCCTCCGTCCACAGCTCAGCTGATCGTGGTCTTATCGTGGTCTTATCATGGTCTTATCGTGGTTTTACTATGGTCTTATTCGGGTCTTACTATGGTCTTATCGTGGTCTTATCATGGTCTTATCGTGGTTTTACTATGGTCTTATTGGGGTCTTACTATGGTCTTATCGTGGTCTTATCATGGTCTTATCGTGGTTTTACTATGGTCTTATTGGGGTCTTATTTAAGTTGAAACTTTATTAATCATGTTATATACACACATGAAATTATTCCTCCGCATTTAACCCATCCAGCTGGCACCTGTCGGAACACATGCACATGCACAGGAACACACACAGTGACAGATGCCATATACAGACTGGAGCGGTGGGCAGCAATTCGCAGCGCCCGGGGAGCAAATGTTGGGGGGTAAGGTGCCTTACTCAAGGGCACCTCGGCCGTGGCAAGGAGGTGGACTGCCACCCCACCAGCTGTCAGTTCACCTTCCAATCTTTGAGCAGCGAGGTCTTATCGTGGTCTTACTGTGGTCTTATTGTGGTCTTACCTTCTCCACTCTGGACTCCACAGGGTCGTCCAGCTCTCTACAGGAACAAATGTGACAGGAAGCTCATTAATTATACAATTATTCAAATTCATTATGAAAACATCCAGAGACCATGAAGGATCAGGACTGATGTGGACTGATGTGGACTCACTGGAAGTCGGCCTGTTTCTCGGTGAACACTCGGACACAGAAGTCTCCGTTCTTGTGCGGTTCGAAGGTGGACGGGACGATCAGGTACTCTCCGGGCGGCAGGCTGAATCGGCTGCAGACTTCTCGCAGGTTGATGAATGTTTCCGAGCGAGCGGCCGAGGCGTGACGCAGGAAGAAGTTCCTGTTCAGGTGGACGTTCCTCTGACCACGGTACTGACAGACGGACACGACAGGTGAGCAGCAGGAAGTGAGCAACAGGAAGTGAGCAGCAGGAAGTGAGCAACAGGAGTCAGCAGCAGGAAGTGAGCAACAGGAAGTCAGCAGCAGGAAGTGAGCAACAGGAAGTCAGCAGCAGGAAGTCAGCAGGTGGTCATACCTCATCAGGAACCTGAAACAGACGAGGACGGTTCAGACTCGCAGCAGAGGGACAAACAGATGATTGATGACGTGAACACTTGTCTGATGCTCTGACGTCTCAGAACCGCTCCAAACCCGTCCATAGCAACTCTCTGGGTCCACGTCATGTGACCAACAGAACTGTTCTCACCTCGTAGATGGCGAATCCCACCGTGTGCATGTCTTCTCCCATCTTCCTCATGCGTCTGCGGTTCTTCTGGATCAGCCCGACCACGAGGCTGCAGCCGGCCTCGCCATCGTCAGGGTCGTCGTCCTCCTCGTCCAGCCGGATCACAAACTGAGGGTTGGTCCAAAACGAGTCTGCGGTTTGGAAACAGAACATCAGAGAGACACTGACTGTGACCTGCTCTTCGTCTGACAGGATCACTCACTGGGGTAGTTCCTGCAGCCGCCAGCCGTCGAGCCTCGCCTCCAGGTGCCATCGAACTTGGACAGAGCCCACCTAGAGAACGAGTCGTCGCTCAGGGCATCCGGCGTCAGGTTGCAGATCTCCAAGCGAGAGTAATGACGTAGGAAGTCAGGGAAGGACATCCTGGAAGACAGAGCAGAGGGCGTCATTTCACCCAGACCTAACCGTGAAGTTCTGGTTGTGGAGGTGAAAAGGCGGTCCGGTTTTACCAGAACTCTCCGTCCTCGGAACGATGACTCAGACGCTCTCTGTCCTCGTCGCTGATGTGACGCCACTCCATGGAGCTGTGGGAACAGGAAGTGGTCAGGGCGGGATTTAATGTGACACTTCCTGTCTGACAGGGTCCGACACAGACCCCCTCAGGTGATCACAGGTGTGCCCTTTGTTCTTGTGACCACACCCCCGTGTGATGTCACACCACAAAATGTCCAACTGGCCTGTGAGACTCCGCCCTGCTGAGGCAGACCGCAGGGAGGGGCTGGGTGACAAAACAAACTGACGGGTGATACACGACACCTGCTCAGGTAACACGACAGTCCAAACACACACACCACACACCTGTCCTCATCCGTACCTGTATGTAGGAGACACCTGCAGTCTGTCTGTGCTCACCTGTGTGCCCATTAGCAGGATGGATTAGCTGTTAGCACAAACCTCGTTCTACACGCTTGTCCTACGCGCTCGTCAGGACGCTGGACGTCCGTCACAGTCTGTCTCGCTGAGGGTTATGGGTAATTGTTACCATGGTTACGTACTTGTCACTCCAGGCTCCGGTCCACTCCACCTGACCCCAGGGGTTCCTGATCCGAATCAGCTTCACCATGTTGCCACGGTACTCCACCTGCAGCCAATCACAGCAGAACAACAAGCCCCGCCCCTTGTCAGGTCTGCTGAACCTGAAACAAGCTGCTAAGACTCATGGGAAATGTAGTTTATGCTGCTCCACAGGGGGCGTGTCCTCTCACCTCAGCTGTACCTGTCACAGAATAGGCGTGGCCTTTCACCAGCTTCTGATAGGTCACCGCCTCGGAGTCAGCCGAGCTCGTGATCTGAAACAAAAAGTACAAAGTACCTGTCTGTCTGTCAAAGTACCTGTCTTTCTGCCAAAGTACCCGTCTATCTGTCAAAGTACCTGTCTGTCTGTCAGAGCACCTGTCTGTCTGTCTGTCTGTCTGTCTGTCAAAGCACCTGTCTGTCTGTCAGAGCACCTGTCTGTCTGTCTGTCTGTCTGTCTGTCTGTCAAAGCACCTGTCTGTCTGTCAAAGTACCTGTCTGTCTGTCAGAGCACAGGTCTATCTGTCAAAGTACCTGTCTGTCTGTCAAAGTACCTGTCTGTCTGTCAGAGCACCTGTCTGTCTGTCTGTCTGTCTGTCTGTCAAAGTACCTGTCTGTCTGTCTCTCTGTCTGTCTGTCTGTCAAAGTACCTGTCTGTCTGTCAGAGCACCTGTCTATCTGTCAAAGTACCTGTCTGTCTGTCAAAGCACCCGTCTGTCTATCAAAGCACCCGTCTGTCTGTCAAAGCACCCGTCTGTCTGTCTGTCTGTCTGTCTGTCTGTCTGTCTAAGCACCTGTCTGTCTGTCTGTCTGTCTGTCTGTCAAAGCACCTGTCTGTCTGTCAAAGCACCTGTCTGTCTGTCTGTCTGTCAAAGTACCTGTCTGTCTGTCTGTCTGTCTGTCTGCCAAAGCACCTGTCTGTCTGTCTGTCTGTCTGTCTGTCAAAGCACCTGTCTGTCTGTCAAAGCACCTGTCTGTCTGTCAAAGCACCTGTCTGTCTGTCTGTCTGTCTGCCAAAGCACCTGTCTGTCTGTCTGTCTGTCTGTCTGTCAAAGCACCTGTCTGTCTGTCTGTCAAAGCACCTGACTGTCTGTCTATCAAAGCACCCGTCTGTCTGTCAAAGCACCTGTCTGTCTGTCTGTCTGTCTGTCAAAGCACCTGTCTGTCTGTCAAAGCACCCGTCTGTCTGTCAAAGCACCCGTCTGTCTGTCAAAGCACCCGTCTGTCTGTCAAAGCACCTGTCTGTCTGTCTGTCTGTCTGTCAAAGCACCTGTCTGTCTGTCAAAGTACCCGTGTGTCTGTCTGATCTTACGTCGATGGAGCAACCCATCAGTGCTCCTCGACTCTGAGCCTTCTGGATGATGTGGAACAGGTTCGGATCGGGTCGGCTCAGCTCGTGAACTTCAGCAATTCCTCCGGTGAAATCCTCGAAACCCTCCGTGGTCGATCCTCCAGACAGAGCCTCGTAACAGCCATTCAACCTGTGATGACATTAGGGATGCAACGGTACTCGGTAAATTACTGAACCGTTCAGTCCGCTATGCACGGGACAATACACCCTTATGGACTGCAGGTTTTCAGATTTGCAACTCTGTGTGTGTGTGTGTGTTTGTGTGTGTGTGCGCGCATGTACAGGCAGGTGAGCCTTCCCTGCGAGTTAATCAATCAATCACTGTTGTGCCTCCACCCAGGCACCCCGTCACACTGTTGTAACTGGGGGCGGGTTCAAAGTTCAGCTCACACACAGAAGCTGAAAAAAGAAAACGGAGACATGGCCAGTGCCAGCACTAGCAGAGGAGTAGAGAGACCGACGTTTAAAGAAGCACCGGCTTCATTCAAATCTCTGGTGTGGGTTTATTTCGGGTTCGCTGTTGAATACAACGACGAGGGGGTGAAAACTGTCGACAGGAATTTTACTGTCTGCAAACGTTGTTTGAAACATGCCCCATACTCAAAAGGAAACACAAGTAATACGACCAAGCATCTCCAGCGTAAGCATCCTGATATCACGCTTCCTGAACACAGGACAGTCCAACAAAAGGTAACACCAGCAAAACAACTGTCTATTCCAAGAGTCAAGGCTAAGAGGGACTTTACCACTTGAAAGTGTGTTTTTTGTTTACATTTTTGTATGTTTTAATTTTTATACATATTTTATTACTACTGTATAGTGTATACAAGTAGTCAAAGGCTAAGAGGCACTTATTTTATTCAGTACACCAGTGATACTGATATGTTTACAGTTTTTGCTGACAAGCAAAATAAAGAGAATTTTCGGAGAAAAAAAATTGTTCTCTTTACACACAAAACACATACCGAAACCGTGGCCCAAAAACCGAGGTACGGACCATACCGTGGGTTACCTGTACCATTGCACCCCTAGATGACATCACAGTGACATCGCACATGAGGTGAGTTAGTTCAACGTTTTCTTCATGGATGTTTGTGTAGCCGGGCGTGGCTGACTCTGCTGCATAAATAAATGTGAAGAATGCAGCGACTGTGGAGGACGTGTAGAAACAAACACCTGAACACATCGTCTGCTCTCACCTGTACAACATGTTCCACTTGATCGCTGACCTGTAATCACGTGAATGGTGTCTCTGTCATCCGTACGTCTGTTCTCACACTATGTAACTTTGGGCTCCGGGTCGGGAGAAGTACGTAACGCTTTACGCCACTAAGTCACACACCACCAACTATTTCACTGTTTCGTTAGCTGTTGTTAGCTGCTGTTACAGACTATAAACCTCGACCACAGTCCTGTGACAGCGACATCACTCTGCTGAACAGTCTGAACAACTTCTTTGGACGGTTTGAAGCTGACAACAACACCCCTGCACGGAAGACACCACCCCCTCCAGATGAGCGTGTCCCTGTCTCCAGCCAGCGTGAGGAGATCCCTCTCCAGGATCAACGCTCGCAAGGCTGCAGGACCTGACAACATTCCTGGTCGTGTGCTAAAGGACTGTGCAGAGGAGCTCACAGATGTCCTTACAAACATCTTCAACACCTCCCTGAGCCAAGCTGTTGTCCCCACCTGCTTCAAGAGCACCACCATCATCCCGGTTCCAAAGAAGGCCTCTCCATCTTGCTTCAATGACTACTGCCCTGTGGCACTGACCCCCATCATCATGAAGTGCTTTGAGCAGTTAGTCTTGCAGCACATCAAATCCATCCTCCCTCCCTCCCTGGACCCCTACCAATTTGCATATCGGGCCAACCGGTCCACTGATGATGCAATCTCCACCGCCCTCCACTCAGCTCTCACTCACCTGGACACTAAGGACCCTTATGTGAGGATGCTGTTCTTTCAACACGATCATCCCCCAGCAGCTGATTAAGAAACTGGGCTGTCTAGAACTGAACACCTCGCCGTGCAACTGGTTGCTGGACTTCCTGTCCGGAAGACCACAGGCAGTCCAGGTCGGCAGCAACGCATCCAGCACCATCACGCTGAACACAGGGGCCCCCCAAGGATGTGTGCTCAGCCCCCTACTCTTCACCCTGCTGACCCACAACTGCACACCAACACACAAAACCAACCTCTTCGTCAAGTTTGCGGATGACACGACTGGTGGGGCTCATCAACAACAACGATGAGTCAAACTACAGGGACGAGGTGAGCCAACTGGCCGCGTGGTGCAGAGACAACAATCTCTCTCTTAATGTGGAGAAGATGAAGGAGATTGTTGTCGACTTCTGGAGAGCCTCCACCCAGCACCCTCCACTGACCATCAACGGTGCTGCTGTGGAGAGAGTGAGCAGTTCCTGGGTGTGCACCTCACTGAGGACCTCTCCTGGAGCAGCAACACCGTATCACTGGCCAGGAAAGCTCAGCAGTGCCTCTACTTTCTCCGCAGACTGAGTAGAGCCAGAGCACCAGTCCCCATCATGCACACCTTCTACCGTGGAACCACAGAGAGCATCCTGACCAGCTGCATCACTGTGTGGTACAGCGGCTGCACCGCATCCTGTTGGAAGACCCTGCAGCGCATAGTGAGAGCAGTTGAGAAGATCATCGGTGCCCCCTCCCCTCCCTCCAGGACATTTACAACACACGCCTGGCCCGCAAAGCACTGAGCATTGCAGGTGACTCCACCCATCCCAACCACAGCTTCTTCAGCCTCCTGCCTTCCAGGAGGAGAATGAGGAGCCTCCAGACAAGAACCAGCAGACTGAGAGACAGCTTTATCCACCAGGCCATCAGGCCCCCCCTTCCTTCTCTACAAACCAAATTGCACTGTGTACAGCCAATTGCTGTACACCAACTGTTTACACTGTATACATCTTTTCTTTTTGATATAGCTCACTGTTTATACTGTTCATTCTGTTCATACCGCCATATTTGCCATATTTATACTGTTCATATCTTTTAGATTTGCCACTGTCTTTCTTAGATATCTTTTAGCTTGTATATATTTTTTATATCTTATACTTTATATTTTATATTTCATGTTTATTGCTGTTTTCAGCAGGGATAAGAGGGAAACGCTATTTCAATTCTCTATGTCGTGTACATATGGCAGCATTGATAATAAAGTTGACTTGACTTAGCTCATGTTAGCTCAGTCTGTTAGCTGCTGTTAGCTCATGTTAGCTCAGTCTGTTAGCTGCTCTTAGCTGTTGTTAGCTCAGTCTGTTAGCTGCTGTTAACTGTTGTTAGCTGCTGTTAGCTCATGTTATCTCAGTCTGTTAGCTGCTGTTAGCTCAGTCTGTTAGCTGCTGTTAGCTCAGTCTGTTAGCTGCTGTTAGCTGTTGTTAGCTCAGTCTGTTAGCTGCTGTTAGCTCATGTTAGCTCAGTCTGTTAGCTGCTCTTAGCTGTTGTTAGCTCAGTCTGTTAGCTTCTGTTAGCTGCTGTTAGCTCAGTCTGTTAGCTGCTGTTAGCTGTTGTTAGCTCAGTCTGTTAGCTTCTGTTAGCTGCTGTTAGCTCAGTCTGTTAGCTGTTGTTAGCTCAGTCTGTTAGCTGCTGTTAGCTCATTGTGTGTACAGGTCTTACTTGGCGTAGGCCTTCTCCAGCAGAGCGCTCCAGAACTCTCTCCCCTCCGCTGAGTGGACGAACAACAGCTCTCCATCTTTGACCGGCAGACGGTCGTCGATCACCACGTCGACCCACTCACCAAACTGCCAGAACTACAGACAGACAGATAGACAGACAGGCAGACAGGCAGACAGGCAGACGTTGTGTTCACTGACAGTTGTACCTTTGTAAACATTACGTCTTCATGGTGCATTCGTACCTGGAAGTGGAAGATGCCGGCGTACTCTCCGACGTTGAAGTTCTGTCCATGTGGGACAACTCGAGCCAGAACTTCTTCGTTCAGGGTCAGAGAGGCGATGGCGGCGAGCAGCCAGCAGTCACCTGGATGACAGACAGGAAGAGGGCGGGGCTTAGGCCTTACATCTAATTGACTGTCAGTGACCTCCTTGAAAGGTGCTGAGTGTCGGAGTGTCAGAGTGTCCTCGAACACTCCATCAGCTTATCATACATGTATGTTTCTTTAAGAGCTGCTCTGCGCTCTGATTGGCTGGGCTCTCCCAGGCGTTTCCCTTTGTTACTATAGAAACCAGATGAACCACAAAGGTGACGTCACAGAGTCTCTACCTGTCGGCATGTTTACCGTTCCTGTTACCACGACGACAGACAAGCAGTGTCACACCTTGACGACCTCCAGCTGCTCACCAGATTGTCTTTATTGGAGTGAAGTCAGGTGACTTCCTGCTGCAGGTGATTTGACTTCCAAATAAGACCAAACCAGACCAGGTGGGAGGAGGCGAATGTTGTGTGAACGTTGTCAAACGTTGTTAATAAGTTGTCCTGACCATTGAAATGGATGTAAAACATGAATGTGACACCTTTCCTCATCACCTCTTTCACACCTTTCCTCATCACCTCTCCTTCACACCTTTCCTCATGACCTCTCCTTCACACCTTTCCTCATCACCTCTCTTTCACACATTTCCTCATCACCTCTCTTTCACACCTTTCCTCATCACCTCTCCTTCACACCTTTCCTCATGACCTCTCCTTTACACCTTTCCTCATCACCTCTCTTTCACACATTTCCTCATCACCTCTCTTTCACACATTTCCTCATCACCTCTCTTTCACACCTTTCCTCATCACCTCTTTCACACCTTTCCTCATCACCTCTCCTTCACACCTTTCCTCATGACCTCTCCTTCACACCTTTCCTCATCACCTCTCTTTCACACATTTCCTCATCACCTCTCTTTCACACCTTTCCTCATCACCTCTCCTTCACACCTTTCCTCAGGAACTCACTCTTGGCGCCCAATGTGGGGCCCCAATATCTGTTTTCCTCTGGAAGCAACGGCACTGGAAAAAAAAACCTGCAGGTGGATTGACTAAAAACCTCTGCCACGAGGTTCTTAAAACCCCATTTTGGCGTAGGCCAGGACCAGCTGAGAGAGGAGACAGTGACGGGGCCAACCACAGAAAAAAAAAAAGAGACGGACCCATGGAATAGCAGAAAGGAGACGGACCCATGGAATTTGGAAAAAAAAAAGAGGGTAAGTTGAATTCTGATCATTTATACCTAAGTTAGGGACTTAGAGAAGATACCTAAGTCAGGGACTTAGAAGCTAAATGTCTTTGGAATGACAATTTGAAAAATTCAATCCCTCAGGCCTGAGTAAACAAAAGACGTCCAGAGAAGTCAGAGACTTCGCCTGTATAGTGTTGCTTGTAAGTCAGAAATTTAAAGGTAACACTGGGAGTCTAGGACTCCGATAAAGCATGCTTTAGTGTTTGTATATATATATATATATATACCTAAAATAGATATAAATTCTACACAGGCTAAAAATAGAATAAGGTTTGATAACTATTAACATTGTTTTGGTGAATTGTCTGAGGACTAAAAACCATCATGGTGTCAACAGAAAGTCCACATACTTCACTGACCAGCTGCTAGGGTGAACTCCATACAAGCTGGTTGGCTGTTAAGGGGAGAATAAAGTAATTTTATGATGTGTGAATAATAATAAACTATAAATAAATAAGTAAATACACAAATAAATAAAGTTCTAAAAATGGGTAACAATCAAAGTCGATAGAACGATATAGTGGAGATGCCAGACGTTATGTAATGTGTAATGTTAAATACCTCAAGAGATGGCAGGAGAAGTATGATTTCGTAGGAAGATTAGATGTAGAAGAGTGTGAAGAGTTAGTGAAAGCTATTAGTGAGAAAGAGAAAAGGAAAGGTAAGTCAAGGAAAGAGGGACTGTTACAAAAATTAGGATTATACTGGGGTCCAGATGTTTTAATTCATATAGTATGTGTGTATCCTGTTTTTTGCATGTCTCGTGCACTTCTCTTATCTGCTCTGTGTCTTGCTGAGGCTGGTAGGGTGAGATAGAGTTCAACTATAAATTAATAATATAAGGACAGGGAGGACAGGTATTATTTGGATAAGAAACATCCTGCTCATTACTGAGCAGAGAACCAGGCAATGACGTTATGATGTTATCTGTATCAGTGGGGAGGTGTCAGAGACAGCCCATTAAAAGATGTATAAGAACCAACTGTTAGAGCTCCTCAGGGAGCCTTTTCTCTGTAACCCCTTTTGTGCGTTGCACTGTTAAACGCTCCTTCTTGTACAAGAATAATAAATTCAACTTAAACTTTGATACTTTGAATCCAGTCTTCCTTATTGAAGGGTCTTTCTTAAAAAATTCCCATAACAGCTATACAAATAAAATTTGATTTGATTTGATTCCTCATCACCTCTCCTTCACACCTCTCCTTCACACCTTTCCTTATCACCTCTCCTTCACACCTTTCCTCATGACCTCATGCACAGGAATAGAGGGAGTTGACCTTGGTTTGTGATTGGAGTACAGGGTGAAAGGGGGTGGGGCTTCACATATGGTTCTGGTCCAACCCGTTTTCAGCTCGTCAGAACGACACAGCGGCGTGAGGATGAACAGGTCTTACCCAGAGCGCCCTGACAGATGTCGGTCCTGGAGGCTCCGGACACGATGAACTCGGGGTCAGAGGTCAACTCCTGCACAGGAAATACATCACACATGAGCTGAGGGGGTCAGGACAGGCCCGGTCCAGGGGGGAGGGTAACACAGCAGCTTGTCGTCATGGTGACGAGTCTGTTTACTAAAGGACCTGAAGCTTTACATGCTGCTAACGTTAGCTGTTTGCTACTTTAACTGCTAACTGCTAACGGACTGGGCTCGTGGTGCTGCTAGCTGTCAGAACTTCACGGTGTAACACCAGCTAACAGAAGCTAACCGCTAACATCACGTGAAGCTAACTGTCCATCAGGAAAACGGAAAATCAAAGTTAGCTTGAATTTTATTTTTAAAATAGTTTGTTCATCGCGGGGACGCGATCAAATAATAAATATTAAATATTAACCCTCCATGACCTCCTTCATTCAGACATTTTTGTACATTTTTATCAACTTTTTTTTGATGATCATTTTGTGTGTTTCAGTTTGTGTCATGAACTTTTCTCTTTAGTAACTTTTTAAACGTCTTTTCCTCTCTCACGTCTTTAAACTGTGTTGGTGCATTTTGCTCCCTCTGCTCAGCTTCATGGTTAAAATGTAACGTCCAAACAAACTGCTATAAAATCATCTCATCAATATTTATTTCATAAATCTCTGAAACAACTTCAGACTTGCTCCAAACTACCAAACACTGAATAATTGTCCTGATTGTAACCCTTTAAATGTCAGTTTAATGATTTGAATGAGTCATTATTTATTACATAAAATGGTGTGTGTGTGTGTGTGTGTGTGTGTGTGTGCCGGCCAGCTATCATGTCTATGAAGGCAGCAGTAGTCTCTTCGACCCTGGACACCACAGTGTTGAGATAGACTGACACCTACTGCTCCCAACCAAAGCCAAACAATTAGTACTGCTGAGGACCTCAAGGCCCACATGTGACCTCGTGTAACCTAAGGATAGAACATTCCAGAACATGTGTCTTTGAAGAGGTGTTTGTTTACAAACATGACCTCAAACACAAAAACAACTGTTAGTGTGTTTATGCAGCTGAACATGAACACACACACACACACACACACACACACACACACACACATCACAGATATTTCTGTTTCAATGTGTTCATATTTTATGTGTTCTGTTGTTGAAGTTTGCACAATAAATGTTCACATTGATAAATCAGATGTTGATTTAAAAATTATATCACACACACACACACCATTTTATGTGATGAATAATGAATCATTCAGATCATTTAAAGGGTTACAATCAGGACAATTATTCAATGTTTGGTAGTTTGGAGCAAGTCTGAAGTTGTTTCAGAGATTTATGAAATAAATATTGATGTGATGATTTTATAGCAGTTTGATGGGAGGTGTACATTTTTACCACGAAGGTGTGCAGAGGGTAGTAAATTTGATGAGGGCACTAGAGTTAAAAGGTACAGTGTGTCAGATTTAGCGTCCCCTGCTAACCCTCCCATTCCAAGAGAAGCTACGGTGGCCTTCATGTGTCAAAAGACATCATCACCATGAGGAGCCTGTCAAGCCTGTTGAGGTTTAAATACTCTGTTAGCTGTTCTGCATGCTAATAAAAGCTAAGATTAGCAACGTAACGGTAAGAAGCTAATCTATCACTGCTGCTCCCTCAGCTGTTCTTATCAACATAACCACACATAAATAATAATAATAATAATAACATAATAATAACAATAATAAACACAATAATAATAATAATAACATACTAATAACATAATAATAACAATAATAAACATAATAATAATAAACATAATAATAATAATATAATAATAACAATAATAAACATAATAATAATAAACATAATAATAATAATATAATAATAACAATAATAAACATAATAATAATAAACATAATAAACATAATAATAATAATATAATAATAACAATAATAAACATAATAATAATAAACATAATAAACATAATAATAATAAACATAATAATAATAACATTAATAACAATAATAAACATAATAATAATAATAATAATAATAATAATAATAATAATGATAATTTAACTTCAAACTTTAACAAATCACTTCTTGTAAACAAAGATGGCGGACTCTGTCAGAGGACTCACTGGTTCATTACAGGTGAGTCCACCAAACAGGTTTGTGAAGTGACTCCACCCAGTTCAACAAACACACAGATGTAAACTGTAATCTATTACATACCTGTAATCTGTTATCTATCTGTAATCTGTAGTGATAATCTGTTTCCTGAGTGTTTGTCTGATCCTTCACTGATAAACATGTTTCAGAGATTATATTATATTATATTAGATTAGATTAGACCAGGTGTGATTAGGTGTGATCAGGTGTTTATCAGCCAATCAACAGCGACTTCAAAGCGACCAAAGTTTTATTGGTTGGACTGGGTCGGTACCGGGTTAGGTCTGTAATCATGAGAGAAATGACAGAGCTTCACTGACCGTCGGTCTCTCCCAGGACACCCCGCGGACCTTGTGGGAGTTCGGGCCCAGTTCTTTGAAGCCCAGAGAGGAGGGCAGTGCCGGAAACGTGTCGTCCTGGAACAGACGGCCGGTGTCGAGGCAGCGCTGCCGCAGAGACTCGAAGTCCTGGTTCAGGTACTTCACCGCCTGGCTGTTGGTTCCGATGCCCCGGTTCTTCTCCCGGAGGTGCTGCAGAGTGGCGGCGATGCCTGACATGATGCTGGGTCTGGAGCCTGGAGCCTGGAGAGGGTCTGGAAAGTTTTGGAGTGTGTGACGAGTGTCGAGGCTACAGGTGATGTGAAGAAGGGAACGTTCACTCTGCTGGCATTAAAGAGGCACAGCTGACCTGATGACAGGTGAGACTTCCGGTAAGCACCTTCAAAATAAAACTACTGTTTTCAGCCATTCCTGATCACACTCACGTAAACTGCTGTTAACATGTTTTATTTTAACATGGGGACTTATGGAGACTGACTCATTTCTGGAACCAGCCTCAAGTGGACGACAAGAGGAACTGCAGTTTGTGTTTCGCTTCACAGAGGTTCACGTTTGATTTACACACACGTGCTTTTATTGTGAAAACTGCAGATTTGATTTCCGGTGTAATTGTTGTTGCGTGAACTGAAGCAGGGATTTCCCGATGAGTCAGAAAGCTTCACTGTTTCCACCCTCATTACTTCGACTGTTGATTTCTGTCAGGGAGGAAGTAAAAAGGACTACAAATGCTGCAGGAAAACTACAAATATTACAGGAAAACTACAAATGCTGCAGGAAAACTACAAATATTACAGGAAAACTACAAATGCTGCAGGAAAACTACAAATATTACAAGAAAACTAAAATTGCTGCAGGAAAACTACAAATACTACAGGAAAACTACAGATATTACAGGAAAACTACAAATGCTGCAGGAAAACTACAAATACTGCAGGAAAACAAGAAATACTACAGGAAAACTACAAATACTGCAGGAAAACTACAAATACTGCAGCGTCCTCACCGTCTCATTGGTTTACTTCATCAATTTAATGAGTTTATTTAATGTAATCAATTATCGATAGTAATATAAATAATCAATAATCAATAGTAATATTAATCAATAAAATTAGAAAACAGTTTCTTCAAATTAAAAGTTTATTTCAGAAAAGACTTTTATTTTTTAATAATCAGTAATCAAAAATAATGATGACTCATCAATTATCAGATGAAAACAGACGTTTGGTTTTGATTTGATGACATCATTGTTTCACATCATGATGTCATCAGTACTGATGAATCAATAAATCAATTAATGATAATTAGGTGCTTAAGTGACTCCCAGCATGCACCTGGAGCAGGCGGCGTTCAGTTCATGGCGAGGCAGAGCCACTGCAGAAGAAGAAGAAGAGCTCAGTGATGATGTCATTAAAGGTAGAGCTGAATGGAACCAGCCGATCTGTTCTGGTTCCAGTCGGTTCAGTTTACCTGCTGCAGGTCCAGTTGGATCTTTCCCTCCTTCTTCTTGTCCAGAGTTCTGAAGACCTCTACGAGAAACCAAACAAAACTTTATCAACAAACTTTGTCAACAAACTTTATCACTAACATTTGTCGATAAAGTTTACACTCACTGAATAACATCTCCAGACGGATCAAACAGCTGATGAAACAGTCGAAGTCGATCGAAAAACTGACGTCAGCGTAACCACTGACGACTTCCTGAACTACCGCACTGTTCACCTGGAAACCTGAACGCAGAGAGAGACATCAATACCTGATCAATACTTGATCAGTTCATACAAACACGTGGAGCCTCCTCTGTAGCAGTTTGAAGTTCTGGTCTAACCTCAGAACCACCAGCAGAACCAGAGGTCCACCTGTCGGACGTTAGATCAACGTTCATGAATGTTACCTGCTTCAGCGAGCGCCGACCTCATCTCATGACTGCTCATCGTACCCGAACCGTCCGAGTCATGACTCCTGAAGATCTCCTGCAGAACCAGAGGAACTTCATTCAGTGAACGCCTCACCAGATAAACACGGAATGTCAGTGAACACCTCACCAGATCAACAGTCAGTGAACGCCTCACCAGATATTTCTGCATCTTGGTCCACAGAGTGTGAAACTCCAACAGACCCAGTTTAGTGCTGCCGTCCATCTGAAGAAGAGTCAAAGAACAGAACGTCTGTCTGCCTGTCTGTCTGTCTGCATGTCTGTGGTTGAAGGATACATCCAGCAGGCTGATGATGTTGCGGCAGGTCTGCAGACTGAATCCGTCAGTTTTTACATCAGATCCTTCAAACAAACAGAACATAAGTCAGTTCACTGTGACATCACAGTGACATCACTGTGACATCACTGTTAACATGGTGTCACAGTGATTTCAAAGGTCACATCCTGTCTGTGAGTGTGTGTCATGTGACCATTCTCACTCTGAGCGACCACTTTGTCCAGAATCTGCTGCAGCTCGAAGGCAGAGATCTCCGAGTCCTGCAAACACAGACGGGACGTTCAGATTTCAGCTCCACAGGAAGTGAGTTTACGACCATGTTTGGTAAAAATGTTTTTACGTTTCCACAAATCTGAGCAAAGAGACGTTTGAAGTGCGGATCCACGTCATCCTGTCCGACGTCCGGCTGAAAGGAGACAGAGTTTGACTGAGAGACACAAAGACACGAACCGTCTGAAGACCTGTCCTCAGCTTCCACACATACAAACCTCTGAGATGTCAGCGTCAACTTCCTCCTCCATCGGACTGAAACAGACACCAAACACACCATTACCATGACGACCACAACAACAAATAATAATCACCATGATGACCACACCAAGCTAACAATGAGGATCATCACGTCTGTGTGCGGCTGACCTGCTGTGCGCCTGTTTCTCCGTGAACACTCTGAGGACGAAGCTTCCTTTGCGGTGCGGCTCGAAGGTGGACGGGATGACGGCGTACTCTCCAGGCGGCAGCTTGAAGCGGTTGCACACCTCCCGCAGGTTAATGAAGTTCTGACTCCGAGCCACCGCCGTCCTCCTCAGCAGGACGTCCGGACCCAGGTGGACGTTACTACAACCTTTATACTGACCATAGAAGAAGAAGATCAGACTTTATACTGACCACAGAGGAAGAAGAACAGACTTTATACTGACCTCAGAGGAAGAAGATCAGACTTTATACTGACCTCAGAGGAAGAAGATCAGACTTTATACTGACCTCAGAGGAAGAAGAACAGACTTTATACTGACCTCAGAGGAAGAAGATCAGACTTTATACTGACCTCAGAGGAAGAAGATCAGACTTTATACTGACCTCAGAGGAAGAAGATCAGACTTTATACTGACCTCAGAGGAAGAAGATCAGACTTTATACTGACCTCAGAGGAAGAAGAACAGACTTTATACTGACCTCAGAGGAAGAAGATCAGACTTTATACTGACCTCAGAGGAAGAAGATCAGACTTTATACTGACCTCAGAGGAAGAAGATCAGACTTTATACTGACCTCAGAGGAAGAAGATCAGACTTTATACTGACCTCAGAGGAAGAAGAACAGACTTTATACTGACCTCAGAGGAAGAAGATCAGACTTTATACTGACCTCAGAGGAAGAAGATCAGACTTTATACTGACCTCAGAGGAAGAAGATCAGACTTTATACTGACCACAGAAGAAGAAGAAGATCAGAACTCACCTCATCAGGAACCTGAAAGAAAAAAACAAAAACAGACAAAATATCAAAAACATGGAAGTATAGTGTGTGTACAGTGTGTACAGTGTGTGTGCAGTGTGTGTATCAGTACCTGGTAGATGGCGAATCCGATGGTGTTCAGGTCTCGTCCGAAGCGTCTCTCTCTGCGAGCGTCTTTCTGCATCAGACCAATCAGAGCGGTGCAGCCGTCCTCACCGTCATGAGGGTCGTCGTCCACGTCCTCAAGCCGGATGAAGAACTGAGGGTTGGAGCAGAACGTGGCTGCAGAGAACACAGAACAATCGACACATCAGAGAACACGGAACGATCGACACGTCAGAGAACACATAGAGATCGACACGTCGGAGAACACGGAACGATCGACACGTCAGAGAACACGTAGAGATCGACACGTCAGAGAACATGTAGAGATCAACACGTCGGAGAACACGAAACGATCGACACGTCAGAGAACACGTAGAGATCGTCACGTCGGAGAACACGGAACAATCGACGCGTCGGAGAACACGGAACGATCGACACGTCAGAGAACACGTAGAGATCGACACGTCGGAGAACACGGAACAATCGACGCGTCGGAGAACACGGAACGATCGACACGTCAGAGAACACGTAGAGATCGACATGTCGGAGAACACGGAACAATCAACGCGTCGGAGAACACGGAACGATCGACACGTCAGAGAACACGCAGACATCGACACGTCGGAGAACACGGAACGATCGACACGTCAGAGAACACGTAGAGATCGACACGTCGGAGAACACAGAACGATCGACACGTCGGAGAACACGGAACAATCGACACATCAGAGAACACGGAACAATATGATAATGATATTCCTCATCACATTATGACACCACACTGAGACAGCTGTAACCATGGTAACTGAGGTTCCAGCTGTCACAGCTGGTCGGTCTGTACCTGGGTAGTTCCTGCAGCCTCCGGCGGTGGAGCCAACTCGCCACACACCGTCAAACTCGCTGTAGCTCCAACGGCCGACCTCGTCACTGGTCAGCGTGTCGGGTCTCAGGTTACAGATGTCGAGGCGGGAAAACTGACACAGGAAGTCAGGGAAGGACATCCTGCAGCCAGCAGAGAGAGGAAGAAGAAGAAAGATCTGTTTGAACAATTCTGATTGGATGAATCAGGTCCAAAGATCAGATCAACAAAAATAATTAAAACTATAAAATAATTAATAATTCAAATAATCCAGAACCCATCAGAACCCACCAGAACTCTCCATCCTCAGCAGAGTGATCCAGTTTCTTCTTCTCCTCTGGCTGAACTCCATCCCACTCCTTCGAACTGACAAACACAGAAATATCAGACGATCCTAAACATCACCTGAACAGACCTGGACCTAGACGGACCAGTACGAGGCCATGGACTCAGACGGACCAGTATGAGGACCTGGACTCACTTGTCGCTCCAGGCTCCGGTCCACTCCACTTGGCCCCAGGGGTTCCTGATCCTCAGCAGCTTAACGGGAGAACCAAAGTGAAGAACCTGCAGGAGCAAAAACCAACTGAGTCCAGGTGGGTCACCATGTGGTCCAGACCAGGAGAGAACGGCTGCAGAAGCTAACATTGGTCATTCATGATGTGTCACAGGTTAAAAACCCGCTCCTCTGTGTATTTCAGACAACACGTTCAAACGTTAATATTTCACAGAATGCCTCACCTGCTGTGCTGCAGTGATAGAGTAGGCATGACCTTTAACCAGTTTCTGACGAGTGATGGCCTCCGTCTCATATGAGCTGGAGATCTGAAAAACATAAATAAATATATGTTTGTATATGTTAGATTATATACTTTATTCATCCCACAACGGGGAAATTTACTAATTTATTAATGTGTTTATGTGTTATTAATGTGTTTATGTATGTTATTCATGTGTTTTTATGTGTTATTAATGTGTTTATGTATGTTATTCATGTGTTTTTATGTGTTATTAATGTGTTTATGTATGTTATTCATGTGTTTTTATGTGTTATTAATGTGTTTATGTATGTTATTCATGTGTTTATATGTGTTATTAATGTGTTTATGTATGTTATTCATGTGTTTATATGTGTTATTAATGTGTTTATTTATGTTGTGTGTTTGTAATACTGCAGCAGGTTCATGCTAACGAGCTAATGACTGAATGTTCTGCATGCAGCTTTTAAAGCGTCTGTGAGTTTTTGAATGTTACGTCAATGGAGCAGCCGAGCAGCGAGCCGAGATTCAGCGCCTTCCTCATGATGTTGAACAGGAAGGGTGGAGCCCTGTTCAGGTCGTAGCTCTCTGCAATTCCTCCGGTGAAGTCCTCAAAACCTTCGATACTCGAGCCTCCAGTCAGAGCCTCGTACGAGCTGTTCACCCTGCAGGAGGACCAACAGCACTTAAGTTAGCTTAGCTTAGCTTAGCTTAGTTCAATACTTCAATATAAACAGTTTAGCTGCTTTGTCCGTCTGTTAGCGCTCCTCACATCCACCTCTTCAGCTCCAGCAGCTTCCTCAGCCGCCATTTTCTCAACGCAGATCGTCCCTCCCCTTCAGCTACGGAGACAAAATGGCGTCCACTGAGGACGAGAAGTGTCCAGCACCACTGTGAAGCTTCACCGGTGAACAGGCTCATGGGTAACAGGTGATGGTGTCATGGTCATGTCTGAAGGAACGAGGCGAGGTTCAACACTCGGCCCTGTTCAGGTGCAGACGTGTTGACAGGTCACAGTTTGAGGTGAATCAGAGTAAATCAGGTGTTGTTTGATAAAGAGCTGAGTCAGCAGCTGTTGTCTGTTTGTTTTCCAGGCTGCTCCACGTCGACTGTTTGCTCAGTAAACCTCCTCCACCCAGCTAATCACCTCCAACACACCGACACCTCCTGCTGCCGGAGCCAGCTGAGGTTCACAAAGCTTCAGCTTGAGCTTCAGTCACAACAAACAGCTTCAGCTTCATTGGAATGTTGTGTTCAGGTGACTGACCCATGCACCTGAACACCTGAACTCAGAAAACATTGACTGCACATCCACAGAGGGAGGAGTCACTTCAGGACGCATTCAGTCCAAATCAGGCGATCAGCTCAGAGCCGTGTGGGTGTGTGTGTTTGTGCTGTGAAACAATCAGAAAATAACTTTGACACACTGACAGGGGTGAACACACAACACCCGTTCAGACCAACAAAGACTGGTGTGTTCACAGCAGAGCCTGACGTAGTCTGAACCACCCGAGGGTCATCACAAGACCTGAAAGAGCGTCTACGAGCTCCACACAGCAACGCTACTTTAGTCAGTCCAGTCTACAGTCAGTCTGTCTACAGTTAGTCCAGTCTAAACTCAGTCTGTCTATAGTCAGTCCAGTCTAAACTCAGTCTGTCTACAGTCAGTCTGTCTACAGTCAGTCTGTCTATAGTAAGTCCAGTCTAAACTCAGTCTGTCTACAGTCAGTCCAGTCTAAACTCAGTCTGTCTACAGTCAGTCCAGTCTAAACTCAGTCTGTCTACAGTCAATCCAGTCTACAGTCAGTCTGTCTACAGTCAGTCTGTCTACAGTCAGTCCAGTCTACAGTCAGTCCAGTCTAAACTCAGTCTGTCTAAAGTCAGTCTGTCTACAGTCAGTCTGTCTAAACTCAGTCTGTCTACAGTCAGTCCAGTCTACAGTCAGTCTGTCTAAAGTCAGTCTGTCTACAGTCAGTCCAGTCTACAGCCAGTCTGTCTAAAGTTAGTCTGTCTAAAGTCTGTCCAGTCTAAACTCAGTCTGCTACAGTCAGTCTGTCTAAAGTCAGTCCAGTCTACAGTCCGTCTGTCTAAAGTCTGTCCAGTCTAAACTCAGTCTGTCTACAGTCAGTCTGTCTAAAGTCTGTCCAGTCTAAACTCAGTCTGTCTAAAGTCAGTCCAGTCTACAGTCAGTCTGTCTACAGTCAGTCCAGTCTAAAGTCAGTCCAGTCTAAAGTCAGTCTGTCTACAGTCAGTCCAGTCTAAAGTCAGTCTGTCTACAGTCAGTCCAGTCTAAAGTCAGTCCAGTCTACAGTCCGTCCAGTCTAAAATCAGTCCAGTCTACAGTCAGTCCAGTCTAAAGTCAGTCCAGTCTACAGTCAGTCCAGTCTAAAGTCAGTCTGTCTACAGTCAGTCCAGTCTAAAGTCAGTCCAGTCTAAAGTCAGTCCAGTCTAAACTCTGTCCAGTCTACGGTCAGTCCAGTCTAAACTCTGTCTACAGTCTGTCCAGTCTAAACTCAGTCTGTCTACAGTCAGTCTGTCTAAAGTCTGTCCAGTCTAAACTCAGTCTGTCTACAGTCAGTCTGTCTAAAGTCTGTCCAGTCTAAACTCAGTCTGTCTACAGTCAGTCCAGTCTACAGTCAGTCTGTCTACAGTCAGTCCAGTCTAAAGTCAGTCCAGTCTAAAGTCAGTCTGTCTACAGTCAGTCCAGTCTAAAGTCAGTCCAGTCTACAGTCCGTCCAGTCTAAAATCAGTCCAGTCTACAGTCAGTCCAGTCTAAAGTCAGTCTAGTCTACAGTCGGTCCAGTCTAAAGTTAGTCTGTCTACAGTCAGTCCAGTCTACAGTCAGTCTGTCTAAACTCAGTCTGTCTACAGTCAGTCCAGTCTAAAGTCAGTCTGTCTACGGTCAGTCCAGTCTACAGTCAGTCTGTCTAAACTCAGTCTGTCTACAGTCAGTCCAGTCTACAGTCAGTCTGTCTAAACTCAGTCTGTCTACAGTCAGTCCAGTCTAAAGTCAGTCTGTCTACGGTCAGTCCAGTCTACAGTCAGTCTGTCTAAACTCAGTCTAGTCTACAGTCAGTCCAGTCTAAAGTCAGTCTGTCTACGGTCAGTCCAGTCTACAGTCAGTCTGTCTAAACTCAGTCTGTCTACAGTCAGTCCAGTCTACAGTCAGTCTGTCTACGGTCAGTCCAGTCTAAAGTCAGTCCAGTCTACAGTCAGTCCAGTCTAAACTCAGTCTGTCTACAGTCAGTCCAGTCTAAAGTCAGTCCAGTCTACAGTCAGTCTGTCTACGGTCAGTCCAGTCTACAATCAGTCTGTCTAAACTCAGTCTGTCTACAGTCAGTCCAGTCTAAAGTCAGTCTGTCTACAGTCAGTCCAGTTTAAAGTCAGTCCAGTCTTCAGTCAGTCCAGTCTACAGTCAGTCCAGTCTAAAGTCAGTCTGTCTAAACTCAGTCTGTCTACAGTCAGTCTGTCTACAGTCAGTCCAGTCTAAAGTCAGTCCAGTCTACAGTCAGATGGTGTGTTGAACACTTCTCGTCCTCAGTGGACCACTGGCGTTGAGAAAATGGCGGCTGATGAAGCTGAAGAGGTTTTACTTAAACACATTCATGCTTTGAGCTAATTGCTAACAACAACATGCTAACATTAGCTGATAAGCATGGGAATGTTGTTGGCGCTAACATGAACGTTGGTCTTACTTGGCGTAGGCCTTCTCCAGCAGGGCGCTCCAGAACTCTCCTCCCTCTGCTGAGTGGACGAACAGCAGCTTCCCGTCTCTGGTGGGCAGCCGGTCATCCACGACCACGTCCACCCACTCCCCATACTGCCACAGCTACAGGTACAAACAAACATTATGTCACTTCCTGTAGAGGCTCCACACACTCTCTGTGCTGCTAAAGCACAGGTGTGTGTTCAGGTGTTTCACAGGTGTGTGTTCAGGTGTTTCTCAGGTGTGTGTTCAGGTGTTTCACAGGTGTTTCTCAGGTGTTTCTCAGATGTGTGTTCAGGTGTTTCATAGGTGTTTCTCAGGTGTGTGTTCAGGTGTTTCACAGGTGTGTGTTCAGGTGTTTCTCAGGTGTGTGTTCAGGTGTTTCACATGTGTTTCTCAGGTGTTTCACGGATGTGTGTTCAGGTGTTTCACATGTGTTTCTCAGGTGTTTCACAGGTGTGTGTTCAGGTGTTTCTCAGGTGTGTTCAGGTGTTTTCTCAGGTGTGTGTTCAGGTGTGTTTCAGCTCACCTGGAAGTGGAAGATGCCAGCGTACTGTGACTTGAAGCTCTGTCCAGGAGGAACCACTCTGTTCAGGATCTGAGGGTCCAGAGTCAGAGAGGCGATGGCAGCCAGCAGCCAGCAGTCACCTGACACACACAGTAGGTCACATGATCACACCTGTCATAGGTCACACAGGTGTGTGTGTGTGTGTGTGTGTGTGTGTGCGTGTGTGTGTGTGTGTGTGTGTGTGTCTCCTCACCCAGTACTCCCTGACAGATGTCCGTCCTCTTTGCTCCGTCAACAATGAACTGAGGGTCAGAACACAGCTCCTGATTGGACGAGACAGCAGGTTACAGTATCTCGCACAAGGACACTTCGACATGCAGACTGGAGGAGCCGGGGATCGAACACCGATCATCTGATTAGTGGACAACCCGCTCTACCTCCAAGCCACAGCCTGAATACTCTGAGTACTCTGTCTGAGCATTTACATGTTGATCACTGAGTTTAATACTTGATGACATCATTATGACACCATAATGTTAATATAACTTTATGTTTGATGCAGTGACTTAAGCATTCAGATCTCTGCTCTCCTGTCCTCACCCGTCCTTACCTGTGCTCACCTGTTCTCACCTGTCCTCACTCGTCCTCACCCGTCCTTACCTGTGCTCACCTGTCTTCACCTGCCCTCACCTTTCCTCACCTGTCCATACCTGTGCTCACCCGTCCTTACCTGTGCTCACCTGTCTTCACCTGCCTTCACCCGCCCTTACCGGTGCTCACCTGTGCTCACCTGTCCTCACCCGTCCTTACCTGTGCTCACCCATCTTCACCCGTCCTCACCTGTGCTCACCTGTCCTCGCCTGTCTTCACCTGTGCTCACCTGTCCTTACCTGTGCTCACCTGTGCTCACCTGTCCTCACCCGTCCTTGTCTGTGCTTACCTGTGCTCACCTGTCTTCACCTGCCCTCACCCGTCCTTACCTGTGCTCACCTGTCTTCACCTGCCCTCACCTTTCCTCACCTGTCCATACCTGTGCTCACCCGTCCTTACCTGTGCTCACCTGTCTTCACCTGCCTTCACCCGCCCTTACCGGTGCTCACCTGTGCTCACCTGTCCTCACCCGTCCTTACCTGTGCTCAACCAACTTCACCCGCCCTCACCTGTCCTCGCCTGTCCTCGCCTGTCTTCACCTGTGCTCACCTGTCCTTACCTGTGCTCACCTGTGCTCACCTGTCCTCACCCGTCCTTATCTGTGCTTACCTGTGCTCACCTGTCTTCACCTGCCCTCACCCGTCCTTACCTGTGCTCACCTGTCCTCACCTGTGCTCACCTGTCCTTACCTGTGCTCACCTGTGCTCACCTGTCTTCACCTGCCCTCACCCGTCCTTACCTGTGCTCACCTGTCCTCACCTATCTTCATCTGTCCTCACCTATCCTTACCTGTCCTCACCTGTGCAGGTGTAACAGCAGCTCTGATGTTGTCTGGTTAATAATGAACACAAAATGAGTCACACTCTTATTTTAATAACAGGAAGTGGTTTGATTTAATCTTTAATGTCCTGAAAGTGGAAATAGGCCGTGAGTAGGTCGACCTGCTGGGCGGAGGGCTAGTTCCAGTGCATAATGGGTAAATGATGTAACGTGTTAATCACTGAGATAAGCTGGTCGGTGAACAGAGCCAGGCTAGCTGATTACCCCTGTTTCCAGTCTTTATGCTAAGCTAAGCTAAGCTAGCCTAAGCAGTCTTTAGTGACATGTCATGTTTCCAAACGTAAACATGTCATGTGATCTCACAGCAGGTTGACCGACTCACTGTTTCCACTTTGAGGACATTAAAGATTAAATCAAACCACTTCCTGTTATTAAAATAAGAGCATGACTCATTTTGTGTTCATTATTAACCAGACCACTTTAGAGCTGCTGTTACACCTGCACAGGTGAGGACAGGTGAGGATAGGTGAGGATAGGTGAGGACAGGTGAGGACGGGTGAAGATGGGTGAGCACAGGTAAGGACGGGTGAGGACAGGTGAGCACAGGTGAGCACAGGTGAGCAACGGTAAGGGCAGGTGAAGGCAGGTGAAGACAGGTGAGCACAGGTAAGGACGGGTGAGCACAGGTATGGACAGGTGAAGACGGGTGACTCTGTCTGTCTGTCTCTTTGTCTGTCTGTCTCTCTGTCTGTCTGTCTTCCTAGTCTGGATCGAGGATCTGAGGACAGACTGTAAAGTCTCTGGTGGTCTTTAGTCTCTTTTAGCTCCTTGTTTTGGTTGTTCAGGCTCAAACCCACAACACTTTGTGCACACGGTGAATGTGTGGACCATAAACTGTGATGAACGGACCTGAAGGACGATCATGGACCGTTGTTTGTTCTGAAGAACACTGATGGATAATCAGACTCACCGTGGGTCGTTTCCACTCCACTCCGATGGTTTTGGAGGAGTATCGTCCCAGCTGGTTGTATCCTAGAGAGTCCCAGTCTGCGGGGAAGGTCGGATCGCAGAACAGCGAGCCCGACTGCAGACACTCCCTCCGCAACTGCTCAAAGTCCTGCTGGTTGAAGGCGACGGCGTTGGCCTGGCTGCCGGCGCCATCCTCCTCCCGGGCCTTCCTCCTGGCCAACTCTGCCGCCATACTCGTCATCTTGAGAGTCCGTGAGTCTGAAGATGGTCGAAAGAACTGTTGTGTACCAACTAGAGCTTCAAAGACTACAAAGACTACCAAAGACTACCAAAGACTACTAGAGACTACTAGAGACTACTAAAGACTACTAGAGACTACTAAAGACTACTAAAAGGTCTGAAGATGAGAGTCAACTCACAACCTGCCAAAAGTCTGCTGAAATTGAGCCGAGAGTCTGAACTGAGGTCTGCTGAGTCAGTCTGAGGTGTGAAATGCGATCTGGTAGTGTGTGTGCGTCTCAGGAATAAAGGTGGTCAGGTGTAAGGAGGCGGGGCTTTGGTCCAGGCGATATCAGCTGCATTATTCAGAGAGTAAACAGTTTGATAAGATGTTTACACTCAGCACCAACACCTGAAACACACCTGAACAGACCTGAAACACATCTAAAGACACCTGAACACGTGAACACATGTGAACACACCTGAACACACCTGAACAGACCTGAAACACATCTGAAGACACCTGAAGAGACCTGAAGAGACCTAACCACACCGAAACACACCTGAACACACCTGAAACACATCTGAAGACACCTGAAGAGACCTAACCACACCTGAAACACACCTGAACACTTGCTCGATGTTGGTTCAGTTTCTCCATCTGGGGTCCACTTTGGACCGGGTCAATCTCTGATGTGTTCTGACCCTGTTGGGTTTGGACTCTTCCTCCTCTCATGGGGTTCTGCAGGGTCCTGTCCTGGCCCGGTTCTCTTCTCTGCAGGTGCTCTCTGCTGTGCTGACTGTGGTGACGTCATGTGTTGTCTCTGACATCACAGAAATGATCCTCCTCTCTCCTGATGTCATCACATCAGGCGCTGCATGTGGCCGCACACCTCTCCAGTGTGTGTGTGTGGTCCTGTGCATGTGTGTTCCGACAGGTGCCAGCTGGATGGGTTCAAAGCAGAAGAATAATTTCATGTGTGTAATATAACATGATTAATAAAGTTTCAACTTAACTTAACAACACACAGATCTCCATGGTAACAGTCATGAAAGAGTTTTATTTTGACTCTGAGAAACGTTTAATCTTCATCATCATCATCACCATATTTAACTTCTTGTTTCAGAGATGTTAACATGTGATGTGATCTGAACATGATGGGCGGGGCTGTCCACAAAGTTTTGGCCATCAGATTTTTATTTCCGGATTTAATGACAGACAGACAGACAGACAGAGAGACAGGCAGAGAGACAGACAGACAGACGGAGGCAGACAGCCAGATTCAGGCAGACAGGCAGCAGAGGAGGGGCTGTGGTTGGAGCCTCTCTCTGGCTCCTCCCGCTCTCAGGGCGGAGGTCTGACTGACTCTGGCTGTCTGTCTGAGGGGAAAGTTTTGAAGTAGCTCCGGACTCTGTTCAACTTTTCTGGAACTTCTTCGTCGCCTCCATCATGTCTGGCGTGGCTTCCACTCTGGCCAAGAAGCGGGCCCTGGCAGCTGGGTTCGGCACCAACGCCAAAGCGGTTCCGTACCTGAACCAGAACTTCGAGGTTCTGCGGGCGCAGTGCCGCTCCGCAGGAAAACTCTTCTGCGACCCGACCTTCTCCGCCGCGCCCGAGGCGCTGGGCTTCAATGAGCTGGGCCGAAGCTCCCACAAGGTCCGGGGAGTCACCTGGAAGAGACCCACGGTAAGAACCCGGGCCTGGTTCTGGATCTAGTTCAGGATGAGTGGGTTGGTCACAGGGGCGGACCGAGAGGGGGGGGGGGGGGGGGGGGCATAACTCTGATGATGGAAAAAAAAAAAAATCAAAAAGTTATTACAGAGTTTTATAAATATATAAATAATGTATGCAACAGTTATTACACTATTATGACAGAAAGATGTCAGTGATGTCATAGTGATGTCATAGTTTTATTTCCTGAAGTTTTTGGATGTTTTTAAACATTTGAACGTGAACATGTGAGTCATTGTTCATTCCTCAGAGATGAGTCAGAAACAGGAGGGAGGACTGCAAACATGAAATATATCAGATATGTACACAGTCACATGACACTCTGACTTCCTGTTCCTATATACAAACTGTCCTGCAAAGAAGAGCATCGCTTCATACATGAATCAATATCATGTAAACATGTGAACATGTGATCATGTAAACCTACAGAGCTGCTGAACACAGCTGAAGTGATGTGATGATGTCTGTATGAACATTTAAGTATTTTATGATGGAGGACTGTGAGGGACCAGGACCAGGATCAGGATCAGGATCAGGTTCAGGACCAGGATCAGGTTCAGACCTGCAGGACTCTTTACATCATCTTTAACTGTCACTTTGAGAAGTTTGACCTCTCAGGTATTTCAGGAATTTATGAAGTTGTAGAAGCATTTTTTTCGCAAACTAAACTCCAGTCAAACCTGTGCTGAGACCAGATGGATCACTGAGTCTAACCTGATCCACAATCTGTTTGGCACAACTTTGTCTTTGGAAAGTTACAGAGCTGACTCCAGTCAGGTTTCTGAGACGACGAACAAACAACCACAAAGAGACACAAAACAACACAAAGAGACACAAAACAACATAAAGAGACACAAAACAACATAAAGAGACACAAAGCAACACAAAAAGACAAAAAACAACACAAACACAAAACAACACAAAGACACAAAACAACCACAAAGAGAGAGACACAAAACAACATAAAGAGACACAACACAACCACAAAGAGACACAAAACAACCACAAAGAGACACAAAACAACCATAGAGAGGCACAAAACAACACAAAGAGACACAAAACAACACAAAGAGACACATAACAACACAAAGAGACACAAAACAACCACAAAGAGACACAAAACAACATAAAGAGACACAACACAACCACAAAGAGACACAAAACAACCACAAAGAGACACAAAACAACACAAAGAGACACAAAACAACCACAGAGAGGCACAAAACAACACAAAGAGACACAAAACAACACAAAGAGACACATAACAACACAAAGAGACACAAAACAACCACAAAGAGACACAAAACAACATAAAGAGACACAACACAACCACAAAGAGACACAACACAACCACAAAGAGACACAAAACAACACAAAGAGACACAAAACAACCACAGAGAGGCACAAAACAACACAAAGAGACACAAAACAACACAAAGAGACACATAACAACACAAAGAGACACAAAACAACCACAAAGAGACACAAAACAACATAAAGAGACACAAAACATAAAAAGACACAAAACAACACAAAGAGACACAAAACAACATACCGACACACAAACAACATAAAGAGACACAAAACAACATAAAGAGACACAAAACAACCACAAAGAGACACAAAACAACACAAAGAGACACAAAGAGACACAAAACAACACAGAGACACAAAATAACCACAAAGAGACACAAAACAACACAAAGAGACACAAAACAACCACAGAGAGGCACAAAACAACACAAAGAGACACAAAACAACACAAAGAGACACATAACAACACAAAGAGACACATAACAACACAAAGAGACACAAAACAACCACAAAGAGACACAAAACAACACAAAGAGACACAAAACAACATAAAGAGACACAAAACATAAAAAGACACAAACAACATAAAGAGACACAAAACAACATAAAGAGACACAAAACAACCACAAAGAGACACAAAACAACACAAAGAGACACAAAGAGACACAAAACAACACAGAGACACAAAATAACCACAAAGAGACACAAAACAACACAGAGACACAAAATAACCACAGAGACACAAAACAACATAAAGACACACAAAACAACACAAAGCAACACAAAGAGACACAAAGAGACACAAAACAACACAAAGCAACACAAAGAGACACAAAACAACATTCCGACACACAAACAACATAAAGAGACACAAAACAACCCAAAGAGACACAAAACAACCACAAAGAGACACAAAACAACACACCCACAAAGAGACACAAAACAACACGCAGAGACACAAAACAATCACAAAGAGACACAAAACAACATAAAGCGACACAAAACAACACAAAGAGACACAAAACAATCACAGAGAGACACAAAACAACACATAGAGACACAAAACAACATAAAGAGACACAAAACATAAAAAGATACAAAACAACACAAAGAGACACAAAACAACATAAAGAGACGCAAAACATAAAAAGACACAAAACAACATAAAGAGACACAAAACATAAAAAGACACAAAACAACACAAAGAGACACAAAACAACATAAAGAGACACAAAACAACACAAAGAGACACAAAGAGACACAAAACAACATTCCGACACACAAACAACATAAAGAGACACAAAACAACCCAAAGAGACACAAAACAACCACAAAGAGACACAAAACAACACACAGAGACACAAAACAATCACAAAGAGACACAAAACAACATAAAGAGACACAAAACAACACAAAGCAACACAAAGAGACACAAAGAGACACAAAACAACACAAAGCAACACACAGAGACACAAAACAATCACAAAGAGACACAAAACAACATAAAGAGACACAAAACAACACAAAGAGACACAAAACAACCACAAAGAGACACAAAACAACACAAAGAGACACAAAACAACCACAGAGAGACACAAAACAACATAAAGAGACACAAAACAATCACAGAGAGACACAAAACAACACATAGAGACACAAAACAACATAAAGAGACACAAAACATAAAAAGACACAAAACAACACAAAGAGACACAAAACAACATAAAGAGACGCAAAACATAAAAATACACAAAACAACATAAAGAGACACAAAACATAAAAAGACACAAAACAACACAAAGAGACACAAAACAACATAAAGAGACACAAAACATAAAAAGACACAAAACAACACAAAGAGACACAAAACAACATAAAGAGACACAAAACAACACAAAGACACAAAACAACATAAAGAGACACAAAACAACATACAGACACACAAAGAGACACAAAACAACACAAAGAGACACAAAACAACCACAAAGAGACACAAAACAACATAAAGAGACACGAAACAACATACAGACACACAAACAACATAAAGAGACACAAACAACACAAAGAGACACAAAACAACACAAAAAGACACAAAACAACATAAAGAGACACGAAACAACATACAGACACACAAAGAGACACAAAACAACATAAAGAGACACGAAACAACATACAGACACACAAAGAGACAAAACAACATAAAGAGACACAAAACAACACAAAAAACAACACAAAGAGACACAAAACAACACAAAGAGACAAAACAACACAAAAAACAACACAAAGAGACACAAAACAACATAAAGAGACACGAAACAACATACAGACACACAAAGAGATACAAAACAACATAAAGAGACACGAAACAACATACAGACACACAAAGAGACAAAACAACATAAAGAGACACAAAACAACACAAAAAACAACACAAAGAGACACAGAGCAACACAAAGAGACACAAAACAACACAAAGAGACAAAACAACACAAAGAGACACAAAACAACCACAAAGAGACACAAAACAACACAAAGAGACACAAAACAACATAAAGAGACAAAACAACTCAAAAGACAGACAGTATCTGTGTTTCTTGTCAGTTTCTCAGTGTTTCTCTCGTCCATCAGGAACTCATTTCTAATCCTGAATTTATCCTTGGCGGAGCCACCAGGACCGACATCTGCCAGGGAGCCCTGGGTGAGTTTTCCTGACCGTCCCTGAACACATCACAGCCTCCAGACTGTCCCTGAACACACCAGGGCCCACATCAGTCATGTGCAGACAGGTCTTAGCTGTTAACCTTAGAACTTCAGAACCAGAACTTCCTGCAGGTTCTGGTCAGACTGAGACGCTGTTACTTGTTGAGCTTCAGTCTTATTAAATCTGGGTCCAGTTCAAAGAATAATTCTGAGTTTGTCTGAACTCACTTTGAACACCTGGTGGTACCTGCAGGATTCATGACATCATGACTAGAATGGAGCCAATCACTGTGCAGTATGAACCTGTCAGGCTAAACTGAGGGTTTAGACATCAGACTGTGCACAGCAGAACTGTTTAATGTGAACCAGCTGAGGATTTGGACCGGCTGTAATTAGAGGGCGCTGCCAGGCTGAGCCCTGATTGGCCAGGCAGGAAACAGCGAGACAGGAAGAGGCCTGCCAGCTATTGTTAGAGGGCGAGAGACATAAACCCAAACATGAGAGAGAGAGTTAAGCTATGTGGACACACCCTAAAACACACACACGCAACACACACACAGTAACACACACACACACACACGCACACACAGTAACACACACACAAACACACAGTAACACACACACACACACACGCACACACAGTAACACACACACAGTAACACACACACAAACACACAGTAACACACACACACACACACACTCTGGAGATGACTCACTGTGTCGTGCCTTCATTAAACCGCAGCAGCTCGCCTGTTGTGAAACTGTTTTTTTCCACAAACTGCATGAGAAACAAGGGTAACAGTTAGCTTAGCTTAAAGAAGGAAGCAGCTAACAGCTAGCTTATCTTAGCATAAAAACAGAAAACTACAAAATGTTTCTTTCATTGTCGTCACAGTTAAAATCAGGAATTTACTTCAGAGTGAGACCTCCACAAAGAAACAGCTGTTAGATAATTAGCTTAGCATAAAGACCAGAAACACAGGGAGACATCTATTATCCTAGTTAGCTTACCATAAAGACCAGAAACAGAGGGAGACATCTATTAGCTTAGTTAGCTTAGCATAAAGAACAGAAACACAGGGAAACATCTATTAGCTTAGTTAGCTTAGCATAAAGACCAGAAACACAGGGAGACATCTATTATCCTAGTTAGCTTAGCATAAAGACCAGAAACAAAGGGAGACATCTATTAGCTTAGTTAGCTTAGCATAAAGAACAGAAACACAGGGAAACATCTATTAGCTTAGTTAGCTTAGCATAAAGAACAGAAACACAGAGAAACATCTATTAGCTTAGTTAGCTTAGCATAAAGACCAGAAACACAGGGAAACATCTATTAGCTTAGTTAGCTTAGCATAAACAGAATGTGCCTCCTCTTGTCGTCATAGGTAGATGTGACATTAAAAGTTGTGATTGAGACAAACTGTAACACTGAGACTGAGCCAGACAGGAAATGTGTCAGAAAACGAAAACGAGGACCTAAAAGAGGCTAAAAAGCTGCATCCGTTTGTCACTGAGTGACTCCTCCCACACACCTGTTGGGTGTCTTCCTGTCTGTTCAGGTGACTGCTGGCTGTTGGCGGCCATCGCCTCTCTGACATTAAATGAGTACGTGATGGCGAGAGTTGTTCCCACCGATCAGGGCTTCGGCGACGACTACGCCGGCATCTTCCACTTCCAGGTGACGACACGTGATGTTAGCTTAACGCTAACAAAGCACAGGATGTGTCAAGTCTCAAGACTTTCAAAGTAAAAGTCTGCCTGTCTGTCTGTAGTTCTGGCAGTTTGGTGAGTGGGTGGATGTGGTGATCGACGACCGTCTGCCGGTCAAAGATGGGGAGCTGATGTTCGTCCACTCGGCGGAGGGGAGAGAGTTCTGGAGCGCCCTGCTGGAGAAGGCCTACGCCAAGTAAGACCTGAATACACCAGGGATTCAACCCGACAACCTTCTCTCCACAAACCACAACAGACCAAGACCCAATCAGTGAACTATAGTCCTTAAAACCTCAACGCCAGGTCAACTGTTAGTCCAGAACATCAACGTCAGGTCAACTGTTAATCCAGAACATCAACGTCAGGTCAACTGTTAGTCCAGAACATCAACGCCAGGTCAACTGTTAGTCTAGATTATCAACGCCAGGTCAACTGTTAGTCCAGAACATCAACGCCAGGTCAACTGTTAGTCCAGAACATCAACGCCAGGTCAACTGTTAATCCAGAACATCAACGCCAGGTCAACTGTTAGTCTAGATTATCAACGCCAGGTCAACTGTTAGTCCAGAACATCAACGCCAGGTCAACTGTTAGTCTAGATTATCAACGCCAGGTCAACTGTTAGTCCAGAACATCAACGCCAGGTCAACTGTTAGTCCAGAACATCAACGCCAGGTCAACTGTTAATCCACAACATCAACGCCAGGTCAACTGTTAGTCCAGAACATCAACGCCAGGTCAACTGTTAATCCAGAACATCAACGTCAGGTCAACTGTTAGTCCAGAACATCAACGCCAGGTCAACTGTTAGTCCAGAACATCAACGCCAGGTCAACTGTTAGTCCAGAACATCAACGCCAGGTCAACTGTTCAGATCCTGTTGACAGTAAACTTTGTGGAAGTTCTTATGAAGGTCGTGTTAGCAGTACAAGTTGTCTGGACCTCTGGTTTGTTGTCCTTGGTGTAGTTACTGTTCTCTGTTTCTGTCACAGAGTGAACGGTTGCTATGAAGCGTTGTCTGGTGGTTCTACCACCGAGGGCTTTGAGGATTTCACCGGAGGCATCGCGGAGAACTACGACCTCCAACGACCTCCTGCAAACCTGTTCCAGATCATCAAAAAGGCGCTGGAGGCCGGAGCGCTGCTGGGCTGCTCCATCGACGTGAGTCTGGAGGGAAAACACTGACCTGTTATGTTCGGTGACTCGTACTCGAGTTCTCAAAGTGAATATCTGAACCTCTGCACTGTTGTTGCTTCACTGCAGATCACCAGCGCCGCAGACTCAGAGGCCGTCACCCGTCAGAAGCTGGTTAAAGGCCACGCCTACTCGCTGACAGGCGCGGTGGAGGTAATGTCACTACGTTCAAGAGAACTGAGATGATGTGAAACAAGAGGAGGATGACATGTTGTGTTTGTCTCCAGGTGAACTACCGGGGTCGACAGGAGAAGCTGGTGAGGATGAGGAACCCGTGGGGTCAGGTGGAGTGGACCGGAGCGTGGAGTGACGGGTAACCAACCAAACCAACACCAACATACATCATGACACTCATCCTGTCTGTGAACAGTCACCGTGGTTTTAGTCACAATCCAACAAGCAGAATTAACATGTACCCTGTCAAAGTGTGCTGCTCCAGCACGGTGGGACGTCTTCCATTGTAACTTTTGGCTGGTCGGTAAACTAAAGGTGGTCCAGGGTTAGTTCATTGAGGGACATCATTAGGTGTTACAGCACCTCTAGTCTGTGGCATGAGGTCGCACCTTCACAGGGATTTGAACCAGAAAGTCTGTGTTTTCCTCTGCATGTGAATGGTTCTGTGTTCATACAGGTCGTCTGAGTGGAACTACGTGCAGGGAGACTGTCCACACGCCAATGCAGAGGACGGAGAGTTTTGGTAGGTGGAGCGTACGATCGGAGGTGACCAGTGGTAGATGATGGTGGTACTGATGTCCTGAAAGCTCTTCTCTGTCCTCTCTCTGCAGGATGTCCTTCAATGAGTTCTTGCGTCACTACTCTCGTATTGAGGTGTGCACTCTGACCCCTGACGCCATTGAAGATGACTCTGTCAAACACTGGAGTGTCAGCAAGTTCGACGGTACCTGGAGGAGAGGATCCACCGCTGGAGGCTGCAGGAACCACCCCTGTAAGTACCTGAACTACGTCACTACCACAGACTGACGAAAGGTACGCTCACTTTTGTTTGACATGTGAGTAAGGCACACCCCAAACAAAGGTACCCTGACATTGACCAAGGTTGACCTCAACCTGATTGGGCCTCATTTGAATATGAGGAGGGTTGTCTTCGTCCCTTGTAAAGGTGAGTCAGGGTGAACTCGTGTCAGGTTTGGAACAGATGTTGGGATGTCTGGTGGAGTGTTAAAGAGTGTCTGTGTTCCTCTGCAGACACATTCTGGATGAATCCTCAGTTTGTGATCAAGCTGGATGAGGAAGATGATGACCCAGATGACGGAGAAGTGGGCTGCAGCTTCGTGGTCGGTCTGATGCAGAAGAACCGCAGGAAGCTCCGGAAACAAGGAGAGGACATGCACACCGTCGGGTTTGCGATCTATGAGGTGAGACCTGAAGGAAAGGATCGATGACGCCTTACACAGAAATACAGATTCATCCAAACAAACCTCTTTCTTGTCTTCTGTTCTGCTTCAGGTTCCAAAACAGGTGAGCTCTGGAGCCTGACAGCACCTTCAGGTCAAAGGTCAAAGGCTGAGAAAGATTCAGATCTTCAGACATCCTCTGCCAGCCCAGGAGACCTTCCCAGTTCTCTGTTTTAAGAAGCATCGCGTCAGAAAAGTTTAATTGAAACAGGAAGTCCAGCGCTATTCATATTTACGTGTTTCCTGTAAAAATAAGCAGCCAGGAATGTGCAGCTGTAGCAGTCCTGTTAGCTAACACTGCTGGACTGGAACAGCCAGGCCGGACCAGGACCGGACAGAAAATACAGCGCTGACACCCCAAACTGAGTCAGCTAACATTAGCTAACTGAGCTAACTAGCTAATGGTAGTTGCTGCTGCTCGTGTTAGCGTGTAACGTGTCTTTGGTCATGTCTGCTGTGAAAGGAATCATTTGTATGTTCAGTAAATATGAAGCTACAACAGGCTGCTGTTAGCTTAGCTTAGCATAAAGACCGGAAACAGCTATCCTGGCTCTGTCCAAAGGTAAACACCTTCTGCAGCAGCTCTGACGCTCTCTGATGAACGTGTTACATCTTGTCTGTTGACTTGTGGTTTCGTGCCAGATTATTTCTTTTCCCAGAGCCAGTTAACGCCCTGACGTCTCTGCTGGTCGCCTAGCAACTGCTGCGAGCCAAGAAACAGTCTGACGCACATCATGTCATCATTTATGTATTTCAGTGAGACTCTGCTTATGCTAAGCTAAGATAACCAGCTGCTGGCTGTAGCTTCACCTTTCCTGTCAGAACATGACAGTGATGGCATCGTCTCCACCCTTAAACATAAACAATGAGCAGTCAGCAACAAACTGATGAAACTGTCAATCAGCCAATCAATGCAGGACTTCTCATGTGAAGCTGATGCTGATTGGCTGTTCCTCCTTCAGTTCCAGGGTCAGCGGCAGGTCCACCTGGATAAGAACTTCTTCCTGACGCACGCTCAGACGGCGAGGTCAGAAACCTTCATCAACCTGCGCGAGGTCTGCTCCCGCTTCAAACTGCCGCCGGGCGAGTACCTGATCGTCCCGTCCACCTTCGAGCCGCACCTCAACGGAGACTTCTGCATCCGAGTGTTCTCCGAGAAGCAGTCCGAGACCCAGTAAGACCCTGAAACTGGTACTGCTGGTCCAGAGTCTGTATACAAACCTGCCTGTGTGTTTCTGTTTGTGAAAGGAGGCCGTGAGACCCAGTCCACCAGAGTCTAACAGTGTCTAACAGAGTCCAACAGAGTCCACTAGAGTCCACCAGAGTCTAACAGAGTCCAACAGAGTCCACCAGAGTCTAACAGTGTCCACTAGAGTCCACCAGAGTCCACCAGAGTCCATCAGAGTCTAACAGTTTCTAACAGAGTCCAACAGAGTCCACTAGAGTCCACCAGAGTCCACCAGAGTCTAACAGTGTCCACTAGAGTCCACCAGAGTCCAACAGAGTCCATCAGAGTCTAACAGTGTCTAACAGAGTCCACCAGAGTCTAACAGTGTCTAACACAGTCTAACAGAGTCCACCAGAGTCCACCAGAGTCTAACAGAGTCGAAACAGAGTCTAACAGTGTCCACCAGAGTCCAACAGAGTCCACCAGAGTCCACCAGAGTCTAACAGAGTCTAACAGGGTCTAACAGTGTCCACCAGAGTCCAACAGAGTCCACCAGAGTCCAACAGAGTCTAACAGAGTCCACCAGAGTCTAACAGTGTCTAACAGAGTCTAACAGAGTCCAACAGAGTCCAACAGAGTCTAACAGAGTCCACCAGAGTCCAACAAAGTCTGACAAAGTCCACCAGAGTCCACCAGAGTCTACCAGAGTCCAACAGAGTCCAACAGAGTCCACCAGAGTCTAACAGAGTGTAACAGAGTCCACCAGAGTCCAACAGAGTCCACCAGAGTCCACCAGAGTCTACCAGAGTCCACCAGAGTCCACCAGAGTCCAACAGAGTCCACCAGAGTCCACCAGAGTCCACCAGAGTCCACCAGAGTCTAACAGTGTCTAACAGAGTCTAACAGAGTCCACCAGAGTCCACCAGAGTCCAACAGAGTCCACCAGTCCACCAGAGTCTAACAGAGTCCACCAGAGTCTAACAGAGTCTAACAGTGTCCACCAGAGTCTAACAGAGTCTAACAGAGTCCACAGAGTCCAACAGAGTCCACCAGAGTCCAACAGAGTCCAACAGAGTCTAACAGAGTCCACCAGAGTCCACCAGAGTCTAACAGAGTCCACCAGTCTAACAGAGGTTACAGTTTACTGCTCAGAAAGGTTTCAGTGTTTTTGGTTGGGCCGCCCTGGAAACAGTGTGTGTGTGTGTGTGTGTGTGTGTGTGTGTGTGTGTGTGTGTGTGTGTGTGTGTGTGTGTGTGTGTGTGAAGGTGTGTATTTACAGATTCAACAGTTCTTTTCATAATATTTGTTTTGCAGAGAAATGACAGACAGACAGACAGACAGGCAGAGAGACAGACAGACAGACAGACAGGCAGAGAGACAGACAGACAGACAGACAGACAGACAGGCAGAGAGACAGACAGACAGACAGACAGACAGACAGACAGACAGGCAGAGAGACAGACAGACAGACAGACAGACAGACAGACAGACAGGCAGAGAGACAGACAGACAGACAGACAGACAGGCAGAGAGACAGACAGACAGACAGACAGACAGACAGGCAGAGAGACAGACAGACAGACAGACAGACAGACAGGCAGAGAGACAGACAGGCAGGCAGACAGACAGTCCACCAGAGTCTAACGGTGTCTAACAAAGTCCATCAGAGTCCATCAGAGTCCACCAGAGTCTACCAGAGTCCACCAGAGTCCACCAGAGTCCAACAGAGTCCAACAGAGTCCACCAGAGTCCAACAGAGTCTAACAAAGTCCATCAGAGTCCACCAGAGTCCACCAGAGTCCACCAGAGTCCAACAGAGTGTAACAGAGTCCACCAGAGTCCACCAGTCCACCAGAGCCTAACAGAGTCCACCAGTGTCCACCAGAGTCCACCAGAGTCCAACAGTGTCTAACAGAGTCCACCAGAGTCTAACAGAGTCTAACAGAGTCCACCAGAGTCCACCAGAGTCTAACAGAGTCCAACAGAGTCCACCAGAGTCCAACAGAGTCTAACAGAGTCTAACAGAGTCCACCAGAGTCCACCAGAGTCCACCAGTGTCCACCAGAGTCCACCAGAGTCCAACAGTGTCTAACAGAGTCCACCAGAGTCCAACAGAGTCCACCAGAGTCCACCAGAGTCTAACAGAGTCCAACAGAGTCCAACAGAGTCCACCAGAGTCCACCAGAGTCTAACAGAGTCCACCAGAGTCCAACAGAGTCCACCAGAGTCCACCAGAGTCCACCAGAGTCTAACAGAGTCCAACAGAGTCCACCAGAGTCCACCAGAGTCTAACAGTGTCTAACAGAGTCTAACAGAGTCCACCAGAGTCCAACAGAGTCCACCAGTCCACCAGAGTCTAACAGAGTCCACCAGAGTCTAACAGAGTCTAACAGTGTCCACCAGAGTCTAACAGAGTCTAACATAGTCCACAGAGTCCAACAGAGTCCACCAGAGTCCACCATAGTCCAACAGAGTCTAACAGAGTCCACCAGAGTCCACCAGAGTCTAACAGAGTCCACCAGTCTAACAGAGGTTACAGTTTACTGCTCAGAAAGGTTTCAGTGTTTTTGGTTGGGCCGCCCTGGAAACAGTGTGTGTGTGTGTGTGTGTATGTGTGTGTGTGTGTGTAGGTGTGTGTGTGTGTGTGTGTGAAGGTGTGTATTTACAGATTCAACAGTTCTTTTCATAATATTTGTTTTGCAGAGAAATGACAGACAGACAGACAGACAGACAGGCAGAGAGACAGACAGACAGACAGACAGACAGGCAGAGAGACAGACAGACAGACAGACAGACAGACAGACAGGCAGGCAGACAGACAGACAGACAGACAGACAGGCAGACAGGCAGAGAGACAGACAGACAGACAGACAGTCCTCACTTGGTGTTGTATGTTTTTAACATGTTGTGACTCTGTCCTGTCAGACCGTGTGACGACCCGGTCAATGCTGAACTCGAGGACGTGAGTAAAACTTTATTTATTTTTACAAATCAAGTGTGTGATGTTAGCGTGTGAATAAAGTGTGTGTGATGTTAGCGTGTGAATAAAGTGTGTGTGATGTTGGCGTGTGAATAAAGTGTGTGTGATGTTGGCGTGTGAATAAAGTGTGTGTGATGTTGGCGTGTGAATAAAGTGTGTGTGATGTTGGCGTGTGAATAAAGTGTGTGTGATGTTGGCGTGTGAATAAAGTGTGTGTGATGTTGGCGTGTGACTAAAGTGTGTGTGATGTTAACGTGTGAATAAAGTGTGTGTGATGTTGGCGTGTGAATAAAGTGTGTGTGATGTTGGCGTGTGAATAAAGTGTGTGTGATGTTGGCGTGTTCAGGAGCTGGTGTCTGACGAGGAGGTCGACGCAGGATTCAGAGGTCTCTTCACCAAACTCGCCGGAGATGTAAGTTTTCTTACACGTCATAAAAACATGTGAGATGAACACGTGACTTAACCATGATCATCTTTATACCTGTGTCATCATCACATGAGGCAGACAGGTGTTCAGGTGTCACATGTTTCCTGTTGTGTTAAAGGACATGGAGATCTCTGCTGTGGAGCTCAGAACCATCCTGAACAAAATCGTCGCCAAACGTAACTTTAGCACACTTCACCTGTACACCTGTACATCTGTCCACCTGCTCACCTGTACACCTGTACACCTGCTCACCTGTACGCCTGTCCACCTGCTCACCTGTACGCCTGTCCACCTGCTCACCTGTACACCTGCTCACCTGTCCACCTGTACATCTGTCCACCTGCTCCTGTCCACCTGCTCACCTGCTCACCTGTACACCTGTCCACCTGTACATCTGTCCACCTGCTCCGCTCCACCTATACACCTGTCCACCTGTACACCTGTACATCTGTCCACCTGCTCCTGTCCACCTGCTCACCTGTACATCTGTCCACCTGCTCCTGTCCACCTGCTCACCTGTACACCTGTACACCTGCTCACCTTTCCAGCTGTAACTTCTGTAACTGTGTCTTGTTCACAGGAACTGACATCAAAACTGACGGCTTCAGCATGGAGACCAGCAGAGTCATGGTCAACCTGATGGACGTATCCTTAAAAGGCATTGACTTCCTGTCGCCTCTAGAGGCAAAGTCAGGCTGGTGCTAGCTGTTAGCATGCTAAGACGTTGTGATGACGTTCATACTGAGCTGTTCTCTCTCAGTGATGTCATACTGCACTCTGGTACGTGGTGACATCAGACTTCCTGAACTCTTCATCAGAACAGCGGGAACGGGAAGCTTGGCCTCGGAGAGTTTGCCACCCTGTGGAAGAAGGTGCAGAGATACCTGGTGAGCACGCTGACCTTTGACCTTTGACCCCAGACATCTGAGTACAGTTTGATGAAACCTGTCTGTCTGCCTGCCTGCCTGTCTGTCTGTCTGTCTGTCTGTCTGTCTGTCTGCCTGTCTGTCTGTCTGTCTGCCTGCCTGTCTGTCTGTCTGTCTGTCTGCAGTCGATCTATAAGAAGAATGACTCGGATAACTCGGGGACGATGAGCACTCCTGAGATGAGAGTCGCCTTCAAAGACGCAGGTCAGCCATTATTTCTTCTTCTATTGTTTCTGTAGTGTGTGTGTGTGTGTGTGTGTGTGTGTGTATACAGTGTGTGTGTGTGTATAGACACTGTATACACACACACTGTTTACACACACACACACACATTGGATATGTTGGTTCCAGCTGACTCACTGCAGTCCATCCTGGTTGTTTCCTCCCAGCCACACAGAGAACTTTCAAAATAAAACATCTTCTTTTTCTCTATAATAATAATGTTTGTTTGTTTTTCTGCTGCTGGACTCAGACTGACGGAGACGGTACGTCAACGTCCTGCTGGACAACTGTTAGCACAGTTAGCACACACTAGCTGTGTTAGCAGAGTTAGCTGTGTTTTGCGGTCTTGTAAACATCTTTTCACGTCTGTGTTTTAATATTTTTGTTTGTTTCAGTTTGGACGTTATTTTTTAGTTTTGTCCTGATGTACTTTTGTTTTTATCAGGTATCACAGTGTTAGCATGATGCTAACAGTCTGTCCTGTTGTCCTCCAGGTTTCACCCTCAACAACACCATCTACCAGCTGCTGGTGGCTCGATACTCCGACCCCGACATGACCATCGACTTCGACAACTTTGTGGGCTGTCTGATGAGGCTGGAGATGATGTTCAGTGAGTCGACCATGTTTAACATCCAAACATGCTAACCAAGCTAATATAGCTAACCGAGTTAACACTCATAATTCATCAAGACCCAGTCGTTTACGATGCTAATGAGCCAACGTAGCTAATGAACGTTACGTGTGACTGTTTGGTCCTCAGGGGTCTTTAAGAAGCTCGACGCTCACGAGAGCGGCTCCATCGAGCTCAACTTCAACCAGGTGAGTCCACCCGAGTCTATTGAACACATTCAGAACCAGGACCCAGGTCGGGATCCATGGATACAGTTCAGGTGTTAACCCGGTCTCTGTGTCTTGTTCCCGCAGTGGTTAAACTTCGCCATGATCTGAGCCGTTGCTCCGCGGTCGCCCGGAGCTTCAGTGTTACTGCAGGACGCCATATTCAGCTGCAGCTTCTCTTCCTGTTTTTTACTCTGTACACGCCCTGACTGACAGCCTGTGAAGCCAATAAATGTATCCACCAACAGGCCGAGCACGAGTCCTCATTGGTTCATTCAAACACAATGCTTTCATCTCTGTGTGACGTGATTAGCCTATCTTAGCATAATGATTATGTCTAGATTTGATTTTGACTGTTCAAAAACACCAAACCACAACATGGAGCACTAACATGTTTCAGCTAGAGAGCTAATCTGGTTGACACATTAGCTTGCTAGCTACATCTAGAATTAGCTTTCATGTTTCAGCTTCTTCTTTGAGCTAGACAAGTGAGACATTATTAGCATAGCTTAGCACATGGCTGGAAACAGAGTAAAGCTCTAACAGCTACATAATCAACATTATAACAGCTGTTTACTGCACACCTTAATTACTGCTTTATTTAATATGTTAGCTATTTAATGCTAGTTGGTGTTATGCTAGCAAGTCTTGAGCTGGGCAAGGCTGAAGTATGTAGAAGAATGTAAGCTAAATGGACCTGAAGCTTACTGTAAGCTAAATGGACCTGAAGCTAACTGTAAGCTAACTGGACCTGAAGCTAACTGGGGTAGCAGTAGTTGTGGGGTTCTGGTTCAGGTTCTGGAGGTCCAGATCACAAACAGGTACCATGTTCTGTGGACATTTTAGTTAGGTCGTGGTGTGTCGGTGGTGAACGTATTGTTCAATATGAACTTATCTTTTAGATGACTCGGAGTAATGTGTAGACTGAGTGAGTGATTTGTTCATTTTCATGCAGTACTTTCCCTCACCACAAGGCAGCTGCATCAGACTGTGTGAGCAGCAGTACACACAGCGGTTCATACAGGTTGTGTGAGCAGCAGTACACACAGCGGTTCATACAGGCTGTGTGAGCAGCAGTACACACAGCTTGTGTGAGCAGCAGTACACACAGTGGTTCATACGGATCAGTCTTTAGTTTATTTGTCACATTTACATAGGTCACAGAGAGCTGCAGAGTGAATGAATGAAGTGACTCATAAAAAGAGAGTTCAATGTACCGTCTGAGAGTCAGTCAGTAAGTCAGAGTCAGTGATCCGAGTCAGTAAAAAGACTTCCCAGCGCTACAGTGAAGAGACCTTCGGCTTCCACAAAGCACTGAACTGTCTCTTTAGGGCCAAGATGGCGGCGTGAGCGTATACATGTTCGGGAGCTGAGCACTAATATATAATTTAGTGAAACATATTTCTTATACCACACACTACTCGAGGTAATTTAGAGTAATGGTGAGTACACCGTGTTGAACTGGCAACAACTTTATTTTGTGGAGAACTGTTACCGTTTAAGGACTTACATCAAGAAAACAAACAGTTACTAAGTGAATCATTAAGCTAGCACATCACCCCAACACATGGAGGCACCGTTAGCAAAGGAGAACCCGCTTATACACAACCTGCACAACTACTGCATGGCAGAAAAACCTGTGATTTCCCTTGCGGATACCTCCTCTTCCCATTACACCAACATCTACGCCATCCAAACCCCCTGCACCAAAGAAAATGAAGTCAAATCGATCCCTGGATATGAATGACGGGGGCATAGTGCAACAAATATCTGACCTCTTAAACACCAGACTGGATAGTCTGGAAAAAAACATGGAGAAACTGATTACTGACAATACACTGAAGATTGAGGGGCTCAAAAAAACGGTTGACTTCGCCTGCGCTGAGATTCAGGAGGTAAAGGGAAAGGTGACAAGTTTATGCTCGAGCCTGTGAGACAGAGAAAAAAGTCTCTACTGTGGACCAACGAGTCACCGATCTGGAGAACTATTCGCAACGCTGAAACCTGCGCCTGTATGGAGTCCCTGAAAACAAGGAACAAGACGTCCGCACTGAAGTGATACAAATCTGCCAAGCGACCCTGCCAGAGTATAAAGCAAAACTTCCAGACGTAATTGATACAGTGCACCGACTCGGGCAACCAAGAAAAGATGTCTCCAAGCCTCAAGGAATCATCATGCAGTTTGCCACCCGCTTCCACCGCGACAAAGTCTGGAAAGCTGCAAAAAAGTCTACTTTTCTGCAGAACAAGAACCTGCGCTTCGCTGAGGATCTGTCACCGGCCACCAGATAACAGTTTTGTAGTGCCATTGATAAGTTATTATTTAATTTTATATGGAAAAACAAAAATCTGAACATTCAAACTTCAAACTTTCTTGACTTTACTACCCTCAACAATACCTTTAAAATTAACTGGATTGAGCAGTTCTTGCATAATCCTACATCCACTTGGAATTTTATACCCAAATATATTTTCTCTACCATTGGAGGCCTTGAATATATACTCTTATGTGATTATAAAATAGAAAAACTTCCCCTAATTTTGTCAAACTTCCATAAGCAAATGTTGTTGGCATGGTCCTTAATCTATAAACACAACTTCTCTCCACATAGATGTTTTATTTGGAACAATCAGCATATAAAGTATAAAAATAAATCTCTATTTCTTAATTTGTGGTTTAATAATAACATAATTTTAGTGACCCAGCTACTCAGTGATAATGGAAATCTTCTAAACTACACTGAATTCCTTCAAACATATGGTGTTCCTGTTACCCCAAAAGAATTCGCAATTGTAATGGATGGCACTCCCTCTGGTGTCCTAACTCTGTTAAGAGGAGCTGGAAAACCAGTTTGTCCTCCGTTAGACCTCACTTTAACACCAGTGGGTCATGTATGCTTCTCAGTGAAATCTAAAAAAAAATAATAATAAACTCATCAGGTCATTGTTTCAAACAGATTTCACCACTACCCCATCTGTTGTTCAGTACTGGTCTAATATAGTTGATCCATATATGGAATCTCCCATACAAATATTTAATTACAAACAAAGTGAGAGAAGTATCTTTTAAATTGATTCATAGATACTACCCTGCCAAACATTATTTGTCAAAATTTAAGAAAGATTTATGTGTTAACTGCTCGTCTGAGTCTGAGCCTGAAACTGTGATGCACCTCTTCTGGAACTGTAACTCCACCGCCAGCTTCTGGAAAGAAGTTATACGTTTTATCAAACTGAGGATTGACTCGGACTTTTCTTTGAACTTGATTATCAGGTCCTTGTCCTCTAAAGCTGTTTTAGTCAATGAATTAATATCTGATTATGATATTGATTTATTTTGTCTTACTGAAACCTGGCTGCAGGAGGATGAATATGTTAGCTTAAATGAATCCACTCCTCCCAGTCATTGTAATACTCATATTCCTTGAAGTACTGGTCGAGGTGGTGGAGTTGGAGCCATATTTGACTCAAGTCTATTAATAAATCCTAAACCTAAACTAAATTATAATTCATTTGAAAGTCTTGTTCTTAGCCTTACTCACCCAACCTGGAAAACATTACAGCCAATTCTATTTGTTATAGTATATCGTGCTCCTGGTCCTTACTCTGAATTTTTATCTGAATTTGCATCAGGCTTGATCCTTAAAACAGATAAAGTAATTATTGTAGGTGATTTTAATATTCATGTGGACAACCACAATGATAGTCTTAGTACTGCATTTATCTCTCTATTAGATTCAATCGGCTTCTGTCAGAGTGTAAATAAACCGACTCATTGTCTGAACCACACTCTTGATCTTGTTCTCTCATATGGCATTGAAATTGATCATCTAATAGTCTTTCCACAGAATCCTCTTCTGTCTGACCATTTTTTAATAACCTTTGAGTTCATATTACTGGACTATAAGCCTTCTGGCAGAAACTCCTACAGCAGATGTTTATCTGATAGTGCTGTAGCCAAATTTAAGGAAGTGATTCCTTCAGTATTGAATTCAATGACTTGTCTCAATGTAGCAGAGGACTTGTCTGCTTCCTTTAGCCCCTCACAAATAGATCATCTTGTTGATAGTACTACAGGCTCATTACGAACAACTCTGGACTCTATTGCACCTCTGAAAAAGAAGATAATTAAACAAAGGAGGTTAGCACCATGGTATAGCCAGCAGACTCGCAACTTAAAGCAAGAGGCACGTAATTCTGAACGCAAATGGCGTGCCACTAAACTGGAAGAATCTCGTTTAGTCTGGCAAGATAATCTTAAAACATACAGGAAGGCTCTCCGTAGTGCCAGAGCAGCCTACTACTCTTCATTAATAGAGGAAAATAAGAACAACCCCAGGTTTCTCTTCAGCACTGTAGCCAGGCTAACAGAGAGCCACAGCTCTATTGAGCCATCTATTCCTTTAGGTCTAAGTAGTAATGACTTCATGAGCTTTTTTAATGATAAAATTATAACTATTAGAGACAAAATTCATCACCTCTTGCCCTCAACAGGCACTGATCTGCATTCTGATACAGCAAGTTTGGAAACAGCTGTAAAACCTGATATATATTTAGACTGTTTTTCTCCCATCGACCTTCATCAAATAACTTCAATAATTTCTTCATCTAAGTCGTCAACCTGTCTCTTAGACCCCATCCCAACCAGGCTGCTCAAGGATGTTTTACCTCTAGTTAGCCCTTCTTTATTGGATATGATTAATCTGTCTTTATTATCAGGATATGTACCACAGTCCTTTAAAGTAGCTGTAATTAAACCTCTTCTTAAAAAGCCCACTCTAGATCCAGAGGTTTTAGCCAATTACAGACCGATATCAAACCTTCCCTTTCTCTCTAAGATACTTGAGAAAGCTGTAGCCAATCAGCTGTGTGACTTTCTCCATAAGAACAGTTTATATGAGGATTTTCAGTCAGGATTTAGAGTAGGGATGGCTTGATCCGGTACTCAGGATCGGTATCGGTCCGATATTGGTCAAAATTCCAGGATCGAACATCGAAAAAAACAACTATAGCCCGTCCGATCCGATACCTAAGCCCAAATGCTCAACTTAACTTTGCGCGACATGCTGTAAACAGAGACACTATCGCCTCAGCAACGGCAGCCGGCATGCTGTTGCACAACATGCCGTAAACATGCCATAAACAGAGAGCAGCTGCTGCAGCGTGTGTAAACAGAACGGTGTGACAGTGAATTAGCCTAGCGCTCTTATCGTGTCAGCTAGTGGATAATAATGGAGTCCTCCATTATTATCGATGAAAGAAGGAGCAGACTGACAGGTGAAAAGGCTGAAATGTTAATATTTCTGAAGAAGAATCTGCCCCTCATGTTGAAGTGACCAAATGAATGTCAGAAAGGAATGTAAAAGCAAGTGTCTGTGACAGTTATTTAAAGTTAGCAGTTACTTAAAGCAGCTATATGTCCTATAATCTTCAATGAAACATTGGAATTGAGTCCATTCTATATCTAGTTTGATATGAGTGTTTTACATACAGTTCAACCCCAGAGGTTACATGTGAAAGAAGAAACATTCAAGTTTGCAGTTTGCACTGATTTGAAGTTTAAATAAAGAGCTTATGGCTTGAGGCACATCGTGGGCTATTTTATTTCTTCCTTTAGGGGAGCAGAATATTTGTTGCACAGTTTGAACATGGTGTTTTTAGATGTCCATATTAAGCAAAGTACATCTATACAAACTATATGTATTATTAACAACTTAACAGAGGAGAAAAGAAGGTATCGGATTGATATCGGTATCGGCAGATACTCCAAGTTGCAGTATCGGTATCGGACATGAAAAAGTTGTATCGAGCCATCCCTAATTTAGAGTGCATCATAGCACAGAGACCGCACTAGTCAAAGTTACAAATGACCTCCTAATGGCATCAGACAAAGGACTCATCTCTGTACTTGTCCTGTTAGATCTTAGTGCCGCATTTGACACCATTAACCATCAAATTCTTTTACAGAGACTGGAACATCAAACTGGCATCAAAGGAACCGCCCTAAGCTGGTTTAAGTCGTATTTCTTAGATCGATCTCAGTTTGTTCTTGTCAATGATGAATCCTCCATGCATACCAAAGTTTGTCACGTTCCAACAAGGTCCAATTATATTTATCAATCAAGCCTGATGAAACCAATCAGTTAACTAAACTCCAAGCATGCCTTAAGGATATAAAAAGTTGGATGACCTTCAATTTTCTGATGTTAAATTCAGACAAAACTGAAGTTCTTGTAATTGGACCCAAAAACATCAGAAACTCTCTCTCTAGAAACTTAGTTACTTTAGATGGGATCACCCTGGCCTCCAGCTCCACCGTAAAGAATCTTGGAGTTGTTTTTGATCAGGATTTGTCCTTTAATGTCACATAAAACAAATTTCGAGGACTGCTTTCTTCCATTTATGTAACATCGCCAAAATCAGATGCTTTGTATCTCAAGCAGATGCAGAAAAACTAGTCCATGCATTTGTTACTTCTAGGCTGGACTATTGTAACTCTTTGTTATCAGGCTGCTCCAATAAGTCTCTGAGGACTTTGCAGCTAATTCAGAATGCTGCTGCACGTGTTCTGACAGGAACCACGATCAGAGATCACATCTCTCCCATTTTGGCTTCCTTGCATTGGCTACCTGTTAAATCTAGAATAGAATTTAAAATTCTTCTCCTTACATACAAAGCTCTTCATGGTCAGGCACCATCATATCTAAAAGAGCTCATAGTACCTTACTACCCCTCTAGAACACTGCGCTCTCAGAATGCTGGGTTCCTTGTGGTTCCTATAGTTTCCAAAAGTAGACTGGAGAAACAGTTGATTACTGAAAACTCTACTCAAACCTTCTCTCTCTCTCTCTCTCTCTCTCTCACCATCACCACCATCTGTAAACATACATGTCTGTCATACATGTACATTAATGCATGTTACTAACTAAACTTCTTCCCTGGAGTTTCTGTGCTTTCTCGTCCAGCAGGTTCTCATGGATCGTGACTGCTGCTGTGGTCCTGCATGACGTCCACTACATATATTATTACTGTCATTAATGTTACCAGATCTCCATTACAGTTTATAGTTAGTTAATGATTTACTGCTGCTGTGCATCTGTGTCTCTCTATCTATATCACAGGTTCCACTGCTACTGTAATCATTCTATCATTCATTGTAATTGTACAATATGTTTGTGTTGATCTGTTCTGTACACGTGACATCTATTGCACGTCTGTCCGTCCTGGGAGAGAGATCCCTCCTCTGTGGCTCTTCCTGAGGTTTCTTCCACCTTTTTTTCCTGTTAAAAGTTTTTTGTGGGCAAGTTTTTCCTCACTCGAACCGAGGGTCTAAGGACAGAGGGTGTAAGGACAGAGGGTCTAAGGACAGAGGGTGTCACTCCCTGTACAGATTGTAAAGCCCTCAGAGGCAAAATGTGTTTTGTGAATTTGGGCTATACAAATAAAATTTGATTTGATTTGATTTGATATATAGCACTAACAACATAGTTATATATATTATATTCCATTTCTGTTAATAAATCACCATAAATATTACACACTGGTCCTTTAAGACGCCATGTTGTGTTGATGATGATGCGGCCCCGCCCCTCCGGCCGGGCGGGGCTCAGTACTGCAGCAAGCATCCACCGACACACACACACACACACACACACACACACCACAACATCCACCGACACATCCACCACAGCACCGGGTCCACAACCGCAACCAGAACCAGTACCAGAACCAGAGGCACTGCTCAAAGCACTTCAGACCCGGAGGACGACACGGCACGTAAGTGTTTGTACTGTGTGTGTGTGTGTGTGTGTGTGTGTGTGTGTTACCTGTCTGGCTGTGTATCCTCGCTCTCATTGGTCAGACAGTGCTCTCAGTTCATCAGAATCAGAATTAAGTTTATTGCCAAGTGCGTTTACACTTACAAGGAATTTGACTCGGTGTAGTAAAAAATATCAAAAATATAGGAAGATAAAAAAACAAGTATTAAAATATTAACAGTATAAATATATACACAATATCTTCTAAAACAAAGGAGCTGATGTGACAGTATATGACAGTATAGTTCACAGTATAGTTCACAGTATATGACAGTATATGACAGTATAGTTCACAGTATAGTTCACAGTATATGACAGTATATGACAGTATAGTTCACAGTATATATGACAGTATATGACAGTATAGTTCACAGTATATGACAGTATAGTTCACAGTATAGTTCACAGTATATGACAGTATAGTTCACAGTATAGTTCACAGTATATGACAGTATATGACAGTATAGTTCACAGTATATGACAGTATAGTTCACAGTATATGACAGTATATGACAGTATAGTTCACAGTATATATGACAGTATATGACAGTATAGTTCACAGTATATGACAGTATAGTTCACAGTATAGTTCACAGTATATGACAGTATAGTTCACAGTATAGTTCACAGTATATGACAGTATATGACAGTATAGTTCACAGTATATGACAGTATAGTTCACAGTATATGACAGTATATGACAGTATAGTTCACAGTATATATGACAGTATATGACAGTATAGTTCACAGTATATGACAGTATAGTTCACAGTATAGTTCACAGTATGTGACAGTATATGACAGTATAGTTCACAGTATATGACAGTATAGTTCACAGTATATGACAGTATAGTTCACAGTATATGACAGTATATGACAGTATAGTTCACAGTATAGTTCACAGTATATGACAGTATAGTTCACAGTATATGACAGTATATGACAGTATAGTTCACAGTATAGTTCACAGTATGTGACAGTATATGACAGTATATGACAGTATAGCTCACAGTATGTGACAGTATATGACAGTATAGTTCACAGTATAGTTCACAGTATATGACAGTATAGTTCACAGTATATATGACAGTATAGTTCACAGTATATGACAGTATAGTTCACAGTATATATGACAGTATATGACAGTATAGTTCACAGTATATGACAGTATAGTTCACAGTATAGTTCACAGTATATGACAGTATATGACAGTATATGACAGTATATGACAGTATAGCTCACAGTATGTGACAGTATATGACAGTATAGTTCACAGTATATGACAGTATAGTTCACAGTATATATGACAGTATATGACAGTATAGTTCACAGTATATATGACAGTATATGACAGTATAGTTCACAGTATATGACAGTATAGTTCACAGTATAGTTCACAGTATGTGACAGTATATTGGGCCGGAGCCCTCCGGAGCTCAGCTCCGCCTCCTCACCTCGGCAGTACAGCCAGCAGGAGCTGAGCTCCCTCTGCTTCGGTGTTTATAATAATCATGGGCGTAGCTACCATTATACGACTTTTGAAAATCATTAGTTTGGACCTCCCCTCTTTTACCATGTCAAAAATCAGTAGGCTGCATCAGTCTGTTCACTCATCGCTGTTTCCAGAGCGCTGTGTCAGAGCTTAATTATTGAATCCGTTCCGCTTGTTTATTGATATAAAACCTGAATCAATGAAACTCCAGTCCATGTTTTCACTGATACGGGCACCTTCTCGCATACCACGCGTACAAACACGCACGCACACACATACACACACACACACACGGTGCTGCTGATGCGCCACCGACAGCGGGAAGCTTAAGGTGAGTCAAGTACTGTCACAACAAAATGTTCAGGTCATTGTTAACTTACTGAAACTAAATGTCTATTTTTATAGACATTTATATATATATATATATATATATATATATATATATATATATATATAGGTTATAAATTGATAAAATATGTATGAAACCGATGGTGCGAGGTAAATACAAATGTTTTGAGACATATTGACCACTGTGAGTGAAGAAGGGCTCCCCCTCCTTACAAAAGCCAATTTAACCACTGTATATGACAGTATATGACAGTGTAGTTCACAGTATGTGACAGTATAGTTCACAGTATATGACAGTATAGTTCACAGTATATGACAGTATGTGACAGTATGTGACAGTATAGTTCACAGTATATTCACAGAATATTATAATGTGCAGATAAACATCAGGATGAAGTCCCAAATAAATAAAGACTGTGTGTTAATGTGACGCAGAAGGTCTGAAGATGCTACGTTAATGTAGCATGGAGGTCTGGATGGAGAGAGTCAGAGGGGCTCCGGGCCTTGTTGATAAGGCTAGCGGATGAGAAGAAACTGTTCTTGTGGCGTGAGGTTCTGGTTCTGGTTCTGGTCCTGATGGACTGCAGCCTCCTGCCAGAGGGGAGTGACTCACAGAGTTTGTGTCCGGGGTGGGAGGGATCTGCCACAATCTTTGTCACAAAATCTGAGTCCTGGAGACGTACAGGTCCTGGAGAGACGGCAGACTGCAGCCAATCACCTTCTCTCCAGGTGTTCTCCAGGTTTTCTCCAGGTGTTCTCCAGGTCACAGACTCGTCAGCAGGAGCGCTTGTTGTTCTTGTTTGTGATTGGCTGACGCGATGTGATGTCACACTGTTAATGTTTTCTGGGTCAGGATGTTCGGGGGCGTGTCCGGGAGGATCCAGAGGGACCGGCAGAGGGCCGGAGGTCTGGGCTCGGTCCAGCAGGCTGTACGCTACCAGAACCAGGACTTCGAGGCCCTGAAGGAGGACTGTCTGCAGAACGGGGGCCTGTTCGAGGATCCGATGTTCCCAGCAGAACCGAGCTCACTGGGCTTCAAAGAACTCGGACCGTTCAGCGCCAAAACCAAAGGGGTGGACTGGAAGAGACCAACGGTGAGAGGGGCTAACAGAGGCTAACAGAGGCTAACAGGGGCTAACAGAGGCTAACAGAGGCTAGCAGAGGCTAACAGGGGCTAACAGAGGCTAACAGGGGCTAACAGGGGCTAACAGGACCTCTAAGCTAACTGGGGTAGCAGAAGTTCTGGGGTTCTGTGCCATAACAAAGGCTAATGCTAACAGGTCATGCTAACAATGGATTTGATTGGCTGTTTGTGACTGGCTGTTTGTGACTGGCTGTTTGTGATTGGCTGTTTGTGACTGGCTGTTTGTGATTGGCTGTTTGTAACTGGCTGTTTGTGACTGGCTGTTTGTGACTGGTTGTTTGTGACTGGCTGTTTGTGACTGGCTGTTTGTGACTGGCTGTTTGTGATTGGCTGTGACTGGCTGTTTGTGACTGGTTGTTTGTGACTGGCTGTTTGTGATTGGCTGTGACTGGCTGTTTGTGATTGGCTGTTTGTGACTGGCTGTTTGTGATTGGCTGTTTGTAACTGGCTGTTTGTGACTGGCTGTTTGTGACTGGTTGTTTGTGACTGGCTGTTTGTGACTGGCTGTTTGTGACTGGCTGTTTGTGATTGGCTGTGACTGGCTGTTTGTGACTGGTTGTTTGTGACTGGCTGTTTGTGACTGGCTGTTTGTGATTGGCTGTTTGTGATTGGCTGTTTCAGGAGCTGTCAGAGAGCCCTGAGTTCATCGTGGGCGGAGCCACAAGGACGGACATCTGTCAGGGCGCTCTGGGTGAGTCCTGATTGGTCCTGATCATCTGTTGATGTCTGTGCTGTCAGGGGAACTTCCCTGACGACGGTCGCTAAGAGACGACTCGACGTGTGAGTCAACAGAGACCACACACACACACACACACACACACATCCACAGCTGTGTGTGTGTGTGTGTGTGTGTGTGTGTGTGTGTGTGTGCTTCAGCTCCACCTCCTGCAGGACGCTCATGGATGTAAGATTCTGTTGTGTCAGAGATTCTGACCCACAGTGCATCATGGGAAGTCTCCCAGCATCACTAAGCTCTATCAAAGAGGAACGTTGACTCAACGTGTTGACGCTGTACGAGAAGCACTTGAAGGCAGCACTCAGCCCATCAGCTGACCTCATATCCACAACTTTATTGATCCATCAGCCGGAAACATTAGCCGGAAACATTAGCAGCTTAATGTGTTGTTGCTGTTGTTGATGTTAGCATTTAAACCTAGCATTAGTGTGTCCCCACAGACTGGGATAATGGAGTCAGCACAAACACTTCCTGTAAACAGGTCTGTTCGTCCAATCAGAGCCGGGATCAGCATCGCCTCATGATGATGGGATGATGAGTTAGTGATTTTCCCCACTGTGGGATCAATTTCATCCTTGCACTATGCACCATTGCACAAAAAAAGAAAAAATTCCTTGTCTATACTCACCGATATTTATGTATATATATATTTACCTATTTACCTTTCTACATGTACAAATACAACACAGCAACAACACTACAACAGCACTACAACAACACAGCAACAACACTACAACAACACAGCAACACTGGACGCTGTATAAAGGTTGTTGTGGATGTTGTATGAAGGTTGTTGTGGATGTTGTACGAAGGTTGTTGTGGATGTTGTATGAAGGTTGTTGTGGATGTTGTACGAAGGTTGTTATGGACGTTGTATGAAGGTTGTTGTGTGGTTCTTCCAGGTGACTGCTGGCTGCTGGCTGCGATTGGCTCTCTGACTCTGAATGAACGTCTGCTGCACCGTGTGGTTCCTCATGGTCAGAGCTTCGACCACCAATACGCTGGTATCTTTCACTTCCAGGTGAGACCACGCCCACTGACCTGTCACAATGCATTCAAGTGAGGCCACACCTTCAAAGAAACTTTATTGAAAACAGCAGGGAGGCTTGAACAGTCAGGAAACAATTCTGAATTCTGTTTGCTGGTTGTTTCTTTCTAGACTGATCATTTGTATGAAATATCAACCTGTCTGTCTGTCTGTCTGCCTGCCTGCCTGTCTGTGTGTAGTTCTGGCAGTTTGGTGAGTGGGTGGACGTGGTGATCGACGACCGTCTGCCGGTCAAAGACGGAGAGCTGATGTTCGTCCACTCAGCTGAAGGCAGTGAGTTCTGGAGCGCTCTGCTGGAAAAGGCCTACGCCAAGTAAGGACCGCCCGCCGCCCTGCGTAGACGTGGTTTCATCCCTTCAAGAGAACTCTGAACTCTGTGTGTGTGTTCAGGTTGAACGGCTCGTATGAGGCGTTGTCCGGAGGCAGCACCACTGAAGGTTTCGAGGATTTCACAGGCGGCGTGGCCGAGATGTATGAGCTGAAGAAAGCTCCCAGAGATCTTCATCGTATCATCACCAAAGCTCTGGAGAGAGGATCACTGCTGGGATGCTCCATCGACGTCAGTTACATCCAACACGTTTCAACATGAGTTGAAACGAATTGTTCTTTGCATCAAGTAACACCAAGCTGTAGATGTGTTAACTGTCTGTTTCGTCCTCAGATCACCAGCGCCTTCGACATGGAGGCTGTCACCTTCAAGAAGCTGGTTAAAGGCCACGCCTACTCTGTCACCGGGCTCAGACAGGTGAGCTCAGCTGTCACCTTTACATCAAACAGGATCCAGTCTTTATGTCGGGTTCTGGATGTCTGTCATCCTCTCTGCAGGTGGAGTACCGTGGTTGGCAGGAGCGTCTGATCCGGATCAGGAACCCCTGGGGTCAGGTGGAGTGGACTGGAGCCTGGAGCGACAAGTCAGTGTTTCATTTACAGAGTGTTGAAGGTTCTCCGTCATCAGGTCAGAGTGTTGAAGGTTCTCCGTCATCAGGTCAGAGTGTTGAAGGTTCTCCGTCATCAGGTCAGAGTGTTGAAGGTTCTCAGTCATCAGGTCAGAGTGTTGAAGGTTCTCAGTCATCAGGTCGGAGTGCTGAAGGTTCTCCGTCATCAGGTCAGAGTGTTGAAGGTTCTCCGTCATCAGGTCAGAGTGTTGAAGGTTCTCAGTCATCAGGTCAGAGTGCTGAAGGTCCTCCGTCATCAGGTCAGAGTGTTGAAGGTTCTCCGTCATCAAGTCAGAGTGTTGAAGGTTATCTGTCATCAGGTCAGAGTGCTGAAGGTTCTCAGTCATCAGGTCAGAGTGTTGAAGGTTCATCAGGTCAGAGTGTTGAAGGTTATCTGTCATCAGGTCAGAGTGTTGAAGGTTATCTGTCATCAGGTCAGAGTGTTGAAGGTTCATCAGGTCAGAGTGTTGAAGGTTATCTGTCATCAGGTCAGAGTGTTGAAGGTTATCTGTCATCAGGTCAGAGTGTTGAAGGTTCTCCGTCATCAGGTCAGCTGTTTTTGTTTTTGAGGTCATGTTTGTAAACAAGCACCTCTTCAAAGACACATGAAACACAAGATGACCTTTGATCACACCTGAAATGATTAGCACACACACACACACACACACACACACACACACTCTATTGCGTGCGCTGTTCGAGGTGAAACAGGAAGTCAGTTTGATGTAGATGAAGCTAAGTCCAGAAGAAAGTCATTCTAACAGTGCCTGTCTGTCTGTCTGTCTGTCTGTCTGTCTGACTGACTGTCTGTCTGTCTGTCTGTCTGTCTGACTGACTGACTGACTGACTGTCTGTCTGACTGACTGTCTCTCTGTCTGTCTGTCTGTCTGTCTGTCTGTCTGTCTGACTGACTGTCTGACTGTCTTTCTGTCTGTCTGTTCCTCAGCTCCTCTGAGTGGAGCTCCATCGACTCTGCGGAGAAAGATGAGCTGCTGTGTAAGATGGAGGACGGAGAGTTCTGGTGAGTTTCTGCTCTGAAGGTGAAAACAACATTTGGAGGATGGAGAAGATGACCTGTCTGTCTGTCTGTCTGTCTGTCTGTCTGTCTGACTGTCTGTCTGTCAGGATGTCTTTCCAGGAGTTCCTCCATCAGTTCTCGAGGTTGGAGATCTGTAATCTGACCCCGGACGCTCTCATTGAAGACTCGACCAGTTTCTGGAACACGACAATGTTTGAGGGCAGCTGGAGGAGAGGAAGCACCGCCGGGGGCTGCAGGAACCACCCCAGTGAGGCAGGGGGGGCAAACTGATCAGGGCTTTTAAGATCATACCGCTGTGTGTGTATGCTTCTTTGTGCGGTTTGACTACATATCCCATGATGCCTTGGTTGTTGCTGCCTCCCTGCAGACACGTTCTGGATCAACCCTCAGTATAAGATCTCCCTGCTGGAGGAGGACGATGACCCGGAGGATGACGAGGCCGCCTGCAGCTTCCTCGTGGCTCTGATGCAGAAAGACCGTCGCCGCTACCGCCGCCACGGCCAGGATGTGCACACCATTGGCTTCGCCATCTATGAGGTCAGAGGTCAAAGAGACAGAATGTTATGATTTCATGACAGCAGCAATAATGTTGTGTTACCATAGCAACAACCCTTATCAACACCTTAACAACCTCTTATCAACACTTTGACAACCTCTTATCAACACCCTAACAACCTCTTATCAACACCTTAAACACACTTAAAAACCACCTGGTAACACCATAGCAACCATAGTAACCACCTTTTCTGTGTTTGTTCTCGTTCACAGATTCCTGACGAGGTGAGTTAGTCTGGTTCTGGTTCTGGTTCTGGTTTAACTCTTATATCAAATCAAGCTCATGTCAGCATCCATGTGTCCGTCAGTACCGAGGCTGTCCGAGCGTCCACATGAAGAAGGACTTCTTCCTGCGTCACTCGTCCTGCGCTCGTTCAGAGACCTTCATCAACCTGCGAGAGGTGAGCACCAGGCTCCGCCTCCCGCCGGGCGAGTACCTGATCGTCCCCTCCACCTTTGAGCCATCCAAGGAGGCCGACTTCGTCCTGAGGGTGTTCACCGAGAAACAGTCGGAGACCAAGTGAGCATGTGCAGTCAGTTCAGTAATCATGTGACTCTACAGTCGGTAATCATGACTACAGTCGGTAATCATGTGACTCTACAGTCGGTAATCATGTGACTACAGTCGGTAATCATGTGACTCTACAGTCGGTAATCATGCGACTACAGTCGGTAATCATGCGACTACAGTCGGTAATCATGCGACTACAGTCGGTAATCATGCGACTCTACAGTTGGTAATCATGTGACTACAGTCGGTAATCATGTGACTACAGACGGTAATCATGTGACTCTACAGTCGGTAATCATGTGACTACAGTCGGTAATCATGCGACTACAGTCGGTAATCATGCGACTACAGTCGGTAATCATGTGATTCTACAGTCGGTAATCATGTGACTACAGTCGGTAATCATGCGACTACAGTCGGTAATCATGTGATTCTACAGTTGGTAATCATGCGACTACAGTCGGTAATCATGCGACTACAGTCGGTAATCATGTGACTCTACAGTCAGTAATCATGTGATTCTGTGCAGTGAGATGGACGACGACGTGGAGGCCATCTTTGAATATGAGGTAAAGAAGCATCATCAGACTGACGTTTGATTGACACACTGACCTTTGACCTTTGACCTCAGCAGCTTCCTGTTGTTCTGTGCAGGAGGAGATCTCAGAGAGTGACGTGGACGACTCCTTCAGGTCCATGTTCGCTCAACTGTCAGGAGACGTGAGTTCTGCTGTTCCTCTGTGATGTTCTTCAGTTTTAAAGACGTTCTTCTGAAATGATCAGACTGAGCAGCAGCTTAGCATTCAGGCTAACATGTTCTGTTTGTGTTCTGTCATCAGGACATGGAGATCTCAGTACGAGAACTCAGAACCATCCTGAACCGGGTCGTATCCAAACGTAAGTTTTATAATAATTAAAGGAGGAACATGATCACAGATCAGCTCTGACAGAGAACACCAGAGAACATTAGAGAACCTTTAAAGACATCAGAGAACATTAGAGAACACCAGAGAACATTAGAGAACATTTAAAGACACCAGAGAACATTAGAGAACATCAGAGAATATTTAAGGACATCAGAGAACATTAGAGAACACCGGAGAACATTAGAGAACATCAGAGAACATCAGAGAATATTTAAGGACATCAGAGAACATTTAAAGACACCAGAGAACATTAGAGAACATCAGAGAATATTTAAGGACATCAGAGAACATCAGAGAACATTTAAGGACACCAGAGAACATCAGAGAACATTTAAGGACTCCAGAGAACATCAGAGAACATTTAAGGACACCAGAGAACATCAGAGAACATTAGAGAACATAAGAGAACATTAGAGAACATTTAAGGACATCAGAGAACATCAGAGAACATTTAAGGACATCAGATAACATTAGAGAACACCAGAGAACATCACAGAACATTAGAGAACATTTAAGGACATCAGAGAACATTAGACAACACCAGAGAACATCACAGAACATTAGAGAACATTTAAGGACATCGGAGAACATTAGAGAACATTTAAGGACATCAGATAACATTAGAGAACACCAGAGAACATCACAGAACATTAGAGAACATTTAAGGACATCAGAGAACATTAGAGAACACCAGAGAACATCACAGAACATTAGAGAACATTTAAGGACATCAGAGAACATTAGAGAACACCAGAGAACACCACAGAACATTAGAGAACATCAGATAACATCAGCCATTTAAGGGAACATTTAAGGACACCAGAGAACATCAGAGAACATTAGAGAACATTTAAGGACATCAGAGAACATTAGAGAACATTTAAGGACATCAGATAACATCCGAGAACATTAGAGAACATTTAAGGACATCAGAGAACATTAGAGAACATCAGAGAACATTAGAGAACATTTAAGGACACCAGAGAACATCAGAGAACATTTAAGGACATCAGATAACATTAGAGAACACCAGAGAACATCACAGAACATTAGAGAACATTTAAGGACATCAGAGAACATTAGAGAACATCACAGAACATTAGAGAACATTTAAGGACATCAGAGAACACCAGAGAACATCACAGAACGTTAGAGAACATCAGATAACATCAGAGAACATTAGAGAACATCAGAGAACATTGAAGAACATCACCAATGGACACACTTCTTCTTCTTCTTCTTCTTCTTCTGTGGTTTACAGACAGAGACCTGCAGACTGATGGGTTCAGTATGGAGTCCTGCAGAGCTATGGTCAGTCTCATGGACGTATCCTCACTCTGCTGTAAATCTTCACACTGATGTTAGAACATCAGACAAACAGGTACTGATAGAGGCAGTGATGTCACCTGTGCAGGTAAACACTTCAAATGAAACGTTGTCTTTATTTCCACAGACTCTGTTTTAAAACAGTGTTTTTGTTTGTGATGGACTCAGATCGTTGATCTAAAGGTTTGACACCATCATGGAAAGATCCCACAGAGGCAGACTTCATGTTTAACAGCTGTTACATCGTATCGCTCGCCACCGGACTTCACAGACAGAAACATTTAACCTACAATCATCCAAACATCAGAGCTTCATTCAAAGAGAACAGAACAAAATAAATGTATATTAATGTAATGTATATGTACATATATTTTTATATATATATATATATATATATATATATATATATATATATATATATGTACATATATATATATCCTGTATATGACTGACTGTTACAGCAGAGAGAACAAACTCTTGAGTCCGTTTTGTTGTTCTTCTCTTGTTGAAATTGTGTCGACCTTGACTTGAGTGCAGAAAGACGGCAGCGCTCGGCTCGGTCTCGTGGAGTTTCAGATTCTCTGGAACAAGATCCGGAAGTGGCTGGTGAGTTCTAAGTCCTGATCTAAGACCACGACTCGGAGCAGCCAGACCAGATCAGCACCAACACCTGACATCCGAGCGGAGGGTGGAGGCTGTTACAGCAGCACCTTCATGGACGTGTCAAACTCTCACATGACATCCACGCCAAGTTTAAATCCAGAACGTGACGCAGCAAAATTAATCTGCGTGGCTTGATAGAAGTCAACTACGACTCCCAAGATGCATTTCACTAACAATGTTCATGAATATTTATGAGGTGCTGAAGTAAAACCAGAAGTTAGAATGTAAAAACCGTAATGCATTCAGGGACACTGAGGAGATCCATCGAGGAGACAAAGTTAATAAAGTTTATGTGATCACATTATTATTACTATCTTCTGCAGGGGATCTTCAGAGAGTTTGATCTGGATAAATCTGGATGTATGAGCTCCTATGAGATGAGGCTGGCTCTGGAAAATGGAGGTAGATCATGATGATGTCACAACATGGTTGACTGATTGATCGGTTGGTTGGTTGGTTGATTGGTTGGTTGGTTGGTTGGTGGGTTGGTTGGTTGGTCGATTGATTTGTTGGTTGGTTGGTTGGTTGGTTGGTTGATTGGTTGGTTGATTGGTGGGTTGGTTGATTGATTTGTTGGTTGGTTAATTGATTAGTTGATTTGTTGGTTGGTTGGTTGGTTGATTGGTTGGCTGGCTGATTGGATGGTTGGTTGGCTAGTTGATTGGTTTGTTGGTTGGTTTGTTGGTTGGTTGGTTGATTGGTTGGTTGGTTGGTTGGTTGGTTGATGACTCTTGAATGACCTCTGCTGTCCTCAGGGTTCAAACTGAACAACAGGTTGTATCAGATGCTCGTGGCTCGGTACGCCGACAATGAGATCATCGACTTCGACAACTTCACCTGTTGCCTGGTCAAACTGGAGGCCATGTTCAGTACGTACCGGTGCTCGCTGTTCACATTGTTAATGTAGATACTTCCTGTTTGACTCAAATGTCTCAAACACTCGGTGTGTACGAAGCGACCTGAACGCTGCGTTGTCTTCCTCAGAGGCCTTCCAGGAACTGGACCGAGACGGGACAGGAAGTACAGAGATCAACATCATTGAGGTATCCGGATACTTTGTGAACTTTCTGTTCTGTGCCCTGAGTATTGTCTGCAGGCTTCCTCTCGGGTTGCAGTTAACCAATCAGAGGGCAAGACAGCTACCTGTACGAAGTCTGTCAGTCAAAACCCAGGGCACAAAGTCCAGGACACCCAGGAGTGAATGTCCGTTCACGTCAGACTGAACTCATCACCAGAACTTTAGATTAATACTGATGAGCTCACTTTGATGTTTTCATCTAAAGCCATTACTATCAAAGTAACTGAGTACTTTTAATCAATAAGTAAAAGTACTCAGTTACTTTGATCACTGTTCAAAGACTGATGAGTAACATTCCTCCTCTTCCTCAGTGGCTCTATGTGACCATGTGTGGCTGAGGACGATGACGAAGACGGCGGCGAAGAAGAAGTTCAAAGTGCCTCAACAGGAAACCAAACTACACACCTGACTGTTACCCTGCACAGTACTACAGTAACACTACAATAACACTACAGTAACACTACAGTAACATTACAGTAACACTACAATAACACTACAGTAACATTACATTAACACTACAATAACACTACAGTAACATTACAATAACACTACAGTAACATTACAATAACATTACAGTAACATTACAGTAACACTACAATAACACTACAGTAACACTACAGTAACATTACAGTAACACTACAATAACACTACAGTAACATTACATTAACACTACAATAACACTACAGTAACATTACAATAACACTACAGTAACATTACAATAACATTACAGTAACACTACAATAACACTACAGTAACATTACAATAACATTACAGTAACACTACAGTAACACTACAATAACACTACAGTAACATTACAATAACATTACAGTAACACTACAATAACACTACAGTAACATTACAATAACACTACAGTAACATTACAATAACACTACAGTAACACTTCAATAACACTACAGTAACACTACAATAACACTACAGTAACACTACAGTAACACTACAATAACACTACAGTAACATTACAATAACATTACAGTAACACTACAATAACACTACAGTAACATTACAGTAACACTACAATAACACTACAGTAACATTACAATAACATTACAGTAACACTATAATAACACTACAGTAACATTACAGTAACACTACAGTAACACTACAATAACATTACAGTAACACTACAATAACACTACAGTAACATTACAGTAACACTATAATAACACTACAATAACATTACAGTAACACCACAGTAACATTACAGTAACACTACAGTAACATTACAGTAACATTACAATAACATTACAGTAACACTACAGTAACATTACAATAACACTACAGTAACACTACAGTAACATTACAATAACATTACAGTAACACTACAATAACATTACAGTAACATTACAGTAACACTACAGTAACATTACAGTAACAGTTACATTACAGTAACATTACAGTAACACTACAATAACACTACAGTAACACTACAGTAACATTACAGTAACACTACAATAACACTACAGTAACACTACAATAACACTACAGTAACATTACAGTAACATTACAGTAACACTACAGTAACATTACAGTAACACTACAATAACACTACAGTAACATTACAGTAACACTACAGTAACATACTGTAGTACTGTGCTCTCTGTGCATTATCAGTCTTCTAGCTGCTTGAAGATCAAATTATTTAGAGGCTCATGGGAGTTGTAGTTTTTTTTGTGTTTGTGTCGTTTCAACATGAACACAGGATGAAGTTTAATATTTTAAGTTTGTCTGTGATGTGACATCACAGAAAGAGCAGGAAAGACCTCTTAATATGAAAGGCGCAGCAGGAAGTGCTTTAGCTAGCGTTAATTGAATCTCGCTCCGTGTTTGTTAACGAGCCGACACTCTTCTTCTTCAGTCTTTGTTGTTTCACACACGAGCGCCACCAACTGCTGAGCAGCAGAACAGCATGAACGAGAATATTTAACAAGTTAACAAGTTCATTCAAATCTGACAACGATTCAACTACAATACATCAGTACTACGTCATACTACAGTACTACATCATACTACAGTACATCATGATTTCAGTACTGAGGCTGGCTGCACTGAGATCTGTCTTGCTGCTGTATTTATGCTCTAGCTGACGTAGGGGGCACTATAACTCAGATATTTATTGATGTGTATTTATGTGACGAGCTGCGGTCTGCCGCCTCCATCACACCTCTGAAGGCTGACGGAGCGTTCCAGCCTGTGAGGCAGAGCGCTGGGTTTATTTCCCCTGGTGGAGGCGTTCAGGTTCAGCTCAGTCAAACGAACGCTGACGAAGCTCAGCTTCCTGTTTTCACTCATTAAAGGAAACAAAACCAACGCTGAGTCCAGTGTTTGTCTGCACCTGCACCACCTCACTTACCTACACCACCTGCACCACCTACACCACCTCACTCACCTGCACCACCTACACCACCTGCACCACCTCACTCACCTTCACCACCTGCACCACCTGCACCACCTCACTCACCTTCACCACCTGCACCACCTACACCACCTGCACCACCTGACTCCTCGAGTACGGTCGAATAGTCAAAAAAATGACCTCCTAAGTCCTTTCCTAACCACTTTTCCTAACCACTTTTCCTTGACTTCGATGGAAAACATCACAAGGTCATAAGGAAAGATGTGAAGGAGAGGTGATAAGGAGTTAGGAGAAGACGACTGCTCTCACACTAGACTACGTCATGAAGCGACGGTGAATGTTATTGACGTGATCTGTGGTAAAACTACAAAGTCCAGAAGATGGACTACAAAACGCTCATCTGAGATACTTCCTAGATACTCCCCGCGCGCTCTGACCGTGTTGTTTCATGCAGGAAATATAAACGTGGACAACCCGGTGAAAAATGTGACTTCATCATCAACGTCAGAGTTCAAATAATAAATGAATATTGTCCACCTGTCACAGAAGTCAGATGAAGTGTTTGTTAGCTGGTATGGTCGCTCACCCTCCTGTCCACTCATATAGAAACATATAGATAAAGATATATAATTAATCAGCAACGGTAACCAGATTCACATCAATTCACAGCGCCCGGGGAGCAGATGTTGGGGGGTACAGTGCCTTGCTCAAGGGCACCTCGGCCGTGGCAATTTTTTTTTTTTTGAGCAGCAAGAGCGGGGATCGAATAGCGTAGGATACACCGGACCATCCTTTAGGAAAGGAAAGGAGGTAATGGAAGGTTGCTGATCAAACCGCCAACCTTGGGGTTATTGGACGACCCACTCTACCACTGAGCCACAGTCGCCACCTAAACCAGCTTAGGGCGGTTCCTTTGATGCCAATTTGATGTTCCAGTCTCTGTAAAAGAATTTGATGGTCAATGGTGTCAAATGCGGCACTAAGCTCTAACAGGACAAGTACAGAGATGAGTCCTTTGTCTGATGCCATTAGGAGGTCGTTTGTAACTTTGACTAGTGCGGTCTCTGTGCTATGATGCACTCTAAATCCTGACTGAAAATCCTCATATAAACTGTTCTTATGGAGAAAGTCACACAGCTGATTGGCTACAGCTTTCTCAAGTATCTTAGAGAGAAAGGGAAGGTTTGATATCGGTCTGTAATTGGCTAAAACCTCTGGATCTAGAGTGGGCTTTTTAAGAAGAGGTTTAATTACAGCTACTTTAAAGGACTGTGGTACATATCCTGATAATAAAGACAGATTAATCATATCCAATAAAGAAGGGCTAACTAGAGGTAAAACATCCTTGAGCAGCCTGGTTGGGATGGGATCTAAGAGACAGGTTGACGACTTAGATGAAGAAATTATTGAAGTTATTTGATGAAGGTCGATGGGAGAAAAACAGTCTAAATATATATCAGGTTTTACAGCTGTTTCCAAACTTGCTGTATCAGAATGCAGATCAGTGCCTGTTGAGGGCAAGAGGCTCTCTGTTAGCCTGGCTACAGTGCTGGAGAGAAACCTGGGGTTGTTCTTATTTTCCTCTATTAATGAAGAGTAGTAGGCTGCTCTGGCACTACGGAGAGCCTTCCTGTATGTTTTAAGATTATCTTGCCAGGCTAAACGAGATTCTTCCAGTTTAGTGGCACGCCATTTGTGTTCAGATTTACGTGCCTCTTGCTTTAAGTTGCGAGTCTGCTGGCTATACCATGGTGCTAACCTCCTTTGTTTAATTATCTTTTTTTCCAGAGGTGCAATAGAGTCTAGAGTTGTTCGTAATGAGCCTGTAGTACTATCAACAAGATGATCTATTTGTGAGGGGCTAAAGGAAGCAGACAAGTCCTCTGCTACAATGAGACAAGTCATTGAATTCAATACTGAAGGAATCACTTCCTTAAATTTGGCTACAGCACTATCAGATAAACATCTGCTGTAGGAGTTTGTGCCAAAAGGCTTATAGTCCAGTAATATGAACTCAAAGGTTATTAAACAATGGTCAGACAGAAGAGGATTCTGTGGAAAGACTATTAGATGATCAGTTTCAATGCCATATGAGAGAACAAGATTATGGGTACGTTCGAATAGTCAAAAAAATGAGCTCCTAAGTCCTTTCCTAACCACTTTTCCTTGACCTCGATAGAAAACGTCACGAGTTCAAGGAAAGATGTGAAGGAGAATTCATAAGGAGTTAGGAGAAGACGACCGCGGTGTTCAGAGAATCCGACTGCACTTATACTTAGACTACGTCATCATGCGACGGCGAATGTTATTGACGTGACCTGTGGTAAAACTACAAAGTCCAGAAGATGGACTACAAAACGCGCATCTGAGATACTTCCTAGATACTCCCCGTGCGCTCTGACCGTGTTGTTTCATGCAGGAAATATAAACGTGGACAACCCGGTGAAAAATGTGACTTCATCATCAACGTCAGAGTTCAAATAATAAATGAATATTGTCCACCTGTCACAGAAGTCAGATGAAGTGTTTGTTAGCTGGTATGGTCGCTCACCCTCCTGTCCACTCATATAGAAACATATTAGCAAGTTATGGCAAAGATATATGATTAATCAGCAACGGTAACTTCATGATGATCTGCAGGACGCTGGATGTCACAGTTACAAACAGTTTGTACTCTGTGTGTGAACGCAGCTCCACAGTCAACAACAGAACACACTTCATGATCAAAGTTTGACATCACGTCAACACGTATGTTCATATTCACACGCTCTCTGCTGCAGGCTGCATCACACTGTTTAAACACACTGATGGTTTCTTTCTTATGTCTGGCTGTGAATGACTGAACGGTGCGCCGATTTTTTTTTTTTTGTCGCTGCCACAAGGAATTGTGGGGCGGCATCACCTCCTTTCCTTTCCTAAAGGATGGTCCGGTGTATCCTATGCTAAAGGAGATAATAAAGGAAGCATTGAAGCTCCTTTCCTTAACAGTTTGAGAATTCAAACAGCTCTCATCATGGCGGCTACGTTAATACTTCCGGGTCATTTCACTCAGTTAGGAAGGTTCCGAAGCAAATTTGACTATTCGACCGCACCCTGACTCTCTGAACACTTCTCCTAACTCCTCATCACCTTTCCTCAGGACCTCTCCTTATCTCCTTTCCTTTTACTTTTTTTGACTATTCGACCAGACTCCATCGGTCATGTGACTCATGACCTCATCAGACGAATAAATTAAATAATTAAATGTGCAATCATTAAACATGAGACGTTCAGGGACACAAACACGTTTAATAGAGCCTTGATTCATTAAACAGGAAGTTACACGACTTCTCTTTCAAAGTAAAAGTGTTCAGTAAAGATTTAATGACAAACTGACGATGTGGAAACATTCAAATATGAACAAACAGCTGCTGACAGGGAATGACGTCACCTGTCAACAGGTGAGTCACGTGGCTGAACAGAGCATCCAGAGAGGTGAAGATTAATTTAATGTCTTTGAGTTTTATAGAGTTCAAAACTCAGAGAGGGTCCCTGAACGCATCATGAAGGTGAGCCCAGACTTCTGTTCGGACAAACAGTCCAGAACCGTCCAAACATGAGGAAACAGATGAGACGTTCAGGGTCCTTGTCCTGCAGCAGGGTCTCACAGTCCGCCCCGTTCAGTTCTGGTTCTCCCGTCCCTCCAGCGGGCCCAGCAGTACGGCCTGGGCCTCCAGCAGCGTGGTGTCGGTGTTGGCTCCCAGGAAGCGGGCGGTGAGCTCCAGGTCCTGCAGCCGCAGACGGACTCTGCTGCCCCGCTGCAGCTTCTCTCCGTCGGCCGGCCGCCGGCACACGCAGTGGAACTTTCCGCCGAAGTCGATGTACAGGTCGTCCTGGACCACGTGGAAGATCCTCCCGACCACCAGCTTATCTTTGGCCGGTCCCATCTGAATCAGCGGGGACCGGCGGAGGAGCGAGGCGAAGCTCTCCTGCTGACCGGAGGAGGAGCCGCTGCTGCCGGCCGCGGCGCTCTCTGCCTCCCGCTGGAGCTCCGACTGCAGGTCGAAGGCGGCAGCGAAGCCGGATCTGGGTCTGTGCGCGGCGGGCTGGTCCCCGCCGGAGGCCGAGCTGAAGAACCGGGAGGAGGCGATCCGGACCCCGAACCCGAACCTGGACACAACCTTACACAGGGCTGCCATGTTGTCCCACAATGCAGAGCGGCGGCCACTTCCTGCTTTAACTCCCTGTAGACACGCCCACAGCGCCACCTGGCGGCTGCAGGTGAGTCTGCAGCCATCCTATGGAGAAATAAATGTCATTATCTAAAAAAAGAGGTATTATCTAACACAAGACAAAATGGAGGCCTGGAAGTCCTAAGTTTTGAAACTTTAAATAATACTTTTAAAATTAAATGGCTAACAAAATTATGATGATAATATTTGGAATGCTTTCCCTAAATTCATTTTTAATTCAATTGGAGGTCTCAAATTCTTGCTAAAATGTGACTATAACCCTGATAAATTACCCGTGAAATTAGCTAATTTTCACAAGCAAGCTCTGCTGGCGTGGAAAATGTTGTACAAACACAATTTTTCACCTACAAACTATTACATTTGGAACAATAGGAGTATTCAATATAAAAATAGATCTTTATATAACCAAAACTGGTTCAATAATGGTATTTTTTTAGTTTTACAACTCATGAAAACTGATGGTCAGTTATTACTTTATGAAGAATTTATTTCTAAATTTAATATAGAAGTCATGCCGAAAGAATATGATGTAATCTTTAATGCTATCCCGAGGAATGTGTTGCTACTTCTTGTTGGTTATACAACTGATCTTTTTAGGACAGCTCCTACAAACAATATTTTTCTGGGGAATGTTGATGTCACAACTTGCAAATGTACAAATAAATACATCAGGAATCTTTTGACAACTGTAACTATTCCTTCTGCTATTTTTTATTGGAAATCTCTTTATAAAGATGTGAATTGGAAAAAAATGTGGTTGATTAGTAATAAATTTTGTCTGAATAATAAGATCAAGGAAGTATCTTACAAAATTATACATAAAATATATCCAGCAAAAAAAACATTAGAAAGATTTAAACTTGATATTGAATATTCCTGTGACTTCTGTGGTTTGTTTGAAGAATCTATAACACATTTATTTTTTCACTGTTTATATTCTCAAATGTTTTGGTTAAATGTACAAAATTTTATTGAAAACAAAACTGGACATTCATTACAATTTCATGAAAAGGACATTCTGTTTTACTTTGAAAATAACAAAATGGAAAATGATTTTATTTTTTTTGTACAACTTGTTTTATATTTAGGTAAATTTCACATACACAAAAAGAAATGGACTAACAGTAAACCAAATTTTACACATTTTTTACAGGAACTTTATCAATACAGCACAGACATTGATGGACTTCAATTACCAAAAACTTTAAAAACAATTCCTATTTTGCAGAAATTTTTATTTAATTAATGTGTTTATTGTTTTGTTTGTTTCCTTCTCTTTCTCTCTCTTTGTATATTTTTAACTGTTTTTAGTTTCTCTCTTCCTCTGGCTCGACAGTTTTTGTTATGTATATAATTGTTAATAAAACTTTAAAAAAAAAAAAAGAAAAAAAAAAGTCTGCAGCCATCCGTGACGTAATTTCCGTGACTGTAGCTCCCCGGCGACGCGACGTAACGTGATGACGTCTCCTCCCTGGAGGACCTGAAGAAGAGCTGCGCATGCGCTCCGCGGTACGTGAAGAAGCTAACATGGAGGTGTTCGTCAGCTGTCCCGGCCTCCGGTTCTCTCACGCCGTGTTTCCGGACGGGTCGGTGGTCCGAGACGTTCTGACCCGGTTCAGCCAGCAGCAGGTGAGCGTTCACGCCGAGCAGAGGCGGGAAAACACACTCAAGCCGGATATGGAGGGTTTGTATTTCCGTCTCGCGCAGTTAGCTCATGAGCTAACATTAGCTAGCTGATTCTGTTAAAGGTACAGTGCAGTGTGTGACGTCATAACTCTCCAGCTACCAGTCCACCTTCCATCAGAGAGTAACCTGACACCGCTGTGGTCACATGATCATCCTGAAGACACACAGATTACTTCACAGTAACAGATTACTTCACAGTAACAGATTACAAATCAACTCAAATTTTATTTGTATAGCCCAAAGTCACAAAACACATTTTGCCTCTGAGGGCTTTACAATCTGTACAGGGAGTGACACCCTCTGTCCTTACACCCTCTGTCCTTAGACCCTCTGTCCTTAGACCAGGCATGGGCAATCTGTTCCACAAAGGGCCGGTGTGGCTGCAGGTTTTTGTTCAAACCAACCAAGAGCACACAGTTTGACCAATCAGCTCTCTGAAGACTGAGATCAGTTGATTAAATGAGTCAAGTCTGGTGTGCTGCTGCTTGGTTGGAAAGGAAACCTGCAGCCACACCGGCCCTTTGTGGAACAGATTGCCCATGCCTGCCTTAGACCCTCTGTCCTTAGACCCTCGGTTCGAGTGAGGAAAAACTTGCCCACAAACAACTTTTAACAGGAAAAAAAGGTGGAAGAAACCTCAGGAAGAGCCACAGAGGAGGGATCCCTCTCCCAGGACGGACAGACGTGCAATAGATGTCACGTGTACAGAACAAGTCAACACAAACATATTGTACAATTACAATGAATGATAGAATGATTACAGTAGCAGTGGAACCTGTGATAGAGATAGAGAGACACAGATGCACAGCAGCAGCAAATCATTAACTAACTATAAACTGTGATGGAGATCTGGTAACATTAATGACAGTAATAATATATGTAGTGGACGTCATGCAGGACCACAGCAGCAGCCACGATCCACGAGAACCTGCTGGACGAGAGAGCACAGAAACTCCAGGGAAGAAGTTTAGTTAGTAAGATGCATTAATGTACATGTATGTTTACAGATGGAGGGAGAGAGAGAGAGAGAGGGGAGGAAGGGGAGGAAGGGGAGGAAGGGGGAGTCCCCCAGCAGTATAGTCCTATAGCAGCATAACTAAGGGATGACCTGAGCCAGCCCTAACTATAAGCTCTATCAAAAAGGAAAGTCTTAAGTTTACTCTTAAAAGTGTTGACCGTGTCTGCCTCCAGAACCCAAAATGGTAGTTTGTTCCACAGAAGAGGAGCTTGATAGCTGAAAGCTCTGGCTCCCAATCTACTTTTGACAACTGTAGGAACCACAAGGAACCCAGCATTCTGAGAGCACAGTGTTCTAGAGGGGTAGTAAGGTACTATGAGCTCTTTTAGATATGATGGTGCCTGATAGTGCTGTCACTTTAAAAAGAAATCAAGCTTGAACGAATCTAAAAAGAAACGTCATTGTTCGAATATATTCGACCAGCTGCGCCCCAACACAGTGATTACTTTGTTCATTTGGCTTTTTTATTAATTGCAAAGCCTGTAAAACATTCTCCCAGCAAGCAAGCTTTGTAGCAAGGTTAAACAGAACAGTCAAACTTTACTACCCGAATCACTTTCTGATATTATTTACAAGAAACACGAGTTTATCAACGTGATCAGGATCAAGTGCGGCTCTTTTTTTGTTCACAATATTGCCTGCTGACGAGAACACGCGCTCTGTCACACACAGATATTTACGAGCCAGCTTGGAGAGTTTCGGGTACCTGCTGCACCCTATGTCTCTCCACCAAAGCCTCAAAGTCTCCTTCATGTAAGCTTGCATCTCCAGAAAGCCGACATCGCTGCCAGAGTCATTCGTTTTGTATAAGTCCCCAAACAAGTTCCCCATCGCACTCAGGGCAGGAGTTGCCTTTTCTCTCCTTTGTGTACAGTCACTGTCTGTCTCATTGACCATCATTTCACGTGATAAGCTATCACTGATGAGATTTCTCTGCTCAGATGAGAGGTGGACTCAGCGAGAGAACCGAGGGTCCAGAAAGGACACTTTATTGAGAAGCATCCACTCGCCGCCCTCTTCGCTGTAGTGCGTTTTCAGATTTTCATCCGGCCTATGAAAATAATAATACATTTAGCCTCCCAAAATGGGCTGCAGGTTGCTTTAGTCTGGAAAGGGCCGTGTCAACAGCTTTCACATCAAGACCCTTTCGCACGGCCAGGTTCAGTGTGTGGGCCATACAGGGTACATTAACAAGCCCCAAATTGCGCGTAGCGTTAACGTAGTTCAGGGCATTATCCATGGTGACGGCTAACCACTTCACGGGAGATGTTAAAATCATCCAGGGTGCTGCTGATGCTCTCTGCAACGTGAACGGCTGTGTGGCTTCCTCTCAGTTCTTTAGTGCACAAAACATAATTGTCAAGTTCCCATGAGTCTGAAATACAGTGAGCTATGACTGTCACATAAGCATGTGTGGCTAACGAAGTCCACCTGTCTGTTGTAAGAGCAAGTTTTTTGTCCTGTAATATAGTCTTTATATTTTCACGTGTGGTGTCATACAGCCGCACTATGTTTTCGGAAATTGTGGTGCGGCTGGGGATTTTATATCGTGGCTCCAGTTCCATCATTAGATCCCAAAACCTCTCTCCTGAAACAATATTTAAGGGGCGCATATCCTTGCAAACAAACCTCGTTATCTTATCGGTGATGGCCTTTTTACGAGCCTCTGGCAATGGGCCCGTTGTGGTCGAGTGTGCCGAATAATATGCCGTCAATCGAGGCTGTACATTTGGCGCTGCTTTGCTTGTCTGTGGTGCCTCTCCCTCCGCTGCCTCGGTGGGATGGTGAGCTAGCAGGTGAGCCCTTAGATTTGTTGTCGTTGAACGGTATGATAGCTGCTTTTTGCAAAGTCGACAAACAGCCGTATTTTTTTCCGTGACTTTACCATGCACTGTGTTAAACCCAAAATACTTCCACACGCCGCTTCTCAGGTGTGTTGGCGTCGTGACTGTCTGCCCAGGGCGGCTTTCCTCATTATTATCATCCATTTAGCAAATAGCAAAAGTTAGCTTAACGTTTCTTTACTGCTGAGAGGCTGCAGGTCAAGAGCACGGTTAAGAAAGAGGGGCCCCTAATAGGTCAATATGACAGTAGTGCCCTCTATTGGAATACAATGCAAACTACTTCAAATGGTCTGATGCGCTTAAGGAGATTAAAGCCTACATTTCGAATGAGTAATTACAATTCAAATCCGAATACGAAATTTGTTTTATGTGACATTAAAGGACAAATCCTGATCAAAAACAACTCAAAGATTCTTTACGGTGGAGCTGGAGGCCAGGGTGATCCCATCTAAAGTAACTAAGTCTCCAGAAAGAGAGTTTCTGATGTTTTCGGGTCCAATTACAAGAACTTCAGTTTAGTCTGAATTTAACATCAGAAAATTGAAGGTCATCCAACTTTTTATATCTTTAAGGCATGCTTGGAGTTTAGTTAACTGATTGGTTTCATCAGGCTTGATCGATAAATATAATTGGGTGTCGTCGGCATAACAATGAAAATTAATGGAGTGATTCCTAATAATGTTCCCTAGAGGAAGTGTATATAAACTGAACAGAAGTGGTCCTAGTACAGAACCTTGTGGGACTCCATGGCAAACTTTGGTATGCATGGAGGATTCATCATTGACAAGAACAAACTGAGAACGATCTAAAAAATACGACTTAAACCAGCTTAGGGCGGTTCCTTTGATGCCAATTTGATGTTCCAGTCTCTGTAAAAGAATTTGATGGTCAATGGTGTCAAATGCGGCACTAAGATCTAACAGGACAAGTACAGAGATGAGTCCTTTGTCTGATGCCATTAGGAGGTCGTTTGTAACTTTGACTAGTGCGGTCTCTGTGCTATGATGCACTCTAAATCCTGACTGAAAATCCTCATATAAACTGTTCTTATGGAGAAAGTCACACAGCTGATTGGCTACAGCTTTCTCAAGTATCTTAGAAAGAAAGGGAAGGTTTGATATCGGTCTGTAATTGGCTAAAACCTCTGGATCTAGAGTGGGCTTTTTAAGAAGAGGTTTAATTACAGCTACTTTAAAGGACTGTGGTACATATCCTGATAATAAAGACAGGTTAATCATATCCAATAAAGAAGGGCTAACTAGAGGTAAAACATCCTTGACCAGCCTGGTTGGGATGGGATCTAAGAGACAGGTTGACGACTTAGATGAAGAAATTATTGAAGTTATTTGATGAAGGTCGATGGGAGAAAAAAAGTCTAAATATATATCAGGTTTTACAGCTGTTTCCAAACTTGCTGTGTAAGAAGGCAGATCAGTGCCTGTTGAGTAACATTACTTCACAGTAATAGATTACCTGTCTGTCTGTCTCTGCAGGGACTGTCTTCTTCTTCTGTGGTGGACTTGTACGTGGTCAGAGATGGTCACCTGTCTCACCTGGAGGAGCGTCTTCAGCCTGGGGCCGTCTATCACCTGGAGCCCCGCCTCTGTGGCGGGAAAGGAGGTTTGTTGAGGAAGCGTGCTGAGAACTGCACCTGAGTGTGAGCCGCCATGACGCACGCCGTCTTCTTCTTCTGTGGTGTGTTTCAGGGTTCGGCTCCATGCTGCGAGCTCTCGGCGCTCAGATCGAGAAGACGACCAACCGCGAGGCGTGCAGAGACCTTAGCGGGCGCCGCCTCCGAGACGTCAACCACGAGAAAGAGTAAGAGTCTGACTTCCTGTAGGCGGGGCCTTGCGTCAGCCCACGCAGCGTTAACGTTCTTCTGTGGTGTGTTAGGATGGCGGAGTGGCTGAAGAAGCAGGCGGAGCGCGAGGCAGAGAAGGAGCAGCGGCGTCTGGAGCGTCTGCAGAGGAAACTGTCCCAGCCCAAACACCAGTTCACCGACCCGGAGTACCAGCAGCAGTGCCACGACCTGTCGGAGCGCCTCGAGGACTCCGTCATCAAAGGTGTGACACGTCATTTGACCACTCAGCTTTCTCTCCATTGGTCCAGGATCAGTGTGTAACGTCCAGCGTGTTTCAGGTCTGCAGGCATCGTCCAGCACTCAGGTGAAGGTCGACGATGGCGCTGCAACGAAGAGACCGAGCGCCGAGCAGAGCGAGCACCCACAGAAAAAGAAGACGAAGACGGCAACAGCGATGGCGACAACGTGTTTCTGGTGAGTCCTGATCTAAACTCGTGTCAGCGCCAACACGGCCGGACCAGAACCAGAACAGAACCTCTGAACCAGCAGTGTCCGGTCTAACAGTGAATACAGCAGAATACAGAGGTGGTTTGGCTCTGTGGGGGCAGAGAAGCAGGGAGCTTCCTGACAGCCTGGTGGATCAAACTGTCTCTCAGTCTGCTGGTTCTGGTTCTGGCCCGGAGGCTCCTGGAGGGCAGGAGGCTGAAGAAACAGTGGGTGGGATGGGTGGAGTCACCCACAATGCTGAGTGCTTTGCAGGCCAGGTGTGTGTTGTAAATGTCCTGGAGGGAGGAGCACGATGATCCTCTCAGCTGCTCTTACTCTGTGCTGCTGCAGCCGCTGTACCACACAGTGATGCAGCTGGTCAGGATGCTCTTGGTGGGTCCACGGTAGAAGGAGCACATGGTGGACACTGAAGCTCTGGCTCTACTCAGTCTGCGGAGAAAGTAGAGGTGCTGCTGAGCTTTCCTCACTCTCTCCACAGCAGCACCGTTGATGGTCAGTGGAGGGTGCTGGGTGGAACAATCTCCTTCATCTTCTCCACATTAAGAGAGAGATTGTTGTCTCTGCACCACGCGGCCAGTTGGCTCACCTCGTCCCTGTAGTTTGACTCCTTGTTGTTGTTGATGAGCCACCACAGTTGTGTCATCCGCAAACTTGACGAAGAGGTTGGTGTGTAGTGTTGGTGTGCAGTCATGGGTCAGTAGGGGGCTGAGCACGCATCCTTGGGGGGCCCCTGTGTTCAGCGTGATGGTGCTGGATGCGTTGCTGCCAACCCGGACCGCCTGTGGTCTCCCGGTCAGGAAGTCCAGCAGCCAGTTGCACAGCGAGGTGTTCAGTCCTAGACAGCCCAGTTTCTGTATCAGCTGCTGAGCAGAAGTCTGTAAATCACCTCGGACCTGTAACGTTATTCCTTGTTGGTCTCAGAGGCTGTGCTCCAACCCAGTCCGGTCTGGCTGCTGAGCCCGGTTCTGTTAGCATGCTAACAGCACATTCAATTAGCAGCAGCTAATTAGCTCTTAGCTACTTTAGTGAGTGGTTATGCTAAAGCTATCTGTTGTCATGGTTACAGGACCGGCGTAGACGAGCTGCTGAGCTCAGAGGATGATGACGATGACGAGTCTCCGTCCACGTCGTCCTCCAGCAGGGGAGCTGCTGCCATTACCGTGACGATGCAGAAGGCGGAGCCTGGTCAGAGCAGCAGGTACAGATCAGCTGATCCAGAGTCCAGACTCAGATTCTGGACCTGAAACATTAACACACATTTATTCAAATCATTCCAGGTCCACAGAGGACCAGAGACCCCCAGAGTCCAGAGACAAGACCATCAGGTCCACAGAAGACCAGAGACCCCCAGAGTCCAGAGACAAGACCATCAGGTCCACAGAGGACCAGAGACCCCCAGAGTCCAGAGACAAGACCATCAGGTCCACAGAGGACCAGAGACCCCCAGAGTCCAGGGACAAGACCATCAGGTACACAGACGACCAGAGACCCCCAGAGTCCAGAGACAGGACCATCAGGTCCACAGAGGACCAGAGACCCCCAGAGTCCAAAGACAAGACCATCAGGTCCACAGAGGACCAGAGACCTCCAGAGGAGTCCAGCAGATCTAAGCAGCCGGTCAGTAGTCTGGATGCTGTTAACCCGCTAACGTTAGCTGGGTTTAACGTTAGCATTGTTTGTCCTTGTCCTCTTCAGGCTGGGTGTCTCGATCTGTCCTCGGCGTCCTCAGTGGACGAGCTTCAGTCTCTGGGTTTGGACGTCCTGAAGGAGGAACTGATGTCTCGAGGTTTGAAGTGTGGGGGAACACTGTCGGAGCGCGCCGCTCGCCTCTTCTCCGTCAGAGGACTGACACCGGATCAGATCGACCCGGCGCTGCTCGCCAAACCAGGAAAGACCAAGAGGAAGTGAAGAGGTCAGAGGGCGTCTCCGTGGACGACAGCGGTCAGACGTTTACAGATTTAACGTGTTTGAACTGTATCGTCCAATCAGGAAGCAGCATGTCAGCTGATGTTTGTTTTTATTCTTAAAATGAATTTTTATTAAAAATGATTTAAATGAAACGAGACTGTGTGTGACATTCACGGGCTGTGGGAATAATCAGTGCTCAAGTAGATCACATTGAGGTCAACAGGATGTGACATCACTATCACAGACACCTAAAGGCATCACAGGTCTGAATCTTTTTCTCCTAATTTTCTTCTACAAAATACACTTTATTTTACGTCCTGAAACACAAGAAAAACTTTATTTAACACTCTCAGACGCAAGAAAAACTTAATTCAACATCCTGAAACATGAGAAAAACTTAATTTAACGTTCTCAAACGCAAGAAAATTTTTATTTAAAATCCTGAAACACAAGAAAAACTTTAACGTCGTGAAACAGAAGAAAAACTTTACTTATCGTTCTCAAACGCAAGAAAAAATTTATTTAACGTTCTCAAATGCAAGAAAAACTTTATTTAACATTCTCAAACGAAAGAAAAACTTTATTTTACGTCCTGAAACACAGGAAAAACTTAATTTAAGGTCCTGAAACACAAGAAAAACTTTATTTAACGTCCTCAAATGCAAGAAAAACTTTATTTAACATCCTGAAACACAAGAAAAACTTTAAGGTCCTGAAACACAAGAAAAACTTTATTTAACGTCCTCAAGTGCAAGAAAAACTTTATTTAACATCCTGAAACACAAGAAAAACTTTAAGGTCCTGAAACACAAGAAAAACTTTATTTAACATCCTGAAACACAAGAAAAACTTTATTTAACATCCTGAAACACAAGAAATACTTAATTCAACGTCCTGAAACACAAAAACTTTATTTAACATTCTGAAACACAAGAAAAACGTATTTAACATCCTGAAACACAAGAAATACTTAATTCAACGTCCTGAAACACAAAAACTTTATTTAACATTCTCAGACGCAAGAAAAACTTAATTCAACATCCTGAAACATGAGAAAAACTTAATTTAACGTTCTCAAACGCAAGAAAATTTTTATTTAAAATCCTGAAACACAAGAAAAACTTTATTTAACATCCTGAAACACAAGAAAAACTTTATTTATCGTTCTCAAACGCAAGAAAAATTTCATTTAAAATCCTGAAACACAAGAAAACCTTTATTTAACATTCTGAAACAAAAGAAAAACTTTATTTTACGTCCTGAAACACAAAAAAAACTTTAACGTCGTGAAACAGAAGAAAAACTTTATTTATCGTTCTCAAACGCAAGAAAAAATTTATTTATCGTTCTCAAACACAAGAAAACATTTATTTAACGTTCTCAAACGCAAGAAAAACTTTATTTAACATTCTCAAACGAAAGAAAAACTTTATTTTATGTCCTGAAACACAAGAAAAACTTTATTTAACGTCCTCAAACGCAAGAAAAACTAACATTCTCAAACGCAAGAAAAACTTTAACATCCTGAAACACAAGAAAAACTTTATTTAACATCCTGAAACACAAGAAAAACTTTATTTATCGTTCTCAAACACAAGAAAACATTTATTTAACATTCTCAAACGCAAGAAAAACTTTATTTAACATTCTCAAACGAAAGAAAAACTTTATTTTACGTCCTGAAACACAACAAAAACTTAATTCAACGTCCTGAAACACAAAAACTTTATTTAACATTCTGAAACACAAGAAAAACTTTATTTAACATCCTGAAACGCAAGAAAAACTTTATTTAACATTCTGAAACAAAAGAAAAACTTCATTTATACATCCTGAAACACAAGAAAAACTTTATTTCACATCCTGAAACACGAGAAAAACTTTAAGGCCTGAAAGACAAGAAAAACTGTATTTAACGTTCTGAAACACAAGAAAAAGTTTATTTAACATCCTGAAACACAAGAAAAAGTTTATTTAACATCCTGAAACACAAGAAAAAGTTAAATTAACATCCTGAAACGCAAGAAAAACTTCAATTTACGTCCTGAAACACAAGAAAAACTTTATTTAAGGTCCTGAAACACAAGAAAAAGTTTAACATCCTGAAACATAAGAAAAACTTTATTTTACGTCCTGAAACGCAAGAAAAACTTTATTTAATGTTCTCAAACGCAAGAAAAATTTCATTTAAAATCCTGAAACACAAGAAAAACTTTATTTAACATCTTCAAATGCAAGAAACATTTTATTTAACATCCTGAAACACAAGAAAAACTTTATTTAACATTCTCAAACACAAGAAAAACTTTATTTTACGTCCTGAAACACAAGAAAAACTTTAACGTCCTCAAATGCAAGAAAAACTTTATTTAACATCCTGAAACGCAAGAAAAACTTTATTTAAGGTCCTGAAACACAAGAAAAACTTTATTTAACGTCCTCAAATGCAAGAAAAACTTTATTTAACATCCTGAAACGCAAGAAAAACTTTATTTAAGGTCCTGAAACACAAGAAAAACTTTATTTAACGTCCTCAAACGCAAGAAAAACTAACATTCTCAAACGCAAGAAAAACTTTAACATCCTGAAACACAAGAAAAACTTTATTTAACATCCTGAAACACAAGAAAAACTTTATTTAACATCCTGAAACACAAGAAAAACTTTATTTATCGTTCTCAAACACAAGAAAACATTTATTTAACATTCTCAAACGCAAGAAAAACTTTATTTAACATTCTCAAACGAAAGAAAAACTTTATTTTACGTCCTGAAACACAAGAAAAACTTAATTCAACGTCCTGAAACACAAAAACTTTATTTAACATCCTGAAACACAAGAAAAACTTTATTTAACATTCTGAAACACAAGAAAAACTTTATTTAACATCCTGAAACGCAAGAAAAACTTTATTTAACATTCTGAAACAAAAGAAAAACTTCATTTATACATCCTGAAACACAAGAAAAACTTTATTTCACATCCTGAAACACGAGAAAAACTTTAAGGCCTGAAAGACAAGAAAAACTGTATTTAACGTTCTGAAACACAAGAAAAAGTTTATTTAACATCCTGAAACACAAGAAAAAGTTTATTTAACATCCTGAAACACAAGAAAAAGTTAAATTAACATCCTGAAACGCAAGAAAAACTTCAATTTACGTCCTGAAACACAAGAAAAACTTTATTTAAGGTCCTGAAACACAAGAAAAAGTTTAACATCCTGAAACATAAGAAAAACTTTATTTTACGTCCTGAAACGCAAGAAAAACTTTATTTAATGTTCTCAAACGCAAGAAAAATTTCATTTAAAATCCTGAAACACAAGAAAAACTTTATTTAACATCTTCAAATGCAAGAAACATTTTATTTAACATCCTGAAACACAAGAAAAACTTTATTTAACATTCTCAAACACAAGAAAAACTTTATTTATCGTTCTGAAACACAAGAAAAACTTTATTTAACATTCTCAAACTAAAGAAAAACTTTATTTTACGTCCTGAAACACAAGAAAAACTTTATTTAACGTCCTCAAATGCAAGAAAAACTTTATTTAACATCCTGAAACGCAAGAAAAACTTTATTTAAGGTCCTGAAACACAAGAAAAACTTTATTTAACGTCCTCAAACGCAAGAAAAACTAACATTCTCAAACGCAAGAAAAACTTTAACATCCTGAAACACAAGAAAAACTTTATTTAACATCCTGAAACACAAGAAAAACTTTATTTAACATCCTGAAACACAAGAAAAACTTTATTTATCGTTCTCAAACACAAGAAAACATTTATTTAACATTCTCAAACGCAAGAAAAACTTTATTTAACATTCTCAAACGAAAGAAAAACTTTATTTTACGTCCTGAAACACAAGAAAAACTTAATTCAACGTCCTGAAACACAAAAACTTTATTTAACATCCTGAAACACAAGAAAAACTTTATTTAACATTCTGAAACACAAGAAAAACTTTATTTAACATCCTGAAACGCAAGAAAAACTTTATTTAACATTCTGAAACAAAAGAAAAACTTCATTTATACATCCTGAAACACAAGAAAAACTTTATTTCACATCCTGAAACACGAGAAAAACTTTAAGGCCTGAAAGACAAGAAAAACTGTATTTAACGTTCTGAAACACAAGAAAAAGTTTATTTAACATCCTGAAACACAAGAAAAAGTTTATTTAACATCCTGAAACACAAGAAAAAGTTAAATTAACATCCTGAAACGCAAGAAAAACTTCAATTTACGTCCTGAAACACAAGAAAAACTTTATTTAAGGTCCTGAAACACAAGAAAAAGTTTAACATCCTGAAACATAAGAAAAACTTTATTTTACGTCCTGAAACGCAAGAAAAACTTTATTTAATGTTCTCAAACGCAAGAAAAATTTCATTTAAAATCCTGAAACACAAGAAAAACTTTATTTAACATCTTCAAATGCAAGAAACATTTTATTTAACATCCTGAAACACAAGAAAAACTTTATTTAACATTCTCAAACACAAGAAAAACTTTATTTATCGTTCTGAAACACAAGAAAAACTTTATTTAACATTCTCAAACTAAAGAAAAACTTTATTTTACGTCCTGAAACACAAGAAAAACTTTATTTAACGTCCTCAAATGCAAGAAAAACTTTATTTAACATCCTGAAACGCAAGAAAAACTTTATTTAAGGTCCTGAAACACAAGAAAAACTTTATTTAACGTCCTCAAATGCAAGAAAAACTTTAACATCCTGAAACGCAAGAAAAACTTTATTTAAGGTCCTGAAACACAAGAAAAACTTAATTTAACGTCCTCAAATGCAAGAAAAAGTTTATTTAACGCCCTCAAACACAAGAAAAACTTTAACGCCCTGAAACAAATAAAAAACTTTAACATCCTGAAACAAATAAAAAACTTTATTTAACATCCTGAAACACGAGAAAAACTTTTATTTTTTCATAGATTTTCAAAAATAATTTAAAAAATTTATTAAAAATACTTTTAAAAATATTTTTTATTTTTGAAATTAATCTATTACTTTTAAAAAGTCAGAATTTTGAAACAAAGGTTAGGGTTATAATCTCAGTGGACGAGCTTCAGTCTCTGGGTTTGGACGTCCTGAAGGAGGAACTGATGTCGCGAGGTTTGAAGTGTGGGGGAACGCGCCGCTCGCCTCTTCTCCGTCAGAGGATCCGACCCGGCGCTGCTCACCAAACCAGGAAAGACCAAGAGGAAGTGAAGAGGTCAGAGGGTGTCTCTGTGGACGACGGCGGTCAGACGTTTACAGATTTAACTAACTGTATCTGATGTTTGTTTTTATTCTTAAAATGAATTTTTTATTAAAAATGATTCAAATGAAACGAGACTGTGTGTGACATTCACGGGCTGTAGGAATAATCAGTGCTCATGTAGATCACATTGAGGCCAACGGGATGTGACATCACTATCACAGACACTTGAATGCATCACAGGTCTGCTGTGATGCATTCAGGTGTCAAACAACTCTGAATGAAAGAAATGAACAGCTGACTTAAATAGACTTTTATTTTGGTGGTTCCTTTATGCAAATAATTTGGTCACCATGGTAACACACCTCGACAGCAACTAACATAAATATATACATCACTTCCTGCTCAGCTCTCAGGTGAGTTTGTTTTGATTCGTTAAAGAACCACCACAGGAAGTGACGTCATGTGACAGGAAGTCGTCTGCACATCAGCTGTTTTTTGAACTTCCTGTTTACAGACCAGGAATGGAACTGCCCCCCGGCAGCCTCTGAGCAGCAATAATCCTAATTAGAAGCCGGGGTTCCAGGAAGTGACCTGCGGCGTGTCCAGGTGCTCAAAGCAGACGATGACATCACCTGGCCTGAAGTCCACGTCGCCGTCAGTCGACAGGCCGCACTCCATCCCCGCCTTCACCATCTGCACATCGTCTTTGTGATGCTTCAGCGCCGCCAGGGAACCTGCAGAGACCGCCAGAGACAGCACGGGTTAACACGGGTCCAGGTCCAGGATCAGGTCTAGGTCCAGGTCCGGGTCCAGGTCTAGGTCTAGGTCCAGGTCCAGGTCTTACTCACCCTCCCAGACGGTGTCCCGTCCCCGGATCAGTCTGAATCGGAGTCCGCGGTCCAGCCGACCTTTCTGGACCCGGCAGCCGGCAACAGGAACCTTCTTCTTTCCCACGGAGATGTCGAACATGGCGAGGACCGTCGCTTCACCTGGACGACCAGAGAGAGAGACGATCAACTTCCTGTCAGGTAGGTAAAGGTCATGTGACTTCAGCTCGGCCAATAAGAAGTGGAGAATCACCAAGGACATTCTCGGAGACGAGCGGCGGCAGTTTGGCGCTCAGCTCGTCCTTCAGCTCGTCCATCAGTTTGTAGATGACGTTGTGAAGTCGGAGCGGGACGCCATGCCGTGCTGCCAGCTGCTGGATCGGCCTGCTGGCTCCGACGTTGAAACCATAAATGGAACCTGAAAGAAGACTTCTTGTCAGGTGACCTCTCTGATTAGAGACATCCTGATTGGTTGAACAGGAACTGTGTGGTTACCTGCGAACGTGGCGGCCATGTTGATGTCGTTCTCTGAAACGTCTCCGATGCCGAAGTGGACGACCTCCAGCTGACACTGCTGCTGAGCGTCGTAACTGTCCAGGATGTTCAAGATGGCCTCCACCGACCCGTCCACATCACCTGGAGGTCAAAGGTTGGTCAAAGGACAAGCGAGGGCAGCTATCTATTGACCAATCAACAGCTAGTTCAGACCGAGTGATCTGATTGGACGAGAGTCGTCCACGTGTGCATACCTTTGACGATGAGCGGCAGGCTCGGCTCGTCTCTCTGCGTCCTCTCGCTCGGCCTCACGGCGAACTTGTTCTTATTAGCTCGGTACAGAGCGGACTTCCTCTGACGCCAGCTCAGGTGGTTTAGCCCTGCCCTCTCCTTCCTGTACTCCTCCAGATGTTCTTTCTGCTTCCGCTCAATGGCACTCTGCTCCTCCTGTAGCTTCTGCTGCTCCTCCTCATAACTCCTCCACTCCACCACCTCCCTCGCTCGCTGCTGCTCAAAGAAACCAGAAACAACCAATCAGGAGAGAGATCACCTGAAACTGGACTGCAGGTACGATGTCTCACCTCAGTGGTGTTGGTGGCATTGGTAGTGTTGGTGTTGGTGGTGGTGGTAGTGCTGGTAGTGTTGGTGTTGTTGGTGGTGTTGGTATTGGTGTTGTTGGTAGTGTTTGTGTTGGTGGTGGTGTTGGTGGTAGTGTTGGTGGTGTTGGTGTTGTTGGTGTTAGTATTGTTGGTGTTGGTAGTGTTGGGTGTTGTTGGTGTTGGTAGTGTTGTTGGTGTTGGTAGTGTTGGTGTTGTTGGTGTTGGTAGTGTTGGTAGTGTTGGTGTTGTTGGTGTTGGTATTGTTGGTGTTGGTAGTGTTGTTGGTGTTGGTAGTGTTGGTATTGTTGGTGTTGGTAGTGTTGTTGGTGTTGGTAGTGTTGGTGTTGTTGGTGTTAGTATTGTTGGTGTTGGTAGTGTTGTTGGTGTTGGTGTTATTGGTGTTGGTAGTGTTGTTGGTGTTGGTAATGTTGGTGTTGTTGGTGTTGGTAGTGTTGTTGGTGTTGGTGTTAGTATTGTTGGTGTTGGTAGTGTTGGTGTTGGTGTTAGTATTGTTGGTGTTGGTAGTGTTGTTGGTGTTGGTGTTATTGGTGTTGGTAGTGTTGTTGGTGTTGGTAATGTTGGTGTTGTTGGTGTTGGTGTTAGTATTGTTGGTGTTGGTAGTGTTGGTGTTATTGGTGTTGGTAGTGTTGTTGGTGTTGGTGTTAGTATTGTTGGTGTTGGTAGTGTTGTTGGTGTTGGTGTTATTGGTGTTGGTAGTGTTGGTGTTGGTAATGTTGGTGTTGGTAATGTTGGTGTTGTTGGTGTTGATAGTGTTGGTGTTGTTGGTAGTGTTGTTGTTGTTGTTGTTGTTGATGTTGGTGGTGCTGGCAGTGTTGGTGTTGTTATTGTTGTTGGTGTTGTTGTTGATGTTGGTGGTGCTGGTAGTGTTGGTGTTGTTGATGTGTGCTCACCTCAGACTCCACCTCCAGGATGACCTCCCCAGCAGATGGCAGCTCCTTCCAGCCGACCACCTCCACCGCTGCACTCGGCCCCGCCTCCGTCACCGCTCGCCCGTTCTCATCAAACAGGAAGCGGACTTTAGCCCAGCTCCGCCCCGCCACCAGAACCGAGCCACGCCTCAGCGTCCCCTGCTGGACGATGGCTGTGGTTACCGGGCTGAGAGGGACACGTGACGGGTCAGAGAACACGTGACGGGTCAGAGAACACGCGATGGGTCAGAACTCACCCTTTGCCTTTGTCGGTGCGACTCTCGATAATGACTCCCTCAACCGGGCCGCTCGGCTCCGCCTTCAGCTCCAGAACCTCTGCCAGCGCCACTGTGGCCTCGGCCAGAGCCAGCAGGTTGTCGCCCTGACAACAGTGATGACATCATGTTAAATGGCGCTGACCTTATGGTTCTTTACAGAGTGAAGACATGTTCTGTCTGCTCGGGTCGGGTCACCTTCAGCGCCGACACGTGGATCGCCTGAACGTCTCCTCCAAACTCCTCGCAGACGATGTCGTGGGCCAACAGCTCCTGTTTGACTCTCTGCGGGTCGGCCTGAGGTTTGTCACACTTATTCACCGCCACAATCACCGGCACTGGACCATCAGAACCAGAACAGAACCAGATCAGAACCAGAGGGTATAGCACAAGAGAAGCCCTGGTGTGTGCCCTCAGCTGTGACTGACAGGTCTTACCTTTGGCTCTCCTGGCGTGCTCGATGGACTCGACCGTCTGATTCATGACACCGTCATCGGCCGCCACCACCAGGACCACGATGTCGGTGGCGTTGGCTCCGCGGGCTCTCATGGAGGAGAACGCAGCGTGACCCGGAGTGTCGAGGAAGGTGATCGTCTCACCTGTAGGCAGGTGGACTGGACAAAAAAACCCACGACGTGATGTGTGTGTGTGTCTGTGTGTGTGTCTCTATGTGTGTCTCTGTGTGTGTCTGTGTGTGTCTCTGTGTGTGTCTGTGTGTGTGTGTGTCTCTGTGTGTGTGTGTGTGTGTGTGTGTCTATGTGTGTGTCTCTGTGTGTGTCTCTGTGTGTCTATGTGTGTGTCTTTATGTGTGTGTGTGTGTCTGTGTGTGTGTGTGTGTCTCTGTGTGTGTGTGTGTGTGTCTGTGTGTGTGTGTGTGTGTGTCTGTGTGTCTCTGCGTGTGTGTGTCTGTGTGTGGGTGTGTGTGTGTGTGTGTGTGTGTGTGTTACCTAGGAATGCTCCGATGTGTTGTGTGATTCCTCCGGCCTCGGTCGTGACGACCTGAGTCTTCCTCAGACTGTCGAGCAGCGTCGTCTTCCCGTGATCCACGTGACCCATGATGGTGACCACCGGGGGGCGGGACTTCAGGCGGGACGGGTCAGCTGGAGGTCTGTCAGGGTCAGAGGTCAAACAAACAGCGAGCAACACAAGCTAACGTTACGACCACAGGTGGCGCTGTTACTTTTCTGAACGTTGCACAGACGTTAGACAGAGAACGTCCACAGTATCGAACATCAGAGCAGCATTCAGCTCCGACCAAATATGGAAATGACTTCCTGTGTTGTACCTCCTGTGGACGTCTCTGTTGGGTCTCTCTCGGCTCTCGCTCAGTTTGGCCCATCTGAACTTCATCCCGGATCGAGTCACCACCTCCTTAATCCACCGCTCCTCCAGAACCGAGTCCGGCTCCAGAGAGTCCAGATCCACTGAGGTGTTCAACAGAGCCTCGAACACGTGATCTGAAACACGAGACAAACTTTATTTAACATCCTGAAACAAATAAAAAACTTTATTTAACATCCTGAAACACAAGAAAAATTTTAACGCCCTCAAACACAAGAAAAACTTTATTTAATGTCCGGAAACACGAGAAAAACTTTATTTAACGCCCTCAAACACAAGAAAAACTTTATTTAATGCCCGGAAACACAAGAAAAACTTTAACGCCCTGAAACAAATAAAAAACTTTATTTAACATCCTGAAACAAATAAAAAACTTTATTTAACATCCTGAAACACGAGAAAAACTTTATTTAACGCCCTCAAACACAAGAAAAACTTTAACGCCCTGAAACAAATAAAAAACTTTATTTAACATCCTGAAACAAATAAAAAACTTTATTTAACATCCTGAAACACGAGAAAAACTTTATTTAACGCCCTCAAACACAAGAAAAACTTTATTTAACGTCCTGAAACAAATAAAAAACTTTATTTAACATCCTGAAACACGAGAAAAACTTTATTTAACATCCTGAAACACGAGAAAAACTTTATTTAACATCCTGAAACATGAGAAAAACTTTATTTAACATCCTGAAACAAATAAAAAACTTTATTTAACATCCTGAAACACGAGAAAAACTTTATTTAACATCCTGAAACACAAGAAAAACTTTATTTAATGTCCGGAAACAAATAAAAACTTTATTTAACATCCTCAAACACAAGAAAAACTTTATTTAACACAAAGTGTGGAAGCATGTCGATGTTTCTTACCAAAGTCTTTGTTCATGGCCTCGGCGAGTGACGCCACCGTCATCCTCTGTCTGATCTCCACTTCTTGTTTGTCCACTTTAGCATTGACCTTCTGGTTCTTCTGACCTTTGACCTGCAGACAAGAAGGTGCCGCGTGGGTGGCCACTTGTTACAGCAGCTCTAAACTTTTTTTTACCTCTTTTTAATGTTTTTATAGTGTTTTAGTGTATTTTTGTTGTTTTCTTTTGTCACATCGACACTTTAAGCAAGTGTGCAGCTATGGATGTTCACATTGTTACATTTATAGTTTGCCTCTTGCTCTTTTTTGAACTTTTTGGTGTGGCTGCGGGAAACTCATCCAACCACGGCTCCCCATTCAACCACGGCTCCATTGTTTACACCCGGGATCAGCTGTTAGCCCTGCGCCACACACCCCTTCGCTGCGAGGAATGGCCGGAGTTCCCCAAGGAGTTAGGAGTTAAGGAGTTAAGGAGGAGGAGTGAAGCACAGAGAGCGGAAAAGACGGTATAAACCATGTTTACCATCTGTCATCATGGGGAACGTAAGATCTCTCTCCAACAAGATGGAAGAGCTTACGGCGCTGACCCGGTTGCAGAGGGAGTACCGGGAATGCAGCCTCATGTGTGAGTCCTCATGTGCTTCACTGAGACGTGGCTGAGTGAACTTTCTCCAGACTCACACATCACCCTGGACGGTTTTCAACTCATACGAGCGGACAGGAAAGCAACGGAGAGCGGTAAGAAGAAGGGAGGGGGGATCGCTGTGTTTGTGAACGATAGATGGTGCCACCCGGACACATCAGTGTGAAGGAGCAGCTCTGCACCAGAGACTTGGAGCTGTTAGCGGTCAGCATGCAGCCTTACTACCTCCTGAGGGAGTTCTCACATGTTATTGCTGTGACTGTGTACATCCCCCCCTCGGCGGTCGCTGCTGCAGCTACAGGGCAGATCCACACTGTCGTCTCTCAGCTTCTAAACCAGCACCCCCAATCCCTCCTCCTCATCTCCGGTGACTTCAATCATGCCTCTCTGTCCTCTGCTCTCCCCACCTTCACCCAGTATGTGAAATGCCAAACCAGAGACAATAAAACTTTGGACCTACTGTATGCAAACATCAAGGATGCACACACCTCACCCCCCCTCCCCCTGCTGGGTCGCTCAGATCACAACCTCCACCTGGTCACAGACTACAGCCCTGTGGTGAGCAAACAACCACCTGTGAAGAGGCCTGTGAAGGAGTGGTCTGAGAAGACCAGTGCTAGGCTCAGAGACTGCTTTGAATCAACAGACTGGGAAGCACTCTGCAGCCCCCACGGCAGTGACATCGTCAGTATGTCCCACTGCATCACGGACTATATTAACTTCTGTGTGGAGAACACTGTACACCCATGCGCTCTACAAGAAGGGCCAGAGTGGCCTCCACCTGCTGAGCAGACTGAGGTCCTTCAGAGTGTGCAGGCTCTCCTCAGGACTTTCTATGACTCTGTGGTGGCCTCAGCCATCTTCATGCTGTGGTCTGCTGGAGAGGGGGCAGCACGGACAGGGACAGGAGCAGACTCAATAGACTGATCAGGAGAGCGAGCTCTGTCCTGGACTGTCCTCTGGACTCCACAGAGGAAGTGGGGGAGAGGAGGATGTTAGCTAAGCTGACATCCATCATGGACAACACCTCTCACCCCCTACATGACACTGTGGGGTCCCTGAGCAGCTCCTTCAGCAGCAGACTGCTACACCCACGGTGTAAGAAGGAGAGGTTCAGCAGGTCCTTCATCCAACACAACACCTGCACCACCTGATCATGGTGTAGTTTCTGTTCCTGTTTTCAATTACCTACTACTCATCATGGCTTATATTTATTTCATTTTAATCTGTATGTATATTTTTTTCCATTCCGATAACTTACAATGTGCAATATTACCACGCTCACTTTACCTGCAGTATTATTTATATCATGCCACTCTTACCGTCAGTACTTTCTGCACGTTGTCTGTTGTTTGTTTGTTTTTCTGTTTATATTGTGTAGATTATAAGATCCTTCTGTCTGTTTCTGTTGTTTTTGTCCTTTCTACTTTACTCTGTGTGTATATCACACTTTGCTGCTGTAACAAGTGAATTTCCCCGTTGTGGGATAAATAAAGTATAATCTAATCTAATCTAATCTAATCGGACACGTCAGCATCAACAAATCCCATGATCCACTCAAAGCAGGCGGTGACATCTTCCTGTTCAATAACCAAACTCACCTGTTTGGAGGCAAACTTCCTGTTCTGTTGACAGGTGAGCAGGGGGGCGGAGCTTCGAGCAGGACAGAGGAGGGGCACGGGCAGGAAGTTGGTAAGCAGAGCTGGGTTGGCGTGGACGATCCGCCGGGCCCCCCGCATCACCGATGACATCACATTCATACCTGCAGAGAGACAGATGGGTGAGTTTCCTGTTTAACCCACTGTGATCCACCTGAACGCCGACGCTGTTATGCCGATGACGTCCAGCTTTATATCTCCACCAAATCCATCACCTCCACCACTCACTCCACTCACTCCACTCTCTCCAACTGCCTCACTGACATCAAATCCTGGATGCAGACTAACTTCTTAAACTCAACTGTGACAAATCAGACATGATCATCATCGGCCCTAAATCCCTCATTAAAACTGTTTAAACACAGTTTCTGCCTCACTGTCGACAGCTCCACCCTGTCACCCTCCACTGTCTTTGACAATGACCTCTCCTTTGAACATCACAGAAATCAAATCACCAGAACTGCCTTTTTTCACCTCAAGAACATTGCCCGACTCCGCCCATCACTCTCCTTCATTCACGCCTTCATCACCTCCAGAATTGACTACTGCGACAGCATCCTCTATGGCACACCATGCCAAAGTTTAGATAAACTCCAGTACATCCAAAACTCTGCTGCGCGAGAGGCTCTGTTGCAGGCTCTTCTGCAGGCTCTTCAGCAGGCTCTTCAGCAGGCTCTTCTGCAGGCTCTTCTGAAGGCTCTTCAGCAGGCTCTTCAGCAGGCTCTTCTGAAGGCTCTTCAGCAGGCTTCTCAGCAGGCTCTTCTGCAGGCTCTTCAGCAGGCTCTTCAGCAGGCTCTTCTGCAGGCTCTTCAGTAGGCTCTTCTGAAGGCTCTTCTGAAGGCTCTTCAGCAGGCTCTTCTGAAGGCTCTTCAGTAGGCTCTTCAGCAGGCTCTTCTGAAGGCTCTTCAGCAGGCTCTTCAGCAGGCTCTTCAGCAGGCTCTTCTGCAGGCTCTTCAGTAGGCTCTTCTGCAGGCTCTTCAGCAGGCTCTTCTGCAGGCTCTTCAGCAGGCTCTTCTGCAGGCTCTTCAGCCTGGCTCTTCTGCAGGCTCTTCAGCAGGCTCTTCAGCAGGCTCTTCTGCAGGCTCTTCAGCAGGCTCTTCTGCAGGCTCTTCAGCAGGCTCTTCTGCAGGCTCTTCAGCAGGCTCTTCTGCAGGCTCTTCAGTAGGCTCTTCAGCAGGCTCTTCTGCAGGCTCTTCTGAAGGCTCTTCAGCAGGCTCTTCTGAAGGCTCTTCAGAGAGCCTTCTCTGTAGCTGCCTCCTCCCTCTGGAACTCTCTCCACAAACACATCCATGACGTACCGACCTTCCATCGAATGTGTTTTTGATGTACTGTTTGATGTTCGATGTTGCTGATGTTGTTGATGTTAAGTGTTTGATCATTTTGTGTGTTTCAGTTTGTGTCATGAACTTTTCTCTTTAGTAACTTTTTAAACGTCTTTTCCTCTCTCACGTCTTTAAACTGTGTTGGTGCATTTTGCTCCCTCTGCTCAGCTTCATGGTTAAAATGTAACGTCCAAACAGACTGCTATAAAATCATCACATCAATATTTATTTCATAAATCTCTGAAACAACTTCAGACTTGCTCCAAACTACCAAACACTGAATAATTGTCCTGATTGTAACCCTTTAAATGTCAGTTTAATGATTTGAATGATTCATTATTTATCACATAAAATGGTGTGTCTGTCTGTGTGTGTCTGTGTGTGACACATCAGCTTACAGACTGTTAAACTGCAAAGTCTCGTTAAACGATTGGATTGAATAAAGAGCTACGTTTAGGATTATCACTATTATATGTTATACTTCATTCTTCTGTCTTATTCTTTCTTCTGTCTGTTTTTTCTTCGTTTTCTCAACTGACGACTAACTGACAGGCAACGGCTACGTCACAAAGTACCAACTGACGGCAGGTGACGCAGCTGGTGACGCATGACGCATGCAGCCCCTGAATTGAGACACAAGAGCTGTGTCTCAATTCAGGGGCTGCATCCTTCGAAGCACGCATTTGAAGGCCGGTTACGTCACTACGCCGCGCGAAGGCTGTCCCAATTCGAAGGCTCCTTCAAATGCGTCCTTCAAATGCGTCCTTCTTTTCCCTCTTTTTGGAGGATGCACCGCAACTATCCTTCGCGGCCTCCCATATCCCAAGATCCTTTGCGCGCCGCTGTTCATTGCCGGGAAAATACAAACGCGACACCAAGCGGTGATGAATAATACCTAATAATGAATAATACATTTAATAATAATATTAAATGTAAGTATTGGGTTTTTATATTTAATTACTTTTACTTATTACTACTTATACTTTTACTAATTACTTATATTTTATTACTTTTTTTATCCCTGCTTTATTTCCAGACTGTATAACTGCAAAGTCTAGTTAAACGATTGGATTGAATACAGAGCTACGTTTAGGATTATCACTATTATATGTTATACTTCATTCTTCTTTCTTATTCTTTCTTCTGTCTGTTTTTTCTTCGTTTTCTCAACTGACGACTAACTGACAGGCAACGGCTACGTCACAAAGTACCAACTGACGGCAGGTGACGCAGCTGGTGACGCAACCAGGAAATGCTTCGAAGGCTAGACCGTCTCATTTAACAACGGTTGATGCGGCCCTCGAAGGTCTCTCAGAAGGAGTCGCCTTTGAAAGCCACGAAGGCCGCGTCCTTCGAAGCATGCAGCCCCTGAATTGGGACACAGCTACAGCTACAGCTATAGACACACGACAGGAGACTCTCTGTGACGTCACAGCTCTGTGACGCAGTCAGAAACTGATTGACAGTCCATGCTAAGCTAAAAGCCAAACGTTAGCTCCGCTCCGTGTTCAGCATGTGTGTGTCGTCATACTATCATTGGTAGGTTCGCGCTGACAGGACGCGTGACGTGAGTTCAGGTGGACCCACCTGTCTTCTTCTCTCAGCTCATCTTCAGGTAACTTCAGCGTGACACAAACCTCCGACAGGGCGCCGCCATGACACCTGAGCACAGACCCGGAAGAGACGACACCGACCCCTTCCGGACTGGAGGGAAACTGCAGCAGCAGCTGCGGACTTACTTCCGGTTTACGTTCAATACATTAAACGTATTAAATGTATTAATTTAATATATTTATTAATACATGTAACACAGGTGACACTTTAACACCTACGGAGGCCCTGAGTGGTCATTTATTCATTTATTTTATTTCCTCCGTTCTCTCGAGATAACGGGATAATATCGCGATATTTGGAATAACGAGACTTTACCCGGTGTTTGCTCTGTTGCCATGGCACCGTGTAGTCAGCTGACAGGTACAGAAGCTCTGTGTGTGTGTAGACAGCAGCCTGTGTAAACATGATGAAGACCGAGGACAGACAGACAGACAGCTGAAGACAGACAGACAGACAGCTGAAGACAGACAGACAGGCAGACAGGCAGCTGAAGACACACAGACAGACAGCTGAAGACAGACAGACAGACAGACAGACAGCTGAAGACACACAGACAGACAGCTGAAGACACACAGACAGACAGACAGACAGCTGAAGACAGACAGACAGACAGACAGACAGACAGCTGAAGACAGACAGACAGACAGACAGACACGTCTGTGGACCACAGGCCGGAGTCAGAACCGGGTCACTGCATGAAGGAATCCTTTGGTCCGTGGGGAGTCCACTCTACCAGCAGGACATTTCTTTATTTATTTCTCAGTATTGTATCATCCATCTTGGAGATCGTGAGCCGCTGTAACGAGTGAATTTCCTCACTGAGGATCAATAAAGTCGAAACATGTTTCCTGCTCGACCGTCTGACAGCTGAGCAGGAAACATGAGAGACACACACACACACACACACGCACACATACATACAGTACACACACACACACACACAGTACACACACACACACACACACACACACACAGAGTACACTCTCTCTCTCACACACACACACACACACACACACACAGTACACACACACACACACAGAGTACACACTCTCTCTCACACACACACACAGTACACACACACACACACACACACACACACACACACACACAGTACACACACACACACAGAGTACACTCTCTCTCTCACACACACACACACACACACACACACACACACACACACACACACAGTACACACACACAGTACACACACACACACACAGAGTACACACTCTCTCTCACACACTCACACAGTGTGTCAGAGGAGTTGCGTCCGGTCAGCACGGCATGGCGTCACATGTGAGGCGTGTCATATCTGATTCATTATCTCGAGAACACGGAGGAAACATGAACACATGACCGCTCAGGGCTTCCGTACTAAAGAACACGTTAACATGTTTTATAACATTTTAATCTGACGTGTTTTATTTTTTCTTCTTCATGTTTAGTAACGCTGATCTGTGCTCACCTGTCTGAACAGCTCCATCAGGTGGAGACGTGGAGAACTACACACACATCAAATATGAACGACACATCTTTAATAAATCTTCAGTTCAGTTTGGCTCATGACACACTGATTCTTTTATTGTGAAAGTCTTCAAACATTTGTCACTCTGATTCTTTTATTGTGAAAGTCTTCAAACATTTGTCACTCTGATTCTTTTATTGTGAAAGTCTTCAAACATTTGTCACTCTGATTCTTTTATTGTGAAAGTCATGGAACACAAACACACACAGACAACATGAACATGTTAGGGTTAGCTAACCCTAACAGTCACACACTTCCTGTTTGTCATCAGGACATGTTTAGCCTAGCTTAGCACAAACAAACTTAGCCTGGCTCCAGGAATTTTAATGCTAAGCTAACAAGCTAAAGCTCTCACGCTAACAAATGTTAGCTCATTAGCAACCAAAGTTTACAGTCGGAATATAAATTATACATGATGTGTGCTAAAACCAAGCCAAACTAATGTTAGCATAAGTAGCTAATGTTAGCATAACCAGCTAATGTTACACTGCGAGTGTTAGCATAAGCTAGCTTGTTTATCATATCAGGTTTTTGAGGTGTAAAATTATGCTAAGCTAGCAGTCTGTGTGCTAAGCTAAGCTAGGCTAACCATGACCTCTTGATAATAGGATTTCGTCACTAAATGTTCAAACATGGAGGACGAGGCCTCGGCGAGGTAAACAGAACAACAGCTAACACGAGTCAGCTACAGCTGGAACATAGAAAACTCTAAAATTACACAAAGTGTGCTAACGTACAAAAATGACCACAGAGTCCAGAGGTCAGCTGTTTGTTACATCATACGCATGTCCACCTGTCATCTATCCATCTGTCATCTGTCCACCTGTCATCTGTCCATCTGTCCACCTGTCATCTGTCCATCTGTCCACCTGTCATCTGTCCATCTGTCCATCTGTCCACCGGTCATCTGTCCACTGTCCATCTGTCATCTGTCCACCTGTCATCTGTCCATCTGTCCACCTGTCATCTGTCCATCTGTCCACCGGTCATCTGTCCACTGTCCATCTGTCATCTGTCCACCTGTCATCTGTCCATCTGTCATCTGTCCACTGCCCACCTGCCATCTGTCCACCTGTCATCTGTCCATCTGTCCACCTGTCCATCTGTCATCTGTCCACCTGTCATCTGTCATCTGTCCACCTGTCATCTGTCCACTGCCCACCTGTCATCTGTCCATCTGTCATCTGTCCACTGCCCACCTGCCATCTGTCCACCTGTCATCTGTCCATCTGTCCACCTGTCCATCTGTCATCTGTCCACCTGTCATCTGTCCATCTGTCCACCTGTCCATCTGTCATCTGTCCATCTGTCATCTGTCCATCTGTCCACCTGTCATCTGTCCACTGCCCACCTGTCCACCTGCCATCTGTCCACCTGTCATCTGTCCATCTGTCCACCTGTCCATCTGTCATCTGTCCATCTGTCCACCTGTCATCTGTCCACCTGTCATCTGTCCATCTGTCCACCTGTCCATCTGTCATCTGTCCACCTGTCATCTGTCCACTGCCCACCTGTCCACCTGCCATCTGTCCACCTGTCATCTGTCCATCTGTCCACCTGTCCATCTGTCATCTGTCCATCTGTCCACCTGTCATCTGTCCACCTGTCATCTGTCCACCTGTCCTCCAGTGTCTGTCCAACACTGACACAAAGTATTTTCAGTGTTTTCAGGTATTCTTCATGGTATTTTAGCAGTGGGGGTGTAACGCACACTCGCTATTGGCTGCTGTAAACACCAGTGTCCACTAACGTCCCTGTTTCATAGGAACGATGTCTCCATGAAACAGGAAGTACTTTTGTCTCTTGAAGACGATGAAAGTCTGACAGACCTCACATGCAGCACACGTTAGCGTCACGCTAAGAACATGAGCGCCACCCAGTGGACAGACAGTTTTGTTCACTCTGAGGTAGAATCACTTTAATAACAAAGATCCATCTTCAGCTACCTGCAGTGAAACATCACAGCTGCATCTACAGCTCCATCTCCATCTACAGCTTCAGCTCCATCTACAGCTCCATCTTCATCTACAGCTCCATCTCCAGCTCCATCTCCATCTACAGCTCCATCTCCATCTACAGCTTCAGCTCCATCTACAGCTCCATCTTCATCTACAGCGCCATCTCCAGCTCCATCTACAGCTCCATCTTCATCTACAGCTCCATCTCCAGCTCCATCTCCATCTACAGCTTCAGCTCCATCTTCATCTACAGCTCCATCTCCATCTACAGCTCCATCTACAGCTTCAGCTCCATCTACAGCTTCAGCTCCATCTTCATCTACAGCTCCATCTACAGCTTCAGCTCCATCTCCATCTACAGCTCCATCTTCATCTACAGCTCCATCTACAGCTCCATCTCCATCTACAGCTACATCTACAGCTTCAGCTCCATCTTCATCTACAGCTCCATCTACAGCTTCAGCTCCATCTTCATCTACAGCTCCATCTACAGCTCCATCTTCAGCTCCAGCTCCATCTTCAGCTCCAGCTCCGTCAGACAGCAGGTACACAGCGACAGTTGTGTAAGAAGCCCTCAGTGATCAGGTAGCACCATGGTTACAAACAAACGATTGTCAAACGTTTGTTCAGGGTTTGTGAAAAAGGCACGTACTGACGAACGACAGGAAACAGCTACGAGTCTTTAACCACGTCACAGGAAGAGAGCGACATGTCAGCAGCAGTTCAGAGGAAGTGACACGCTCACACTTCTTCCTGTCTGTGTGACTTCAGGTGAAACGTCAGCACAGGTGAGTGCAGCATCACAGGAGGAGAAGAAGAAGGAGGAGGAGGAGGACGAGGAGGATGGAGGGATGAGGAGGTCAGACGTCTCACTGACATTTCCACACAAACAAACTGAAGAGAGGAAACAAGAGACAGGAGGAGGAGAACAATTATTTTTTGCTTTATACATTTTTTTATGCCTTTAAAACTCAACATGATCCAGCTGGTCTCAGCTGGTCTCTGCTGGTCTCAACTGGTCTCAGCTAGTCTCAGCTAGTCTCTGCTGGTCTCTGCTGGTCTCAACTGGTCTCAGCTAGTCTCTGCTGGTCTCTGCTGGTCTCTGCTGGTCTCAGCTAGTCTCTGCTGGTCTCTGCTAGTCTCAACTGGTCTCTGCTGGGTTCTGCTAGTCTCTGCTGGTCTCAGCTGTCGTGTTGACTGACTGAAGCTTCAGTTGTTTGTCTGAAGGGTTTTTTGGTCGACTTGAATCTCACCTGCAGTCGCTGCCTCCGGCGCTGATGACGTATTTATCATCACAGGAGAAGCGAATGTTGGTCACGTGAGCAGAGTGACCGAAGTAACGTTTGTGTTTGGCCTGTGAAAAGAGAGAGATCGGATCAGTCGTCTGTTTCCTGAAGGCATCTGCAATGTTTCCTAGAAAGTTACGTACAAATTTCTCTGAGCACGGGAAGTCAAAGAGCTTGATGAGGCCGAAGTCATCTCCCGTCACGAGGTTCAGGCTGGCGTGGGAAACGCAAGCACAGTTCACGTCTGCTTTCTCAGCGTTACGGGGCCAAACACCAAGAACCTCGTCACCCAGGATGCTGGAACAAAACAAAGTGTTCCCTAAAACTCCACAGTATGTTCCCTAACATCTACAGCATGTTCCTTAACATCTATAGTATGTTAATCTACAGTATGTTCCCTAACATCTACAGTATGTTAGAGTATGTACAGTATGTTAATCTACAGTATGTTCCCTAACATCTACAGTATGTTAGAGTATGTACAGTATGTTAATCTACAGTATGTTCTCTAACATCCACAGTATGTTAATCTACAGTATGTTCCCTAACACCTACAGTATGTTCCCTACCATCTACAGTATGTTCTCTAACATCCACAGTATGTTAATCTACAGTATGTTCCCTAACACCTACAGTATGTTCCCTACCATCTACAGTATGTTCTCTAACATCTACAGTATGTTCCCTAACACCTACAGTATGTTCCCTACCATCTGCAGTATGTTCTCTAACATCCACAGTATGTTAATCTACAGTATGTTCTCTAACATCTACAGTATTTTAATCTACAGTATGTTCTCTAACATCTACAGTATGTTCCTTAACATCTACAGTATGTTCCTTAACATCTACAGTATGTTAATCTACAGTATGTTCTCTAACATCTACAGTATGTTAATCTACAGTATGTTCTCTAACATCTACAGTATGTTCCTTAACATCTACAGTATGTTCCCTAACATCTACAGTATGTTCCTTAACATCTACAGCATGTTCCTTAACATCTACAGTATGTTAATCTACAGTATGTTCCCTAACATCTACAGTATGTTCCCAGTATGTCTGGTTTTCGTAGCCAGGCTTACCTGGTCCACGTAGCCCAGGTGATCCTCTCAAAGACACACTGCTCGGTGATGATCTTCCCAGAGGGAACTTCATGCACCTGCCTAGTGTAGGTGCTGGTGCACACCTGGGATGGAAATGAGGGAGATTTCAGGTTTTAGTTTCTACGTCCACCACATGACAGGGAGCCAAGAGTAAAGGTCACACATCACAGCACTGAGACCAGACGAGTAAATGTTCTTAGTCTTTAACCTGGATGTGTTTGCTGTCAGCAGAGAAGTCGATCTGGATGACGAAGCCCGGGATGTCCTTACAGTATCCGATCCTGTTCAGGGACGGTCCCAAAGAAAGGTCGTAGAAATCCACTGCACTTTCAACTGAACCCACAGCCAAGAACCGATTGTCTGGACTGAACCTGGACCACAAGAAACCCACAAAATATGTGCAGCTGATTTGAGGTACAACACAGAGGTGTTAAAGGGTGAAGTCCTACCGTATGTCCTGTTATCTGTTCAGGGATGAAGTCCTACCGTATGTCCTGGATAGCAACACTGCGGTCTCTCTTCTTGCCCCAGACGGTGAGGGAGTTGACCAACAGGACAATGAACTCTCCGTTCTCCATACCGATGGACACCATCTCTCCGTTGGGACTGTAGGAGGTGCACTTGGCAGGATGACCCAAACTCACCTTGTTCAGGAGTTTCTAATACAGAAAACAAGAAGTGAGTAGATTCAAAATGTTCTACAACATGAAAGCTTCAGACCTGTAGTGGAGCTAACTGCCTCCACACCCTCGGTCAGACCGGCACCTTATCAGCCAGGTCCCATATTCGGATGGTCCCGTCATCGCTGGCGGAAATGAAGACATCTTTGAAAGGGTGAGTGGCCAAACCCCAGATCCCTCCCTGAGTGTGTCCATTGATCATGGTGTTGGATGCAGCGTTCTTTTCTCCAACCTCGATGATCTCTCCATCTTTGGTTCCCACCAGGATTTTACCCTGGATCATCAGAAACAAAGGAGATACGTCAACTTTGCTCCAGTGACACAATCATCTCACCTTCAACTGAAGAATCTGAGTACATTACCTCATTAAGTACATTACAGTGTCTGTCTATGCTGTGCTAACATTATAACCAAACAAACATCAGAGACTGAAAATATTTGGACAAAGGTGCAGCTGGGCACACCATAACTGGAGGTAAATTACCATAATGATCCACATGAACCACAGCAAACAACAGTTGATACTGGCAAACCTCTGACTGCATCATTGGTTTGTCTCATACCTTCCCTCTGCAGACAGATCGGACGTTCTCCACCGGCTGACCGGTCTCCAGCTGAAACGCTCTGCAGCGCTTCATCTCCTGATCCCAAAGCTTCACAGCACCGCCCTCTTTAGTCCTGTCACCAGCAAACATGGTTTTATTTTCATCATTCAGACTTCCGCACAACAGTCCCTTTACCCAACAGACCACCTGACTCTTACCCTTCCCTTGACTAACTGTGAGGCCATCACATTTGATGAAGGTTAGCATCTGCTAAATCAACTCCACCCTGAGTCCAGGCCATAAGAGCTGGTCTCTGTGTCCCTATTTCTTTCTGATAATCTTGAACTAAAGTCAGGAAACGACCATTTGTCCGTCAGAGGTTACAGAGACAGGTGAGTTCAAACATTGACTGACTGACTGACTTGCACTTGTCACCTCTGAACTCTAGCTGAGATGTTGATTTTTGGGTACTCACGGCCGTTCCTTCCCCCCGGTGACAATGAGTCCGTCCCTCAGGGTTGTGTACATGGTGAAGACCGGACCGCTGTGTGCCTTTGCCACCACTCGTACCAGGAAATGTTCTCTCCACACATACACGTCTCCATTTATAGCGCCTGTGAAAGTCAGGTTGTTCTGGAGGAGACAGATGTGATTTTAATTTATATCTTCTATTTTAAAAGTCGAGTCCGAACAGGAAGCTTTAGAAGTATCTTACAGCACCAAAGGCGACAGACAGCATGGTTTGCATACGACCATCCTCCACCGAGCCGATCACTCCCTTCTTGTAGACGAGCGAACCTCCAACCAGAGTCCAGAACTTGATGTGTTTGATTCCCACGGACACAAACTGGGTGTCAGAGTCCGGTCTGAACTCCACCACAAAGATTCGCTCAGTGTGGCCACCTTTACTGGTCACTTTGGTGCCTGGCAGAGAGGTCAAAGGTCACTATGCTTTGCTTTAGACTGTTATGTAATGGAAGTTATTATTTAAGAATATGAAATTAAAGTTTGTACCTTCCTGCCACCTCCACACTGTGATGGTGTGTTCAAGCTCCACTCCCACAGAGAGCAGCAGCTTTCCTGTAGCGCTGAAGTTGACATAGCCAACACCCTTAGCATGGGAACAGCGAAGGATGGACAGGGTCTGTTTGGTCATGGCATCCCACACATGGATGGAGGGAGCAAGGCCTGAGAGAAGAGACCAGAACCATGGGAACCAAAGAACTGAGGAACCACAGAACCATCAAGCAAACCGTGGAGCTGTGGGCCTAAGGCAGTAAAGTAGCCCTGGAACTATAGGACTTACTGACCTAAGAACCTTGAAATCAATGGCCAAGGCCCATTAAGGTGACCAAGGAACCATGGAACCAAGGCATCTTAACCTAACCTAGCCCAGGACCTAAAGATCCAAGGAACTGTGGAGTCTTATGGGATCTCCAGAATTATGGAACCAAAGGACTAAGGTGTTGAACATGTAAGGACCTTAGCATCCTCGTGACTATAGAACCAAGGATTTCAAGAAATGACCGAAGAACCTAAGATCCACAGTATCAAGGAACAAAGGAACAGAGGATGCCAGTACCTGTGCAACCAAAGGGCCAAGGTACCAAAGTAATGACCAGACAAGAACCTTGGGAACCTAAGGAATCAAGGACCTAAGGTAGTAAAGGAGCCAAGGAATCAAATAACAGAGGCACAGCAGAAAAATGGAAACACAAATCATGGAAAGAACCAGAACCACCATGAACCAGAGAACCAAGGAACCAAAATACCACCAAAACACAGAGGAATGAGGGAACCACAGGACTGAGGAGGTAAGGAACCACGGAACAAAGGGGGAAATGGAGCAGCGGTGGAGACGCTGAATATCGGACAGAACAGGCTCAGGTTCAGGAGTAAAGACATTCTCTATCTGAGGATTATTCACTACGTCGCTGATGTTCAGGAGTCGGAGGACGGGCACTGACATGCTGATTCAAACTGGTAAGTGACTGTTTTGGATCCATGGACTGTTTTGGATCCATCCTGTATCCACACATTTACAGCAAACACTATTAACACCTGTAATCACAAAGGATCCTTTCCTCTGAAATCTAAAGAGATAAGCCATCTTTTAAAAAGGTGACAAACAAACCACAGGACGACGTGAACCTGAAGGATCCACACCAACGACCTCCAGGTGGACCAGCAACTTTGTATCATCTTCTGCTCATTTCTCGTGGTGTACCACAAAGCTCTGTTTCTTTCCTACATCATGTTTATAAAATACAACATTTCTACGCTGATGACACACAGCTCTTTTATGATGTTTCAGCCCGTTTGGTTCAACCCATTTTCTCGAGCCTCTGTCCTCAAAATATCTTCATAAATCCAAGAAACTCATCTTTGATTTGTGTTATTCTTTTGTTTGTTTTTACAAACTGGTACCAGCCTCATCCTCGAATCCTGATCACCTAACTCAACGGTCAGTCACTCCTTATTTGTTGTTCCCAATCAAAGTCCAAATGTGATCTCACTTTGTCCGCCACAGATCCAGAACAGTTCTGTCGTCTATCATCACGTTAAGTTCAGTCTCCTTCGAGTTCCCTCAATAAATGTAACTGTTATTTCATTCAGGTAAGTAAATGAGGACCGGGAACACGACCTGACATCATCAGTACAACAGATCCAGGTCCATGGTCTCTTCATGTGCAGCCTCTGGATCACAGTCTTACACAGTACAGACACCACAGACAAGTCCACTAACCGCCCAGCCTACTTTCACATGCTGATAAGTCGCCATGCTCACACAAACATGGACACATCTGAAAACACACAGAGAAGGTTTTCCATCCACACGAATGTTTCAGATTGTTTTCTACAATCGAACAAACATTAAACGTCTTCCTCCTTGACGAGTGAAGGTTCATCATGTCCACACTCGTTCGTGGTGGACCTGGAGCGTCAGTTTGGTCAAAGACAAATATTCTCTGAATTTAAACCTGCTGTCACAGAGCACAGAGGTTTCTGTGGTTGCCATAGCAACACAGCGAGCGGCAATGGCGAGTTAAAAAAGTCAATCACAAGCTCGGTTTAATGTTTTAAACTTCAGTTATCGTCGATGTCGTAACATCACGACAGACTGACTTGTGATAAAAATTAACATTTGATTTTACTGGATTAGGAGACAGGAAGTTGGTTCAGTGTGGATGGACGGCGTGTTTTCATCTGATCCACATCAGCGTCCATGGACTGACACACAGAGCTACAAGTGCTCTGTGAGTGCTGATACTCACCGGAGACTTCAGCCTCTATACACCGAGAGCGAACAACACCGACAGGTTAAACAACGTCAACAGAGTCATGAGTGTGAATGGATGGGTGACGAGGTGGGCGGGGTCTTACCTGGCAGGTCAGTGATGTCACCTGGTGATGAGGTGAGGCGGTGACAATGAGGAAGCAGTGGAAACAAAAAAAGAAGTGTGATGGGCGAAAAGCAGCAGAGATGCAGAAACAGCCTGATCGACTGAACAACAAGACAACTTTAATTTGTCGACCCTGAAGACAGAACCAGAACCAGAGTCCGTCTGACCCAACAGAACTGATCCATCTTGTTTGATCCAGTCTATGAGTGATTGTGAGGGCTGCTACAGTCATCTATGGCCGGGCCTCACTGATTACTGTGAGGCTCGGCCCGGCGTGGTGCATCAGCTGCAGGGGACAGGTGTGGAGATGGCTCAGGAGAGCAATGCACCTGCATCCAGTTCACCAGAACCTGATTCGACCCGAGGTTTTGACAGAGGCAGGTTGAGTGGATATTAGGTGTGTGCATGGGGACATCCACAGATATCCTGTGGTACCAGTGGAAATTTGGTTTAAGAGTAAAAAGCATAGCGTGAAGGCGGCGGTTAGTTCCCGCCTGGCACACCCCCTGATTCTGGGTACTGATTGGCCTGGGTTCAATAGATTAGTGGGGCAGTGTGTGGGGGTGCGCTCACGACCGTTAGGGACATGGGATATGTGCACTGTGCTCAGTGGTGACGCAAGGTTGTCCGACACTGCAGACGGGGAGGAGGAACCTGCGGTGAGGCTCCACAGGTGCTGGTGTGTGTCTTGCCCCAAATGCCAGTTGGTTAACCAACCGGCCATCCCGAGAGGGCCTTTGCGCCTATTGTCACCGCACTGATTGAGGTCCCATTTGAACATACTGTGATGGACCTCATAGGGCCATTTCACCGGAGCGCACGCGGATATCGCTTTGTGTTAGTTCCAGAGGCAGTGCCGCTGCGCACCATCTCTGCAAAGAGTGTGGCGCAGGCATTGTTTCAAGTTATCTCCCAAGTCGGGATCCCAAATGGATCCTGACTAATCAAGGCACCTCATTTATGTCACGTTCACTGAGAGAACTGTACGGACTATTGGGCATCAAGTCCAATCGAACCAGTGTTCACCACACCCAAACTGATGGCCTCGTTGAGCTCCTTGATAAGACTTTGAATCCATGATCCGTAAGTTTGTACACGATGATAGCCGTAATTGGAACAGGTGGCTAGATCATCTGCTGTTTGCAGTGCGCGAGGTACCCCAGGCCTCCACGGGATTTTCTCCCTTTGAACTGCTGTTCAGCAGAAAACCACGCGGGGTTTTGGACCTGGTTAAAGAAAGCTGGGAGGAAGGTCCGAGCCCAAGTAAAAACAGAGTTCAATACGTTCTGGACCTGAGAGCAAAACCAGGCGGCCTGAACTGACTCAGCCCCGGGATGCCAGGAGCCAAACCTGGCAAGAAAACCACCTCGGTAGGCTGCTGTATTCACTGTTAGACTGGACACTGCTGGTTCAGAGGTTCTGTTACTGTTTTCACTGTTAGACTGGACACTGCTGGTTCAGAGGTTCTGTTCTGTCTGGCCGTGTTCCCTGGAAGGTAGACCCTGATGCTAGCTCATAGCGCTAGCTGTAATCCATAGCGGTGGGGTTGTAACACACACTCGCTATTGGCTGCTGTAAACACCAATTAGTGTCCACGACAAGCCCCTCTCTATCTGAGCGTTTTTACAGGAAACACATGAAAATAAGGAAGTAAACTGAACACTACTTCCTGTTTCATTAACTCTACTTCCTGTTTCATGAACTCTACTTCCTGTTTCCTGCAGACTGATGTTAGCAGTTCATGTTTGTCTGATACTAATTCAACAAGCTAACAGGAAACTCACCAATCTGTCCCGTAGCGATGATGTTTTGGTATTTGGGGTGTTGGTTGACCGTCAGACAGAGGATGTCGTCGGTGTGCTCCAGGTAGAAACTTTGAGTTCCTGTCAGGACAGGAAGCAGCAAGTGTGATGTCATCATTCAACAACATGTGAAGTTAGAGGGACTGAGAGGTGGACTGACCGGCCGACAGGTTCTGGATGACCACGGCGGCGGCGGTGTGGAAGACGATGTCGGCTCCGTCGTTGAGGTAATGCAGGTTGTTGCGGCAGTCGAAGCCTCTGTAGCCGAAGACGTGCTCCAACACGAGCTCCTGAAAACACAAACAGCCGGTCAGCGTCGCTCCGCCGGGTCAGCGGTCCAAGGCCGGAGCTCGTACTGACCTCTACCACCTTCTTCTTCTTGGTCACATTGTTCCTCAGCAACTTGTCGGGCAACGGCGTGGCTCGACTCACCGGAGGCCTGAACAGGAAACGAGTTGAGAACAGTTCAGGTAGCGTCAGGTAAAACGTGCGTCCATGTGTGACATCACACAGTACCTCTCCTCCACAGGAAGCTCCCGGTGCTGCAGGTGCGGTCTGGTTCCTGACATGTTCCTGATGCTCGCCGAATAGATCTTGGTGACGTAGTCCACCACCTTCTCCCGCGCCACGTCGCTGTCGTACCCTGAAAACACCATAAGTCCAAACAAATCAAACACTTTGTCAAGGCCTTGAAACAGCTTCAAGACTTTTCCAGGCTTGTGTCTGGACCAATCAGAAGCTCCGTCCTGTTTCCTGTTTGCGTTACCTCCATCCTCCTCGGTGTCGTCGTCCGACTCCTCGCTATCCACCGCTTTGCTCTCTTTGTGACCCGGCGGCTCTCTGGTCCAGATCATCAGCGCCGTGTCGGCCCCGCCCACTGACAGCAGCATGGAGTCATCATTGGACCAGCGGACGTTCGTCACGTTCGTGCTGTGACCCACGTACTTCTTAAACTTGGCGAACTGGCCCTGAAGTAAAGAAACGTCAGACTGTGTTTCCATATTTCCATTCCCGTTAGCAAACACACAAATGGTAAATGGACTGTACTTATATAGCGCCTTTCTAGTCTTCCGACCACTCAAAGCGCTTTACAGTACGTATCTCATTCACCCATTCACACACATTCATACACTGATGGCATTGGCTGCCATGCAAGGTGCCAACTGCTCATCAGTTTGAGGAGCTAACCATTCATACACTTTCACACACAAACAAACACACACACACACTCACTCTGGACGGGAAGCTGAACAGTTTGAGGAAGCCGAAGTCGTCTCCGGTGGCGAGCAGTTTGCGATCTTTGGTGAGCGAGGCGGCATTGACGAAGCTGAGCGTCGGCCATACTCCCTCACAGGTTGGACCCAGAACCGACGTCCAGCCGGCCCAGTCCAGCTTCTCAAACTGGAAACACACCAACACAAGTTTGTATGTGCGCACATGACAATACGGCAAGTTCAAAACAGTCGGACATCTGACCTCCGACATGCTGATGTTTTGTTTGCGTCCTCGCGGAGCCTCAAAGAAAAGCTGCTCTTTAGCTCCAGTGTTCACCTGCAGCAGTTTACCTGTCCGCAACACACAGAAACAGTAACCATGACGACGTGACATCACGCATTTATAAAGTTAAAGATTTTAATGAACGATGACAATCTGGTTAGCTTCCAACTTACTGCCTGCCTTCCTGCCTTCCTTCCTTCCTTCCTTCCTTCCTAAATATTTGCTAACATGCAACGTTAGCCTCTCCTGCTAACAGCGGCACAGGTCAGTACAGGTGTGCTCACCTCTGGAGTCCCAGTCGATGTGTGTGATGTAGCTGCCGGCTCCTTTACAGATGCCGACTCTCTTACTCGTCAGGACGTTGTAGATGTCCACAAAGGAATCATGGGACGCCACAGCCAGGTACTTCCCCACGTCTGAAATACAGAGCCGTGACTCATCACCCCCTGACCAATCACCTCCACACCTGTCACACCTGTGTGCTGAGTTCAGGTACCTTGGGAAAAGCGGATGTCTGAGATGAGCTCCCTGCGGTGGTGGAAGGTGACCATGTCTTCCAGCGTGTCAGCGTTCACCACCAGGAAGCTGCCGTCGTTCAGCCCGACCGCCAGAGCTTTACCGTCCGGAGAGAAAGCGCAGCACCGCCCACCTGACAGGTGACACACACACACACACGTCACAGCGTGTAAATCATGTGATTAGACAGAGGTCGTCAATGCTTCCTCCCGCTCACCCTTCTTGAGCTTGCGGACAGCGACCATGCGGTGATTGGCCGACAGCTCCCAGATTCTCAGAGTTTTGTCGTCGCTGACGGTGGCGCAGACAGGAAGTAGAGGGTGAGCCGCCAAACCCCACACCTCCCCCTCCATGTGACCCTGAACACAACGCAGAGGTGTTAACAGGAAATGACAGGCTGCCTGACAGGTGAGGTCATCAGTCAGCAGTCAAATAACGAGCGGAGTAACAAGGACGTGATGTTTGAGTTTGACTCCTGACAGGACTCAAACATCACGTCCTCGTACCAAAATCAATATATATATATATATATATATATATATATATATATATATATATATATATATATATATATATATATATATACATATTTTAAATATATATTTACAGTATATATTTATATATTTACAGTACATATTTATATATATATTTATGGTACATATTTATATATATTTACAGTATATATTTATATATTTACAGTACATATTTATATATATTTATGGTACATATTTATATATATTTACGGTACATATTTATATATATTTACAGTACATATTTATATATATTTATGGTACATATTTATATATATTTACGGTACATATTTATATATATTTTTATATTTACAGTACATATTTATATATATTTATATATTTACAGTACATATTTATATATATTTATATATTTACGGTACATATTTATATATATTTACGGTACATATTTATATATATTTATTAGGGCCGGGACTTTAACGCGTTAATTACGATTAATTAATTACACAAAAATTAAACTTACTTCTCACTGTTCTCAGGTCAAATATTTATATGCGATTAAAATGCGATTAATTTCGATTAACTAATTACAAAGCCTCTAATTAATTAGATTAATTTTTTTAATCGAGTCCCAGCCCTAATATTTATATATTTACAGTACATATTTATATATATTTATATATTTACGGTGCATATTTATATATATTTACAGTATATATTTATATATTTACAGTATATATTTATATATTTACAATCTGTACAGTGAGTGACACCCTCTGTCCTTAGACCCTCGGTTCGAGTGAGGAAAAACTTGCCCACAAAAAACTTTTAACAGGGAAAAAAGGTGGAAGAAACCTCAGGAAGAGCCACAGAGGAGGGATCCCTCTCCCAGGACGGACAGACGTGCAATAGATGTCACGTGTACAGAACAAATCAACACAAACATATTGTACAATTACAATGAATGATAGAATGACAATGAATTACAATGAATGATAAAAATGACCCGGCAGTCTAGTCCTATAGCAGCATAACTAAGGGATGACCTGAGCCAGCCCTAACTATAAGCTCTATCAAAAAGGAAAGTCTTAAGTTTACTCTTAAAAGTGTTGACCGTGTCTGCCTCCAGAACCCAAAATGGTAGTTTGTTCCACAGAAGAGGAGCTTGATAGCTGAAAGCTCTGGCTCCCAATCTACTTTTGGAAACTATAGGAACTACAAGGAACCCAGCATTCTGAGAGTGCAGTGTTCTAGAGGGGTAGTAAGGTACTATGAGCTCTTTTAGATATGATGGTGCCTGACCATGAAGAGCTTTGTATGTAAGGAGAAGAATTTTAAATTCTATTCTAGATTTAACAGGTAGCCAATGCAAGGAAGCCAGAATGGGAGAGATGTGATCTCTGATCTTGGTTCCTGTCAGAACACGTGCAGCAGCATTCTGAATTAGCTGCAAAGTCCTCAGAGACTTATTGGAGCAGCCTGATAACAATGAGTTACAATAGTCCAGCCGAGAAGTAACAAATGCGTGGACTAGTTTTTCTGCATCCGCTTGAGATACAAAGCGTCTGATTTTGGCAATGTTACGTAAATGGAACAATGCAGTCCTTGAAATTTGTTTTATGTGGACATTAAAGGACAAATCCTGATCAAAAACAACTCCAAGATTCTTTACGGTGGAGCTGGAGGCCAGGGTGATCCCATCTAAAGTAACTAAGTCTCTAGAAAGAGAGTTTCTGAGGTGTTTGGGTCCAATTACAAGAACTTCAGTTTAGTCTGAATTTAACATCAGAAAATTGAAGGTCATCCAACTTTTTATATCTTTAAGGCATGCTTGGAGTTTAGTTAATTGATTGGTTTCATCAGGCTTGATCGATAAATATAATTGGGTGTCGTCGGCATAACAATGAAAATTAATGGAGTGATTCCTAATAATGTTCCCTAGAGGAAGCATATATAAACTGAACAGAAGTGGTCCTAGTACAGAACCTTGTGGGACTCCATGACAAACTTTGGTATGCATGGAGGATTCATCATTGACGTGAACAAACTGAGATCGATCTAAGAAATACGACTTAAACCAGCTTAGGGCGGTTCCTTTGATGCCAGTTTGATGTTCTAGTCTCTGTAAAAGAATTTGATGGTTAATGGTGTCAAATGCGGCACTAAGATCTAACAGGACAAGTACAGAGATGAGTCCTTTGTCTGATGCCATTAGGAGGTCGTTTGTAACTTTGACTAGTGCGGTCTCTGTGCTATGATGCACTCTAAATCCTGACTGAAAATCCTCATATAAACTGTTCTTATGGAGAAAGTCACACAGCTGATTGGCTACAGCTTTCTCAAGTATCTTAGAGAGAAAGGGAAGGTTTGATATCGGTCTGTAATTGGCTAAAACCTCTGGATCTAGAGTGGGCTTTTTAAGAAGAGGTTTAATTACAGCTACTTTAAAGGACTGTGGTACATATCCTGATAATAAAGACAGATTAATCATATCCAATAAAGAAGGGCTAACTAGAGGTAAAACATCCTTGAGCAGCCTGGTTGGGATGGGATCTAAGAGACAGGTTGACGACTTAGATGAAGAAATTATTGAAGTTATTTGATGAAGGTCGATGGGAGAAAAACAGTCTAAATATATATCAGGTTTTACAGCTGTTTCCAAACTTGCTGTATCAGAATGCAGATCAGTGCCTGTTGAGGGCAAGAGGTGATGGCATTGAATTCAATACTGAAGGAATCACTTCCTTAAATTTGGCTACAGCACTATCAGATAAACATCTGCTGTAGGAGTTTCTGCAAAATTTATATATATTTATATATTTACAGTACATATTTGTGTTTATATATTTCTGTGGGTCAGACCTGAACCAGCAGCGTCATCGGTCCGCTCTTGTCGATCTCCAGGATTTCTCCGTTCTTTGTTCCCAGCAGGATGTGACCATGACCCAGAGTGATGGCTCTGATGGACGGGTTGTCCTCCAGCAGCAGACCTGAAACACACAGAGACTCTTTTAGACCCTGCAGAGTCCTCCAGAGTCCTGCAGAGTCCTCCATGTCTCAGTCTGTCTCAGTCTGTCTCAGTCTCTGTGTCTCGGTCTGTGTCTCAGTCTGTCTCAGTCTGTGTCTCAGTCTGTCTCGGTCTCTGTGTCTCGGTCTGTGTCTCAGTCTGTCTCAGTCTCTGTGTCTCGGTCTGTGTCTCAGTCTGTCTCAGTCTCTGTGTCTCAGTCTGTCTCAGTCTGTGTCTCAGTCTGTCTCGGTCTGTGTGTCTCAGTCTGTGTCTCAGTCTGTCTCAGTCTGTGTCTCAGTCTGTCTCGGTCTGTGTGTCTCGGTCTGTGTCTCAGTCTGTCTCAGTCTCTGTGTCTCAGTCGGTCTCTCAGTCGGTCTCTCAGTCTGTCTCGGTCTCTGTGTCTCGGTCTGTGTCTCAGTCTGTCTCAGTCTCTGTGTCTCAGTCTGTCTCAGTCTCTGTGTCTCGGTCTGTGTCTCAGTCTGTCTCAGTCTCTGTGTCTCGGTCTGTGTCTCAGTCTGTCTCAGTCTGTGTCTCAGTCTGTCTCGGTCTGTGTGTCTCGGTCTGTGTCTCAGTCTGTCTCAGTCTGTCTCGGTCTGTGTGTCTCGGTCTGTGTCTCAGTCTGTCTCAGTCTGTGTCTCAGTCTGTCTCGGTCTGTGTGTCTCGGTCTGTGTCTCAGTCTGTCTCAGTCTCTGTGTCTCAGTCTGTCTCGGTCTGTGTGTCTCGGTCTGTGTCTCAGTCTGTCTCAGTCTCTGTGTCTCAGTCTGTCTCAGTCTCTGTGTCTCGGTCTGTGTCTCAGTCTGTCTCAGTCTCTGTGTCTCAGTCTGTCTCAGTCTCTGTGTCTCGGTCTGTCTCACTGTGTCTCGGTCTGTGTCTCGGTCTGTGTCTCAGTCGGTCTCTCAGTCGGTCTCTCAGTCGGTCTCGGTCTCTGTGTCTCGGTCTGTCTCAGTCTCTGTGTCTCAGTCTGTCTCAGTCTCTGTGTCTCGGTCTGTGTCTCAGTCTGTCTCAGTCTCTGTGTCTCAGTCTGTCTCAGTCTCTGTGTCTCGGTCTGTCTCACTGTGTCTCGGTCTGTGTCTCAGTCGGTCTCTCAGTCGGTCTCTCAGTCGGTCTCTCAGTCGGACTTGGTCTGTCTTAGCCGGTCGGTTTGGAGTCAGCAGCTCTGATAAAAACTAATGAAACGTCTGAGATGACGGAGGATGACGGAGGAGTCAGACCTTTGGATGTTGGAGAGAGAGCGGCTCTCTTGATGGCGTAAGTCTTCAAACATCTCTCGAACATGTCGTCCCACAGCTCCACGACGCCGTCCTTTCCCCCCGTCACAAAGCCCTGGTCAGTGAACGCAACACAGGAAACAAGACAAACAGCGAGCTTCAGACGAGTCCGCTTCACAACATCCACAAAACGTTAATCAAACGTTCAGACTGGTGCTGTTGGTGAACACCTGATCCAGGTGTTACCTTGTCCAGGGAGCACATGGCGAACACGGGGCCGTCGTGTGCTTTGACGGTCTTGATGAGCGTTGTGTCTCTCCAGATGTAAACGTCTCCGTTGGTGGCTCCAGAGAACACGAGGTCCTCTGAGCGGCCGTAACACGCCGACATCATCGTCTCCTGCTTCCCCAGGTTACCAAAGATCCCCCGCCTGAACGTCAGACCGCCACCTGCAGGACGAGAGCGGAACAGCCTCACAGTTAGCCTAGCTTAGCATAAAGACTGGATCCAGGGGGAACTGTTAGCCTAGCTTAGCATAAAGAGCTTATTGTGATTATTATATAATAAAGTTAATGTTACAAATGTTTTTTGTTTTGATTCAAGATTTAGTCACTAAAGTAAAAAAATATTCAGTCGTAATGATCGTTAAAAACTGAACAGATGTTTTAATCACATGATGATGATCACATGATGATGATCAGGTGTTATGACGTCAGGTGTCTCAGGTGACGTACCTGAATGTTGCCAGAACTTGATGTGTTTGATGCCGACAGTCAGAAGTTTGTCCGTCCTGAATGGGTTACTGCGCACCACGAAGATCTTTTCCTTATGACCGCTGCAGGTCAGAGGTCACAGGGTCAGAGGTCACAGGGTCAGAGGTTACATGGTCAGAGGTCACAGGGTCAGAGGGGTCGGAGGTCACAGGGTCAGAGGTCACAGGGTCAGAGGTTACATGGTCAGAGGTCACAGGGTCAGAGGTCACATGGTCGGAGGTCACAGGGTCAGAGGTCACAGAGTCAGAGGTGTGAGCAGCAGACAGGTGTGTTTACCTGGCCTTGGCCAGTCTCTCTCCTTTCTTCCAGTCCCAGATCACGATGGAGTGAAAATCATCGATTCCCACAGAGACCAAACTCTTCCCATCCACTGAGAGACAGACAGGCAGAGAGAGAGAGAGACAGACAGACAGGCAGAGAGAGAGACAGACAGACAGACAGACAGACAGGCAGAGAGAGAGAGAGAGAGAGAGAGAGAGAGAGACAGGCAGAGAGACAGAGATAACAAATAGTGCTTAAGTTACAGGTGTTTCCGGGTGTTTCCAGGTGTTCCCAGGTGTTTTCAGGTGTTGTTACCTGTGAAGTCCAGCGCACACACTCCTCTGCTGTGGTGTCCTCTGAGCAGAGACAGACACTTCAGAGTCTGGACGTCCCACACGTGGACGGCCGGGTCTCTGCCCACCTGAACACAGACAGCCAATCAGAAACACTCTCAGTCAGCCTCACGAGAACATGCTGCACTCCCATTGGCCGGGCGTACCTGTGCAGAGGCCACGTAGTCTTTGAGCGGATGGACGGCGAGGCTGAGGATGTCGTCGTCGTGGCCGAGGTAAAACCTCTGACTGTGCTGCAGGCGGTTGTAGATGACGGCGACGGCGGCCACGTGGTACACGACCTCACCCGCCTGACTGTAGAACAGGTTGTTACGACAGTCGAAGCCCCGATACCTGGAAACAAGACCGCCACAATAAAGGTCACTGCAAGCCCCGATACCTGTCTATCTCTCTGCCTGCCTGTCTCTCTGCCTGCCTGTCTGTCTGTCTGTCTCTCTGCCTGCCTGTCTCTCTGTCTGTCTGTCTGTCTCTCTGTCTGTCTGTCTGCCTGTCTCTATGTCTGCGTCTCTGCTGTCTCTCTGCCTGTCTGTCTCTGCTGTCTGCCTGTCTCTCTGTCTGTCTGTCTGCCTGTCTCTATGTCTGCGTCTCTGCTGTCTGCCTGTCTCTCTGTCTGTCTGTCTGCCTGTCTCTACGTCTGTGTCTCTGCTGTCTGCCTGTCTCTCTCTCTGCCTGTCTGTGTTCAGTGTTTTACCCATGAACAAACTGCAGACGAAGTCCCTCCTCTGGAGCTTTCTGCCGCTTCAGGGATCCAATCAGCTTCTTCCTCAGCTGAGGCAGGTCATCTTTATACACCTGAAGACAGAGAGACAGACAGGTGAGTCAGACAGACAGACAGCGTGACCATGTGACTGGTTTGTGTTCTGGTCACCTGACGTTCATAGCTGGTCTGAGCTTCCTGTTCGATATCCGAGTCGAGTTCTGGGACGTCCGACACATCTGAGTCCGACTCTCCGCTGTTCGAGTCAGCGTAACCCTCTGAAGACAACAGGCGGGAAAAACTTTATTAACAACAACAGGCGGGAAAAACTTTATTGACAACACCAGGCTAATTTGGAGTTGACTGAAAGGCTTTTTAAAGTTTGTTTGGAGGTGAAGACACACAGGTGAGTGTTTACTGGCGATTCACAGAGGATCCCACAAACGACACAGGGGTCTACAATATAAAGTGAAAAATATGCCTTGAAAAAAAAAAAAAAAAAATCTAATTTCACATTAAATCCCTGTGGTACTGTGTTTTGCAATGACTTCTGTGAAATTGTCTCGGTTATTACCGCTAACACATAGTGTTACGTGATCCCGATCAAAGACAGCCAGCGCTGTGCTCTCCCACTATGACCCCTGAATGGCCTGCAGTGAATGCTGCGTTCAAGTGACGTTGTCATAATCAGAAAAACTCTTTCTGACTGGGAAAATTCAAGAATACCCCCTCATGTCGGAAAAAAAACTCGTTAACTCGATCATAATTTTGGTAGTTCCTGACTTGAATTGATATCCACAGTATTTTTCCACATGTTAAACATAAACAATAGAAACATGAACTTAAAAAGGCCGAAAGAACGACTAGCAAACGTGGGAACCGGGAATTTCCGTCACACCGTGAATGCAGCACAGCGTGCTTACGTTTGAAAACAGACAACATGGCGTCGATTGTGCGGGACTTTTTCAAAGTTTCTGAAGAAGACAGGTCGCTTGTTATTTAGGGTGACCAAACGTCCTCTTTTGCCCGGACATGTCCACTTTTTACGTCCTGTCCGGGGCGTCCGGGGGGTTTCATACTTCAAGAAAATGTCCGGTTTTCATGGGACCATTAAGCGTGCATTTAAATTGACTGGCACTTTGCACAGAATACTACGGTACTTTGTTGCGTGACGTAATTCCCAAGAGGCTGCCTTGTGGGCGGCTCTGCGACACACACACAGAGGGAGCAGAGCAGACAGCGGAGCAGTGTTGCACACAAAATGCAGAAGCGAAAGTGCAGCTTCACAGATGAACTGCAAAAAAAATTTACCACGTACCGTCCCGGTTGGGGACAAGTGGGAGGCTGAGTGCACCGTGTGCAAAGCTGGCACATATGTTTCAGTGTCTAACCCTCTGAGGACGGATTGGGCGGATCCACCCAAAAAGTCTAAAGTTTTACATATCGGTTATCGGTATCGGCCTTTAGGAGCTGAAAGTTATCGGTTATGGGTATTATATCGGTATTATGCATTATATTATTATTAATAACTTAGAATTATTATGATACAATTATTTTAATAATCTAATGATAAACACTTGCTTTATAGAAATTGTAGTAGCTAGTTTTTTATATTTATGATGAATACAGGCAGGAGATGTTAGATATGTTCGATTCCTGGGCCAGTGGTTACAATGGTGGGGCCAGTGATCTTCAAAAGAGAGAGATTCACGCATATTTTATGATACCTGAGTTATAAATGATAAATGCTGATGTTACCTTGGAGGAGGGGTTCAAGGACGCCGTTCATGACGCCCTCTGGCAGGAACCTCCACTGGAAGACAGCATGGTCAGCTCCTCCAGTACTAACGACCCATTGCAGGTCGTTGGACCAGCGAACGTTTGTCACATGGGCTGAGTGACCGATGTACTTCTTAAATTTGGCTCCTGTTTGAGGAAAAAGACAGAGGGACACTCCTCTGAGTGAAACAACGTCTAAAAGTGTCTAAAAGGTGTCCAGGTTCCTGCAGTGGAAATACATACGTCAGACAAACCTTTCTTGAGGCACGGGAACCTGAAGAGTTTGACGAGGCCCAGGTCGTCTCCGGTCACCAGCACGGCGCTGCTGTAGTTAGCGTCCACAGAGTTCACATTGGTGACATTTGAGTATTTGGGCCAGATACCATTCACCTCCGTCCCAACAACACCCGTCCACGTCATCCAGTGGATCCCCTTTGCCTCCTCTTTAGGAACCAGCTTCCCTGCTGCCGGACACAGGAGGTCAAAGGTCAGAACCACAGAGATATGTGGGAGGTAAGTGAAGGTAAGTCCTAAGTCCAGTCTAAGTAAGTTCTGATGTACTACTAAGATAGTACCTGGCATTCTGTAGAAGAGCCGCTCCCCGGCGCCGTCGTTGGTCTGCAGGAAGCGGCTGTCGACTGACCAGTCCAGGTGGGTGATGAAGGAGGCGGAGCGGCTGCACTCGCCGACCTTCTTGTATCGCTGAGCGACAGCATAGACGTCTACCAGCCCGTCGTTTGATCCCACCGCCAGGAAGGAACCGTCCGGTGAGAACTTCAGCTCGTGGATCACCTCCTTCCTGTCTTTGATGTGTACGACCTCTGTCATGTCCCTGAAAACAACGGTTCATTACCTCAACTTCCAAGTTCTTCAAATGAAATAATATTCATCTCAGCTTTGAAACAAGTCTTTTTAATATGTCTTCATGTTGTTCCTCCAACCAGACGGAACTAACTACGTCTCAACCTACGACAATGATGAGTGTACCGACATGATGTGTGGAGTTCTCCAAGGCTCAACCCCGGGTCCTCTTTTATATAGCTGAATAGCAAACTACCTTTTCATTAAAATAATATCAAACTTCTGCTACGTCACAGTATCAACACGGCTAGATGAACCAGTTCACGAACAACGCCACCCTGAGGTCACCTGACACGCAGCACGGTGAAGGATCCGTCCTTCATGCCCAGAGCGAGCTGAGATCCATCATTATTAAACGAGACGCTCCGGACTGATTCCTCCATGTTACAGCGAGCCAGCAGAGTGTGGTCAGGAAGACTCCACAGCCTGAGAGACAGACAGGTGAGAGACAGACAGGTGAGGGACAGACAGGTGAGGGACAGATAGGTGAGAGACAGACGGGTGAGGGACAGACAGGTGAGAGACAGACAGGTGAGGGACAGACAGGTGTTGGTGGGTCAGCCCGACCTGACGGAGCGGTCGTCGCTCCCGGTGACGGCGACCGGTTGCTTGGGGTGCAGGTTGAGCGCCCACAGCTCGCCCTCGCTGTGACCCTGCATCAACAGAACCGGTTTGTCCCGGTCTCGGACCATGACCTCGAAGATCTCGCTGTCTTGTGTTCCCGCCAGGATCCGGTCAGCCTTCCAGCAAACACTGCGGATCGACAGACCTGCAACAGAAAACACACCTGACCATGAGAACCGCCCAGCTCAGGTTCAAGGTGATGTCTTCAGGTGTTGTTTTGTCCGACCAGAAGTAATCAGTTACTTCTCTCTTTAAGTTACTTTGCTGAGACAACAACACGACCTCTCACCAGCTTCCCACCATGAACAAAGTTTCAAACCAATCCGAGGTGTACAGGAAGTGTCCAGGTGGATCAGACCTTTGTATCCCTGCTCCGCCTCCCTCAGGTCGATCTTGGTGATGGGTTTGAAGTCCACATCCCACAGTCGGATGCAGCCGTCTCGCCCTCCTGTGGCGAATCCTTCCTCACAGGCGTGCATGCTGAAGATTCCCGCCTGAACACATTTCAGTGCACACATTATAGATACCTCATTATAAATCTAAATATATATGCACATATATACAGCGTGTGTACCCCGTGTGCGGCCTGTACAGTCCTGATCAGACTGATTCCTCTCCACACGTAGACGTCACCGTTCAGAGCTCCGGAGTACGTCAGCTCGTCTTTGGCTGCAGAGACACACAGGATGGTCTGCAGGTCGCCCGTCTTCCCAAAGATCCCTCTCTTTGGAGTCAGAGCGTTCCCGCACAGAGTCCAGAACTACATACAGGACACACATGTTCAAACAGCTGACTGAGCATCAATAACCAGGAGGTCACATGATCACCATCTGTGACATCACAGTCTGAACTTCCTGTCTCACCTTGATGTGTTTGACTCCACAGCTGACCAGGCGGCTCGACTGGAATGGATCCCAGGCCACGTCAAAGATCTGCAGGACACAAAGGATCAGGGTCAGGATCAGGATCAGGATCACGGTCAGGGTCAGGACAAGCCCAACTAAAGTGGACTATGGTGGACTATGGTGGACCAAAGTGGACTATGGTGGACTAAGGTGGACTATGGTGGACTATGGTGGACCAAAGTGGACTATGGTGGACTAAGGTGGGCTATGGTGGACTATGGTGGACTATGGTGGACCAAAGTGGACTAAAGGATCAGGGTCAGGATCACGGTCAGGGTCAGGACAAGCCCAACTAAAGTGGACTAAAGTAGACTGTGGTGGACTAAGGTGGACTAAGGTGGACTATGGTGGACTAAGGTGGACTATGGTGGACTAACGTGGACTAAAGTAGACTGTGGTGGACTATGGTGGACTAAGGTGAACTATGGTGGACTAAAGTGGACTAAAGTAGACTGTGGTGGACTAAGGTGGACTATGGTGGACTAAGGTGGACTAAAGTGGACTAAAGTGGACTAAGGTTGACTAAAGTGGACTAAGGTGGACTGTGGTGGACTGTGGTGGACTAAGGTGGACTGTGGTGGACTGTGGTGGACTAAGGTGGACTGTGGTGGACTAAGGTGGACTAAGGTGGACTGTGGTGGACTAAAGTGGACTAAGGTGGACTAAAGTGGACTAAGGTGGACTAAGGTGGACTAAAGTGGACTAAAGTGGACTAAACTTCAGTGTGAACGAATGGAGTGTAGTACCCGGTCTGAGTGTCCGGTTGCTGTGGCGAGGACTCGTCCTCTCCTCCAATCCCAGACACACAGCGTGTTCTTGGCATCCAGACCGACCGACGCCAGCCGCTACGAGACAAAACAAACATCCAGAGTCAATGCAGCAGGAACGCTGCAATCTGTAACACCTTATTCACACCGGGGACGTAAGCGCTGAGGAACGGCTGCGCCGCGGTTTTGCTCCGTCCTCTGCCCGGAGTCAATTCACACCGGGCGCGTGACGGCAGCGTAACGGCAGCGTAGCGAGCCAGCCATATTCACGCGAGATCGCGCGAGAATCCTGAACGTATGCGAGACCCCGCGATAAACTGTGTATAAAGGAAACAACAACAACAAACAGCTTACTTCTTCTTGCTTCTCCAACGTGGAAGAGATTATAAAAAGGATCTGTTGTGTCATACATTATTGTGTGTTGTTCAACTTCAACAGTTAGTCTCTCGTCGTCCATGTTGAGACCCTTTGATCATGACGTAATGTTGATGTGAAGCTGTGATAGGCTACATGAACTGCGTATTGTGTTTTATTTTGAAAGGGGGCGGAAGTGTATTACGTTGATTCTATGTCGGATTTCCTGTCTGGTGCAATCTGCTCTGTTGAGATTCACGCGGTTTAGCAACGGCTCGCGTCAAAAATAGAAGTGCTACGGAGATGCTGGCGGAGCGTCCCAGCAGCGACTCTCCGCGGCGCGCCCTGTGTGAATGGTTTCATTGATTAGAGTGGCAGCGATCAGCTCCGGTGACCGCGGCGCTTACATCCCCTGTGTGAATAGGGCTTAACTCTGACATCATCACGAGGGGGCGTGGTCTTACCTGGCCGTCAGAGTCGAAGGCCAAACAGGCGACTCCGTGTGTGTGGACGTCCCTCAGGATGGACACGGTCTGCATGGCGTACGTGTCCCAGATACAGATGAACGGGTCCTTACCCACCTGACCCGTCGCCACCTGGATCTTATCTGGATGGATCGCCAGACTGAGAGACAGACAGGTGAGGAGAGGGAGACAGGTGAAGCGGGGGAGAGAGAGAGAGACAGGTGAGGAGACATTTAAACATAGACGGTGAGATGTTGTGAGCGCCTCCTACAGACAGACAGCAGCAATGTAAACGGTTCATCTAGCATACAAAGCACAGCGGCATCACCTGCTCATTAGAACCACCTCCTCACCTGATGATGTCATCATTGTGTCCCAGGTAGAACTTCTGTGTGTGTTCTCTGGTGTTGTAGACCACGCCCACCCCAGCCACGAAGTACACCACCTCTTTTCCCGCGGTGTAGTACAGGTTATTCCGACACTGGTGACCTCTGTACCCGTGAATCCACTCCAGCCTCAGCTGGCAGCGCGGCGCCGTCTTATCTGACATGTTGGAACGTCAACGTTAAAGATCCACGGAGAAAAGACAGGAAGTATGACAAGTTGAGAACAGCTTCGTCCTGTGTGACGGCGATGTGTCATCGGCTACGAAAACTCAGTCAGACCCGAGTCCATCCAAACCTGCTGCTGGTCCTAACGCTGATGGGAGCTGTAGTTCGTCATTGTAGTCTCTTTAACAGTGCAACATCCAACTACACTTCCCATAATTCCAACCTGCAGGCTCACTGCCAAAACAAATCACTGTGTCACAGGTGGACTGATGATGTCAGCGCTTCAGGACTACAAAACTACAAAAGCTTTAGCTAGCAGCACAGCGCTACATCCAAGAAACTGTAAAACCTGTTTGTGCAAATGAAAGTCATCCTGATGATGGCGAAGGTCACAATGGTGACTACGAAGGTGACGACGAAGGTGATAATGAAGGTGACGACGAAGGTTAAATCTAGGTAGATTCTTCAAATGTCAGGGTTCTTTAATTGTCAGTAGAAGGTTCTTTGAATGTCAGTAGAAGGTTCTTTGAATGTCAGTAGAAGATTCTTTAAATGTAAGAAGAAGGTTCTTTGAATGTAAGTAGAAGGTTCTTTAAATGTAAGAAGAAGGTTCTTTGAATGTAAGTAGAAAGTTCTTTACATGTCAGTAGACGGTTCTTTAAATGTCAGTAGAAGGTTCTTTAAATGTCAGTAGAAGGTTCTTTAAACGTAAGAAGGTTCTTTGAATGTAAGTAGAAGGTTCTTTACATGTCAGTAGAAGGTTCTTTGAATGTAAGTAGAAGGTTCTTTACATGTCAGTAGAAGGTTCTTTAAATGTCAGTATAAGGTTCTTTGAATGTAAGTAGAAGGTTCTTTAAATGTAAGAAGAAGGTTCTTTGAATGTCAGTAGAAGGTTCTATTAATGTAAGTAGAAAGTTCTTTACATGTCAGTAGAAGATTCTTTAAATGTCAGTAGAAGGTTCTTTGAATGTAAGAAGAAGGTTCTTTAAATGTAAGAAGGTTCTTTGAATGTAAGTAGAAGGTTCTTCAAATGTAAGTAGAAGGTTCTTTGAATGTAAGAAGAAGGTTCTTTGAATGTAAGTAGAAGGTTCTTTAAATGTAAGAAGAAGGTTCTTTGAATGTCAGTAGAAGGTTCTTTACATGTCAGTAGAAGGTTCTTTACATGTCAGTAGAAGGTTCTTTGAATGTAAGTAGAAGGTTCTTTACATGTCAGTAGAAGGTTCTTTAAATGTCAGTAGAAGGTTCTTTGAATGTAAGTAGAAGGTTCTTTAAATGTAAGAAGAAGGTTCTTTGAATGTCAGTAGAAGGTTCTATTAATGTCAGTAGAAAGTTCTTTACATGTCAGTAGAAGATTCTTTAAATGTCAGTAGAAGGTTCTTTGAATGTAAGAAGAAGGTTCTTTAAATGTAAGAAGGTTCTTTGAATGTAAGTAGAAGGTTCTTCAAATGTAAGAAGAAGGTTCTTTGAATGTAAGTAGAAGGTTCTTTACATGTCGGTAGAAGATTCTTTAAATGTCAGTAGAAGGTTCTTTGAATGTAAGAAGAAGGTTCTTTAAATGTAAGAAGGTTCTTTGAATGTAAGTAGAAGGTTCTTCAAATGTAAGAAGAAGGTTCTTTGAATGTAAGAAGAAGGTTCTTTGAATGTAAGTAGATGGTTCTTTAAATGTAAGTAGAAGGTTCTTTGAATGTAAGTAGAAGGTTCTTTACGTGTAAGTAGAAGGTTCTTTACGTGTCAGTAGAAGGTTCTTTGAATGTAAGTAGAAGGTTCTTTACATGTCAGTAGAAGGTTCTTTAAATGTAAGTAGAAGGTTCTTTGAATGTCAGTAGAAGGTTCTTTGAATGTAAGTAGAAGGTTCTTTACATGTCAGTAGAAGGTTCTTTAAATGTAAGTAGAAGGTTCTTTGAATGTCAGTAGAAGGTTATTTGAATGTAAGTAGAAGGTTCCTTACATGTCAGTAGAAGGTTCTTTAAATGTAAGTAGAAGGTTCTTTACATGTCAGTAGAAGGTTCTTTATATGTCAGTAGAATGTTCTTTACATGTCAGTAGAATGTTCTTTGAATGTAAGTAGAAGGTTCTTTACATGTAAGTAGAAGGTTCTTTAAATGTCAGTAGAAGGTTCTTTGAATGTAAGTAGAAGGTTCTTTACATGTAAGTAGAAGGTTCTTTAAATGTAAGTAGAATGTTCTTTACATGTCAGTAGAATGTTCTTTACATGTCAGTAGAAGGTTCTTTGAATGTAAGTAGAAGGTTCTTTACATGTAAGTAGAAGGTTCTTTATATGTCAGTAGAAGGTTCTTTACATGTCAGTAGAATGTTCTTTACATGTCAGTAGAAGGTTCTTTGAATGTAAGTAGAAGGTTCTTTACATGTAAGTAGAAGGTTCTTTACATGTCAGTAGAACAGGGCTAACAACAGTTACGGGAACCTGCAGGAACATTCTTAATAAGAGAACGTTGTTACCTGATGAATGAATGAAGAAATGTGAGCACATTAAAGATAAACGTAAGTAAATATGAATAAATATAAATATGGGATCCGTTCAGACCACATGTCTGGGTGTCAGCAGCCGCCTGTCAGAGCGTTAAACGGGGGGAACGGGAGTCTACGGTGTCGCTGTGATGTCCGTTGATCTGACCGAGGTTCCGTTCAGAACAATGAATCTAAATTCATTAAATTATTTGGCGGTAATTTTACAAACGAACGTCTGAAGGCTGAAATCACAGAAAATCCCTCCGCCGGTTCCCGCCGCCGTCTGTTGGCTGTTTCCAGCTGAAATCCGGAGATTACAGCGCCGATTTATCCCCGTCGGTCCGCATCCAAAGCCCGGAGCAACCCACCATCCACACCGTCCGACACTGACTGCACCTGCTCCTAAAGGCCGGGCGAGAGACGCTGAGCCGGCAGAGACCCGCGGCAGCTGGCTGGTTCAAAAACAGAAAATGATGAAGGAAAGTCGGGATATTAACGGAGATCCCGGGATCACCGACGGCATCAACACCGACAGGATTAACCCTAGCACTTCCGGTTATCACTTTCAAAATAAATTATTTCATCTTTATGCCGTTTGAGTAACAGAAACAAATGAATTAAACTCGAACTTATTTAATAATACATTTTTAACTTTTATTATTTAATATTAAAAGTAGTTTTCAGTAGAAATATAAACGTTAGTAAAGACATAATTTGCAGGTCAGATCTGGTTACATAAATTAAATGATTAAAATGTTTTACACTTTGAATGTCGAGCTTGGGCGGATCATAAAAGGTGTGACAGTATTCGTGTTATATTTCTGATTATTCGTGTGTTTTTTGAAGACAGTTATCTGACTTTGATGCGTTTCTTTTTGAAAGCTCGATTTTATTTTGAAATCCATGCCCCAGGTTCCGGTCTCCTTCGCGCTAACCTCCGCGAGCTTCCCGCCTCCGGTCAGGCGCGGTCGGAGATCCGCTCGGAGCGCAGCGGCTTCATGAATCAGACCAATCACTCTGTGCTGAGCCCGCGGTGCATCATGGGAGGTGTAGTATTTTAACCTGCAGTCGATGGAATTCCTCAACTGGACTCAACTGACTTCAGAACAGATCTGAACCAAGAAGAGACCATCCGTGACCTCCAGAGACCGTCCGTGACGACCAGAGACTGTCATGACCAGAGACCGTCCGTGATGACCAGAGACTGTCATGACCAGAGGCCGTCCGTGACGACCAGAGACCGTCCGTGACCTCCAGAGACTGTCCGTGACCTCCAGATACCGTCCGTGACCTCCAGAGACCGTCCGTGACGACCAGAGGCCGTCATGACCAGAGACCGTCATGACCAGAGTCAGTCTGTGACCTCCAGAGACCGTCCGTGATGACCAGAGCCCATGACGACCAGAGACCGTCATGACCAGAGACCGTCATGACCAGAGACTGTCCGTGACGACCAGAGACAGTCATGACCAGAGACTGTCCGTGACGACCAGAGACCGTCATGACCAGAGACTGTCCGTGACGACCAGAGACAGTCATGACCAGAGACTGTCCGTGATGACCAGAGACCGTCATGACCAGAGACTGTCCGTGACGACCAGAGACAGTCATGACCAGAGACTGTCCGTGACGACCAGAGACAGTCATGACCAGAGACCGTCATGACCAGAGACCGTCCGTGACGACCAGAGACCGTCATGACCAGAGACCGTCCGTGACCTCCAGGTACCTGATAGCATTAATGCTAACGTTAAAATGCTAACGTCAACACATTTTCTCTGTAATAACAATGTGACAGTAACGAGGTGGTTTACAGACTTTATGACGAAACATTGATAAGTAGCGAAGCGTTAACTGTGGTTAGCTCGCTCAGCTAACTGAACCAGGAGCCAAAGCACCGTATTTGACTCTGAACAGGTGAACTAATGATGATGTCAGCAGCTGGTGTGTAAAATGAGGAAACAGGAAAGTTTAAAGTTTAAAAGCTTTAATGACATCGCACATATTTGACAGAGAGAGAGCTTTAAAGTCTACAGGTGCAGTTTCATACATGAGAAAAGCCTTTATGTTCTAACTTTAAATATTGGCCTCAAACAGCTTCTTCATTCCTATAGATGTGTTCGTGATTGTGCAGTAAGATGGCGTTAACTTCCATACATGTTCAGTACAATAGATATACAGTGACGCAGAGCAACACGAGTATCAAAGAGCAGAAAATCTGAACGAGAAGCAAGCAACCTTCATTTCTCTGCCTGACGACGGTACACGACGTACGTCTACCACCCAACGCGACGCTTTACGTGTCCGTTATACACACCGACCTTCATTATCCGGACTGGAAACATCAGAACCAAAGAAAAGGATAAAAAATGAGGAGAGTCTTAGTTTCAGGTGAGTGTCTCAGGCAGCGCTCGCTGCCCGACGAAGCATGCAAAGTGGATATTTTACATCATACGGCTCCTCGAAGGTGATTGGCTGTTTTTAAGACGAAAAAGAACAAAAAAAAACTTCAAAAATAATAAACAAAATGCACTATTGGTCCAATTTCTCAACGGCAGAGGAAGAACAGAGGCTGTCTGAAGACAGCGTCACAAAAACAATCGTAAAAAACAACAAAAACAAAAAAAAACCGAGAGTGGTCTCCGCCAACGTCAACGCGAGAATGCGACAGGCGGCGGTTCAGACATTAATAATAAATCAACAAATGACAGTGAGCGTTGATTTGGTGTTACACAGCCGCCGCCGCCACCACTCGCTCTCAGGCACGGCGTCGCCTTGTCAGCTGACCGGACAACCACGTGAAGGAAACAACACAAAAACAACCCGACGGCACACTTTGGTGAAACTTCAGTTTCTGCTCCGAAGCCGTCAACCCCCGCCACTGGCTGTTCAGTTGTGACATCAGCAGTGATGTCAACATTAGCAGTGATGTCACCATTAGCAGTGTCACCGCCAGGTTCATTTGTTTGGTTTTGAATGTCACGCCTTCATGACGCTGAACTGAGTCTGTCCTTGTTAACGTGAAAATTAACCGTCTGTTTAATTACTGAACGGCAGTTTGAGGGAACAGGAAGTGTCGGGAGGTTAATGGCTGGTCGTTCTGACAGCTGTTGAACTTCATGAAGGTCTCGTCCCTCACCTGTCCTCTGAGGTAAAGACCTTCATGAAGCTCACACCTGGACTCACGCTCGTACGCAGGTGTCAGTTCACGTTCCAGCTGGCGGCGAGTAATGAGAAATAGCTAAAGCTAAATAAGGCATTTCCTGCGTCGGAGCGCGGGTCGGGATCGGACCAGTCCGTTTCACCAAAGTGCCTTCAGTGTTCTACTGTTTCTTCTTGCTGAACAGACTGAAGCGTTTCTCCTTCTCCTTCTCTTTGTCCTTCTCTCTCTTGCCGGGACTCGACTCGGTGGTGAGCGTGACAGGAGCCGGCAGCGTCTGAGCGCGCCCAGACGCCGGCGTGCCGGGGTTACTACTCTGCACGTCGGAGCGGTCAGTGTTGGCATTCAGGATGGCCTGGATCCAGGTGCTCATCTCCTCCTACAGGGGGCGACACGGGTCAGAGAGAACACACACAACAGGTCTTACAGGGTCTACAGGTGATTCTACAGGGTTTACAGGTGATTCTACAGGTTCTACAGGTGATTCCACAGGTGATTCTACAGGGTCTACAGGGTTTACAGGTGATTCTACAGGTTCTACAGGTGATTCTACAGGGTCTACAGGGTTTACAGGTGATTCTACAGGTTCTACAGGTGATTCTACGGGTTCTACAGGTGATTCTACAGGGTCTACAGGGTTTACAGGTGATTCTACAGGTTCTACAGGTGATTCTACGGGGTCTACAGGTGATTCTACGGGGTCTACAGGGTTTACAGGTGATTCTACAGGTTCTACAGGTGATTCTACAGGTTCTACAGGTTTTACAGGTGATTCTACGGGTTCTACAGGTGATTCTACAGGGTCTACAGATGGTTCTATGGGTTCTACAGGTGATTCTACGGGTTCTACTGGTGATTCTACAAGTTCTACAGGTGGTTCTACAGATGATTTACTGGGTCGATGACAGAAATCTAACTACCACACAAAAACACAAAGTTCTAAAGATCCAGACTTACTTCGTCTTTGGCTTGGAACAGATACTCATTTCCATCAGTGAGTCTGAAACAGAACAGAAGATCAAACAAACGTTCACACAGTATATTTACACACAGACCACGTTCTCAGCTGGTTCTGGTCTGGACCACGTTCTCAGGTGGTTCTGGTCTGAACCACGTTCTCAGGTGGTTCTGGTCTGAACCACGTTCTCAGGTGTGTTGCCTTGGTTACCAAATGATCTTGAATGACTGAACACACAATCTGACCTGAATCCATTCCTGACTGGACCCTGGACTGAGACCCCCTTTTCAGGAACCAGGACAAGAACCAGGACTGGCAGAACTGCCTGAGGTTCTTTTGATGAGTGTCTTCAGACACAGTTCAGTCTAAACCAGAACCAGAACCTGAGCCTGAACCTGGATCTGGACCCTTCTTACCGGAGTTTGAAGACGTGTTTCTTCTTCTTGTAGTCTGACGCCACGTCACAGGTCGCCTCCTTCAGGCTGATGGGTACTTCGTTGTGGTACGGGACTCCCTGAGCCGCCGTCTTGCTGTCTTTGTAGAAACCCATTTCCTGGTTGTTGATGACACAATACACGTTGTGCCATGATCTGCCAATCACAGAGCAGCAGGGTCACATGATCAGCAGTGAGACATGTTTTGTTGCGGGGCGAGACAGATCCTGTGGTGGAGGATCTTTACCTGTTGGACGCCTTCTTGTTGTGCCCCTCCCACTCGTGTTTGCGGTGCAGGAGTCCCTCGAGTTGCGACGAGGACGTCAAGTCCTGGTTTTTGGACGGTAGCGTGGATGACTGGCTGCTTTTGCTCTTCCTGCCGAGGGTCGGCGAGCCGCCGGGACTCGGCTCCTTGGAGCTCCGCTCGGCCACGCCGTTCACCAGGTCGCCACTATCCACGGCATCCTGAACAGGAAGTGTTTACAGAGCGTTAGATTTAAAACATTTGAGTGTTTGCTGTTGACGAGTAAGAATCAGATTTCTAATGAAAATACTTCAGAAGAAGTCTGAGTTTAAAGAATCTGAACACACACGTCAAAGGTTCTCGTCTCAGCTGGACTTCTTCAGTTCTGACTGACGGTGTGGACTGACCTTCAACACTCTGACCTGATGACAGAGAACCTTCAACACTCTGACCTGATGACGGAGAACCTTCAACACTCTGACCTGATGAACCTTCAACACTCTGACCTGATGACGGAGAACCTTCAACACTCTGACCTAATGACAGAGAACCTTCAACACTCTGACCTGATGACGGAGAACCTTCAACACTCTGACCTGATGAACCTTCAACACTCTGACCTGATGACGGAGAACCTTCAAAAGTTTGACCTGATGAACCTTTAACACTCTGACCTGATGACTGAGAACCTTCAACACTCTGACCTGATGAACCTTCAACACTCTGACCTGATGACGGAGAACCTTCAACACTCTGACCTGATGACGGAGAACCTTCAACACTCTGACCTGATGACGGAGAACCTTCAACACTCTGACCTGATGACACAGAACCTTCAACACTCTGACCTGATGAACCTTCAACACTCTGACCTGATGAACCTTCAACACTCTGACCTGATGAACCTTCAACACTCTGACCTGATGACTGAGAACCTTCAACACTCTGACCTGATGAACCTTCAACACTCTGACCTGATGACTGAGAACATTCAACACTCTGACCTGATGACGGAGAACCTTCAACACTCTGACCTGATGACTGAGAACCTTCAACACTCTGACCTGATGACGGAGAACCTTCAACACTCTGACCTGATGAACCTTCAACACTCTGACCTGATGAACCTTCAACACTCTGAACTGATGACTGAGAACCTTCAGCACTCTGACCTGATGAACCTTCAACACTCTGACCTGATGACTGAGAACCTTCAACACTCTGACCTGATGACGGAGAACATTCAACACTCTGACCTGATGACGGAGAACCTTCAACACTCTGACCTGATGAACCTTCAACACTCTGACCTGATGACTGAGAACCTTCAGAACTCTGACCTGATGAACCTTCAACACTCTGACCTGATGACAGATAACCTTCAACACTCTGACCTGATGACAGATAACCTTCAACACTCTGACCTGATGAACCTTCAACACTCTGACCTGATGAACCTTCAACACTCTGAACTGATGACTGAGAACCTTCAGAACTCTGACCTGATGAACCTTCAACACTCTGACCTGATGACAGATAACCTTCAACACTCTGACCTGATGACGGAGAACCTTCAACACTCTGACCTGATGAACCTTCAACACTCTGACCTGATGAACCTTCAACACTCTGAACTGATGACTGAGAACCTTCAGCACTCTGACCTGATGAACCTTCAACACTCTGACCTGATGACTGAGAACCTTCAACACTCTGACCTGATGACGGAGAACATTCAACACTCTGACCTGATGACGGAGAACCTTCAACACTCTGACCTGATGAACCTTCAACACTCTGACCTGATGACTGAGAACCTTCAGCACTCTGACCTGATGAACCTTCAACACTCTGACCTGATGACTGAGAACCTTCAACACTCTGACCTGATGACGGAGAACATTCAACACTCTGACCTGATGATGGAGAACCTTCAACACTCTGACCTGATGAACCTTCAACACTCTGACCTGATGACTGAGAACCTTCAACACTCTGACCTGATGAACCTTCAACACTCTGACCTGATGAACCTTCAACACTCTGAACTGATGACTGAGAACCTTCAGCACTCTGACCTGATGGACCTTCAACACTCTGACCTGATGACTGAGAACCTTCAACACTCTGACCTGATGACGGAGAACATTCAACACTCTGACCTGATGACGGAGAACCTTCAACACTCTGACCTGATGAACCTTCAACACTCTGACCTGATGACTGAGAACCTTCAGAACTCTGACCTGATGAACCTTCAACACTCTGACCTGATGACAGATAACCTTCAACACTCTGACCTGATGACGGAGAACCTTCAACACTCTGACCTGTTGACGGAGAACCTTCAACACTCTGACTTGATGACGGAGAACCTTCAACACTCTGACCTGATGACACAGAACCTTCAACACTCTGACCTGATGAACCTTCAACACTCTGACCTGGTGACAGAGAACCTTCAACACTCTGACCTGATGACTGAGAACCTTCAACACTCTGACCTGATGAACCTTCAACACTCTGACCTGATGACGGAGAACCTTCAACACTCTGACCTGATGACGGAGAACCTTCAACACTCTGACCTGATGACTGAGAACCTTCAACACTCTGACCTGATGACGGAGAACCTTCAACACTCTGACCTGATGACACAGAACCTTCAACACTCTGACCTGATGAACCTTCAACACTCTGACCTGATGAACCTTCAACACTCTGACCTGATGAACCTTCAACACTCTGACCCGATGACTGAGAACCTTCAACACTCTGACCTGATGAACCTTCAACACTCTGACCTGATGACTGAGAACATTCAACACTCTGACCTGATGACGGAGAACCTTCAACACTCTGACCTGATGACTGAGAACCTTCAACACTCTGACCTGATGACGGAGAACCTTCAACACTCTGACCTGATGAACCTTCAACACTCTGACCTGATGAACCTTCAACACTCTGAACTGATGACTGAGAACCTTCAGCACTCTGACCTGATGAACCTTCAACACTCTGACCTGATGACTGAGAACCTTCAACACTCTGACCTGATGACGGAGAACATTCAACACTCTGACCTGATGACGGAGAACCTTCAACACTCTGACCTGATGAACCTTCAACACTCTGACCTGATGACTGAGAACCTTCAGAACTCTGACCTGATGAACCTTCAACACTCTGACCTGATGACGGAGAACCTTCAGCACTCTGACCTGATGACAGATAACCTTCAACGCTCTGACCTGATGACGGATAACCTTCAGCACTCTGACCTGATGACGAAGAACCTTCAACACTCTGACCTGATGACAGAGAACCTTCAACACTCTGACCTGATGACTGAGAACCTTCAACACTCTGACCTGATGAACCTTCAACACTCTGACCTGATGACTGAGAACCTTCAGCACTCTGACCTGATGATGGAGAACCTTCAACACTCTGACCTGATGACAGATAACCTTCAACACTCTGACCTGATGACGGAGAACCTTCAACACTCTGACCTGTTGACGGAGAACCTTCAACACTCTGACTTGATGACGGAGAACCTTCAACACTCTGACCTGATGACACAGAACCTTCAACACTCTGACCTGATGAACCTTCAACACTCTGACCTGGTGACAGAGAACCTTCAACACTCTGACCTGATGACTGAGAACCTTCAACACTCTGACCTGATGACAGAGAACCTTCACAGACGTTCATGAGTTTAAAGATAAATGAACTAAAAGGTGTCGACTGATGTTCCACCTGATCGATTATTTAATGAACGACCAATCGACTGGTCTTCTGTCTGAGTTCATGGTGATGATGAAGATGATGATGATGATGATGATGAGTGAGTACTGACCCGAGGAGAGTCCTGATCCGACGACAGTCCATTCTGAGCGACGACCACGCTGCAGAGAGACAGACAGTCATTAAAGCTGCACTTCCTGTGGCGTCCTGCAGAGGGCGTGTGGTCAAACTCTCACCTCTGCTGTTCGGCCTCTTCCTGCTGAATGACGGGTGGCTCAGGAGACGGCGGCTTCCTCATCCTCTCCTCTTCCTCCTGCTGCCTCCTCACTTCCAGCAGCTCCAGCTGCAAGACAGACAGACCCACGGACAGCTGTGATTGGCTGGAGGGAGTCACCATGACAACCACCAAGAAGTCATGTCGCTAACATTAGCTATGGCTAACTCCGGCTTAGCTCTGAGTTAACGTGTTTTGTCCCCCTCGCCTCACCGTAGTCAGCCGCTCCAGAGCGGAGAAGCGCTCCTCCCAAGTGGCGGCCGACTTCTCGAAGGCCTCGTGGCGTTTGATGAGCTTCTCCACCTCGTCCACGCTCTGACCCATCTCCCTGCTGGACAGGTACGGCTCCTGACCCAGCAACCACGCCTCGGCCACGCCCGCATCCCGCGAGAACTGGTGCACCTCCAGGACTGAGGGGGGAGGAGACAAGGACGGAGGACAGGAGGGGAGAGGACACGAGGGGAGAGGACGGGAGGAGGGAGCACAGGAGGGGAGAGGACAGGAGGGGGGAGGAGACAAGGACGGAGGACAGGAGGGGGGAGGACAGGAGGGGGAGGTCACGAGGAGGGAGAGGGGGGGAGGTCACGAGGAGGGGGAGGTCACAAGGAGGGGGAGGTCACGAGGGGAGAGGACAGGAGGAGGGAGCACAGGAGGGGAGAGGACAGGAGGGGGGAGGAGACAAAGACGGAGGACAGGAGGGGGGAGGACACAAGGGGGAGGTCACGAGGAGGGAGGACATGAGGAGGGATGAGAGTCAGACCAACATCACCTGTTCATGTCTCACCACCTTGTTGACTAACAACTGTTTCTAATGAAACTAAACACTTCCTATACAGATGTGTCAAAATAAAAGCTTTCCTGCATTTTAAATTGTTGACTTTTAATGTGAAAAATCAACAGGAAGTGTTTCAACTGTTAATTTATATTTATATGTGTGTGTTACTTCCTGTTTCCTGTTTCAGGTCGTTGAAACTCGACAGGTGAGCGTGACGTGAAACAAAATGGCTGCCGCGTGATTAAACATTTCGCTCTTTGATGATGAAGCTACCTGTGCGGCACAGTCATGTGACTAAACCACCTGCGGCGTTTCCAGCTCTGTGACCTCTGACCTGGAAACAGGAAGTGTGTGGAAACAGGAAGTGTGTGAGTCTTACTGAGTCGTAGCCACTCCCACCGGTCCTCCCACTTGTCAATCATCTCTTTCCTCTTGTCCGTCAGCTGCAGCAACTTCTCCTTAATCTGAACACAGAGAGAGTTTCAACACGACGGACACACCTGTTCACCTGTCTGTTCACCTGTCTGTTCACCTGTCCTGTTCACCTGTCTGTCTGTCCTGTTTAGAAGAAGCTGAATATTATTTAAAGTTAAGTCAAGTTGAAACTTTATTAATTATGTTTGTACACACAAAATTATTCCTCCGCATTTATCCCATCCAGCTGTCGGAACACACATGACAGATGCCATATACAGTACACATATATACTGGATGCAGTGGGCATCAATTCACAGCGCCCGGGGAGCAGATGTTGGGGGGTATGGTGCCTTGCTCAAGGGCACCTCGGCCATGGCAAGGAGATGGACTGCCACCCTGCTGTCAGTTCACCTTCCAATTTTTTCGAGCAGTGAGTGGGGATCGAACCGCCAACCTTCGGGTTATTGGACGACCCACTCTACCTACTCTACTCTAATCAGATTACATTGCTGATGTTTATGTAATTAAATAATGAGAGTTAACGAAGCTTCAAACTAAAATAATGGCGCTCGTTCTGATTTTTTATTCTTTTACATTTATAATAAAAAATGAATAAATAATAATAAATATTCTAAATCAAATTACAAATGTTGAAATCTAAAATTGTTATTCTAGAATTTTAACAGAAAGAATAATAAATAATTTTTTTTTTTATTTATTTAACACACACACATACACACACACACACACACACACACACATATACATACATACATATATATATATATATATATATATATATATATATATATAAATATACAGTGGTGGAAAAAAGTTTTCGGACACCCTTAAAATTTTACACAATCTCAAATATTATCATGAAATATTTGTGGAAAAATATTTTTTTGTGTTTCAAAAGGTGTGGTTGCATTAGACAGACACAAACAAATACAAATTTTATTTTTTTTGTTTATTGTTTACTAGAAAAACTAACAAAACTAAATTCTTGACAGTTTCAATATGTCAGTTCTCAACATTGTCGGTATCAAAGTCAACAAATAACAGAGAATGTGTTCAAAACTGAACAAAAAATAAATAAACCATCACATCATCAAATTAATATTTAGTTGTCCTGCCATTAGCACGCAGTAGAGCTCTAATCCTCGCTGGCATGTTCTCCACGAGCCTTCCACACTGTTGAGGGGTAATCTTGTCCCATTCTTCTTGAATTACTGCTTTTACTTCTTCTAAATTCTTTGGTTTACGTTTTGAAACAGACCTTTTGATAATCCACCACAGATTTTCAATGGGGCTCATATCTGGGGATTGAGCTGGCCAATCTAAGACCTGGATACTGTGCTCCTGCAGCCAGGTTCTACTGGCCCTGGATGTGTGGCAAGGGGCATTATCTTGCTGAAACTTCCAATTTTGACCTTGGAACAGAGCACGCACAGAAGGGAGCATGTGGGATTCAAGAATGGCACAATACTTGGTAGAGTTCAGTGTACCTTCACAGACAGTGAGATGACCAACACCTGCAGCACTCATGCATCCCCAAACCATGATACTGCCTCCACCATGCTTGACAGTAGGTACTGTACATGCTGGGGATAATGCTTCACCTGGCCTTCTGCGTACCCTCACATTAGCAGGAGGAAGATAAAGCTGGAAACTGGACTCATCTGACCACAGAATCTTCTTCCAGTTCCTGGCTGTCCAGTTCTTATGTGCTTGGGCCCAACGACGCCGGGCTAACCTCTGTCTCTCATTGATGAGGGGCTTCTTGACAGCCTTGTAGGATCTTAAGCCATGTTCTAAAAGTCGGCCACGTACAGTGCGGGTGGAACACTGGACACCAGTTTGGTTTGACCACTGCTGCCGAAGCTCCTGTGATGTCATTCGGCGGTTTTCCCTGCACATGCGGATCAGGATGCGGTCATTTCTTGCTGAAGAAACCCTTGGACGCCCAGATCTTGGTTTGTCTTCCAAGCTGTTGGTTTGCCTGTATTTCTGCAGAGTGTATCCAACTGCTGAAGGACTGCATCTGCACTTCCTGGCAATCTGGCGGCAGCTGTACCCTTCCTGGCTGAGAATCTGTATCTTCAGGCGTGTTTCCTGCGTTAGGTTCCTTGTTTTAGCCATTTTTGTCTCTGAAGAACTTTCAAATGTGCTGGCTTTATATAGGCATGAAGCACGGCAACAAATATTGTGTCTTTTAATAAAAAGCACGACCTTCATTAGAGGATCACTCGTTACCCAATAACCCAATACTCAAAATGTCTTATGTATTTTTTATGGAACCAATCAATTTTAAGTTTTTATGGCTTTTTTAGGATTTGTTTAGTATTTTGGCTGTGACTGAACTAAAAGAAATTACACTTGAAGACCTAAAAGTGATTCTTAATGCAATATTTCACAAATGCATGGGGTGTCCGAAAACTTTTTTCCACCACTGTATATATGTGTGTGTGTGTGTGTGTGTTAAATAAATGAAAAAAATGTTTTTTTAATTTATTTAACACACACACACACACATATATATGTGTGTGTGTGTATATATATATATATATATATATATGTGTGTGTTTTTGTTTAAATCCATGTTAAAACATTAACATCTTTTCTGTCTCTTTCCTGTTTAACTCATCTGTTATTCTGTCTGTTTTTATCACATTAGTTTGGACTTTATATATTTCACCTCTCTCTGCTCGTGTCCTCACCTCCTCTGAAGCGTAGTGTTTTCGGGCCAGCAGGGCTTTCCCCAGCTCGATGCAGGCCGTGAAGCTGTCGTTTCGGGCGTCGATCTCGGCCTTGATGCCCTGATGGTTGTTCATGAGCAGCTCCACTGACGACACGTCTCTGAACACACGAGGAAACATAAGACGTTTATCACCGCTCACATCACATCATGAGTTCCAGTCCAGCAGACAGCAGCACACTCTGCTTACCTGGGGTTCTCCTGGGCTTCGATGAGCCGGATCACATCCTCCATCCACAGCATCAGGTCTCGGACCATGCTGAAGAACCTGAACTTGTCCCCGGTGTCGAGGAGGCGGACCCTGCGTCCATCGCAGGCCTCCAGCAGACTCCTCCAGGCCTCCAGCACCTCGCTCTCCCTCCGCTGGATGTCGTCGGCTTTGTCTCCGGCGTACGCCGACTGAAGGCGCACAGCGTCCTCCTGCAGCTGCCTCACCTGCAACACAAAGGTCGAGGGTTAAACTCCTCATGTGGAACTCCTCATGTGGAATCATCTGCCACCCCATAAGTGTCTCCATAAACCCAAAGAGTTCCCATGATGTAACTGACCTGTGTTCCCAGGGCCTGGATGTCGTGTTCGAAGGTGGTGTGCATCCTCTGCAGCGTCTCCACCGTATTCTGGTCGCGTCCCACCTCCTCTGGCAGCTTCTTCTGCTTGTCCACGATCCGTCCCAGGATCTCCTTGGCGTCGTGGTAGAACTTGTGAAGTTCGAAGGAGGCGGCGAGGATCTGCGTCCGGGTGTCGATGAGCTCCAGCAGGTCGGCCCAGGCCTCGTTCAGCCCATCTTTCCACTCTGCCACCGTCGCTGCGTCACCATGACCGGTGTTGATCAGCTCGTCTGCCAGGCGGTTAACAGCGTCCACGCGCTCCTGGCCGATGTTCCCGGTGTCCCGGGCGAACTCCCGGAAACGCTCCTGCAGCATCTGAGCACAGAGGTCAGAGGTCAGTGGTCATGCGATCATAAATAATACTCAGTATTGTCAGTCACGGTGACGTACGGTGACGTGTTCGTAGTCCTGTCCCAGCTCGTGCGACCCGGCCACCACCTCCCGCTCAGCGATCCACTGCTCGAGGTCATCGACCTCACGGTTCAGCTGGAAGAGGCGGAGCCTCTCGTCCAGTTTGCCCCGCCTCTCCTCTGATAGGTCCTTCAGGCCAGCGTAGAGCTTATCCACCTGAGACTGACGCATGCTGATACGCTCACTGACACACACACACACACAGACACACTCCTGTTACCATGGCGATAACACAAACCGGCTCAGACTGGCGTGGCGTTGTGGCGTGGCGTGCGCACCTTTCAGGGTGTCCGTCAGCCACCAGTCCTCTGCTGGTCTTGGACAGCTGGTGGACGGTCTCGGCGTAGTCCTCCACCGCCTGCTCCACGATCTGATGCTTCTTCTGCATGGTGACGGCGCTCAGCTCGTCCTGACCAATGACAAACCACAAACATTTAGCCCTGAATCCTGCCTACAGGCTCAGCCTATCACGGGCTGACAGGTGTGTCCTGTCTCCACCCTCACCTTGGCCTTCTCCTCTGACATCATGTACAGCTCCTGCTCGCTCATCCACGCCTCGGCCTCGGCCGCATCGAAGTAGTACTGCTGGGCTTTGTGCGCCTCCTCCAGTCGGCCGTGACGGAGCTCCGCCTCCTCCGTCAGCTGCCGCCACAGTTCCTGCAGGTCGGCCAGGCGCTGACGGATGACATCACCGCTGGACGAGGCGTCCTTCAGGAGACTCTCACTGCGCTCCATGATGTCATCAATACGAGGCTGATGACCTGCGATCTCCTTCTGAAGGGTCTGCAACAGATTCATGATCACTGATTGGTTGATGGACACCTCGTCCGATCACATGATTCACCTGTCCACCTGTCATCCACACAGACTGTCTCAGGTGTTCTGCTCTCACCTGGTTCTTCTTGATGAGCAGCTGAACCGTCTGCAGGTTCTGACCATGATCCGTGGACATGGCGACAGGAAACCTCTCCTGAACCCAGAGCTGAGGACAGACAGAGAGACAGTCAGACAGACAGACAGAGAGACAGTCAGACAGACAGACAGTCAGACAGAGAGACAGTCAGACAGACAGACAGACAGAGGTCAGACAGGCAGACAGACAGACAGTCAGACAGACAGACAGACAGACAGTCAGACAGACAGACAGACAGACAGACAGTCAGACAGACAGACAGGCAAACAGGCAGACAGGCAGACAGACAGACAGACAGACAGACAGTCAGACAGACAGACAGACAGACAGACAGACAGTCAGACAGACAGACAGACAGACAGTCAGACAGACAGACAGACAGACAGACAGACAGTCAGACAGACAGACAGTCAGACAGAGAGACAGACAGACAGTCAGACAGACAGACAGTCAGACAGACAGGCAGACAGACAGTCAGACAGACAGACAGTCAGACAGAGAGACAGACAGACAGTCAGACAGACAGGCAGACTGACAGAGAGAGAGACAGTCAGACAGTCAGACTGACAGATAGGCAGACAGTCAGACAGAGAGACAGTCAGTCAGACAGACAGACAGTCAGACAGACAGACAGACAGACAGGCAGACAGACAGGCAGACTGACAGAGAGAGAGACAGTCAGACAGTCAGACTGACAGATAGGCAGACAGACAGGCAGACTGACAGAGAGACAGTCAGTCAGACAGACAGACAGTCAGACAGACAGACAGACAGACAGGCAGACAGACAGGCAGACTGACAGAGAGACAGACAGTCAGGCAGAGAGACAGACAGTCAGACAGACAGTCAGACAGACAGTCAGACAGAGAGACAGTCAGACAGTCAGACAGACAGACAGACAGACAGTCAGTCAGACAGACAGACAGGTTTGGCCTGGTTTACGTACGATCTCGTCCTCGACGTCTCGGTTGAACTGGTGAACTTCTCTCGATGCCACCAGGAAGTTCCTGCGGCGTCTCAGCGGCTCCAGCAGCTCCTGGAACTTCCTCTCCACCAGCTGCCTCCGCCCGTCCACCTCGTCAGTGTCCTTCACCTCCTGACCCAGAGCTTGCACCTGGCTCTGCAGCTCAACCACCTCCCTCTGACGCACCTCCACCTGCTTCTCCAGCATCTATGGGACCAGACCATACAGCAGTACTCTGTTACAGCTAAAGTACTCTGTTACAGCTAACTTAAGTACTCTGTTACAGCTAAAGTACTCTGTTACAGCTAACTTAAGTACTCTGTTACAGCTAAAGTACTGTGTTACAGCTAACTTAAGTACTCTGTTACAGCTAAAGTACTGTGTTGTTACCACTGGCTCGTAATAAAACTTGGTTCACTGCAGTAGTACTCGCAGTACTCTCAGTACTCGCAGTACTCTCAGTACTCCTATCATGTACCTGCTGTTTCTTCAGCAGGATGTTGACGGACGTCAGGTCTTTGCCGTAGTCGTCGGACTGGATTTGACCCTCGAGGCCTCCCATCCACTTGTCGAGGTCGGCGCAGCTCTGCGTGAACAGCTCGGCCTTGTTGGCGTCAAATAGACACTGAGCCTTCGTCTGCGTCGTGGACTCTAAGTCCTGCCACATGCCGTGAAGCGCCGAAAGCTTCTCCTTCACCACCGCCTCCGTCTCCGGCTTCTCCGACACAAGTAGCGCACCGTCCTGCAGTCCAACAAACCCAAAAAACCCGGGTCAAAGCTACACCACAGCATGCTAACACGAGTCAGCTAGCTCCCTCCTGTTACAGTCTATTATGTATTTCTCCATGCAACACGTTAGCTACTGAGCTAATTAGCATTTCCTGATTCAACCCTGTAGTAATCAACAATCCTCGTGAAACCTTTAAAACAAGGACTTGTGTTTGCTCGTGCTAATCTAGATCACAGGTGATCAGTCCATGCACAGTTCAGGTGCACGTGTGCCGTGAACGCATCATACAGAGGGACACACCCTCTGGATCTTGTCCAGCCACTCTTTGTTGGACTGCAGCTCAGCCATGAAGGCCTGGTGCTTGAGCCACTTGCTGTGCAGGTTCCTGGCCTCGTCATAGGTCATGTCCTGAGCCGTGAGCATCTTCTCGTTGATCCACAGAGACAGCTGCAAACACAAACACAGAGAGGTTCACGGTCTGAGCACGACGTTAGACAAAGTCTGAGTGTTTGACAGACTCTGACCTCCTGACAGTCCTGAAGGAACTTCTGCAGGTCTCTGTTGTCCTTCAGCTTCATCAGCAGCTCCACCGCAGCCTCCCTGTTCTTCTTGTGCCTGAAACACAGAGGACCATCACCAATACTTCATGCTGATTGGCTGCAGGGAACGCTGACAACGCCACAGTGGCATCACCCGTTTGAGTTTGGTGCCGCCATTTTGTTTTTTTGGAACCAGAAGTGACCATATTTGGAGAGCGTGGAGCCGGTGGGCAGTCCTGTCTGCCCTCAGAATCTAAGCTGAGCTGCACCGACTCACTGAGAATGACTTGTCAATCAGTCGGTAGCCCCGCCCCAAAGCACACCTCTATATGAAATATAATTTTTTTTTAAAGACTTACACTAGAGACTGTGACCATGAACTCATGAGGAAACTGTTTACTGAGCCAATAAATCAGCTGAGAAAAGACTCTACATGTTTAGAGCAGCTTTGAGACGCCTCCACAGATGATAACCTGTCAGTGGGTCTAACTTCAATAATCTGCACTGAGCGTTGTTAGAGTCGGAGGTTTGATGGTTCGCTCTCGTTCACTAAAAGGTCCATTTAGTGTCTGCAGCTTTTTATCGTAACACTTGATCTTCATCGGTTCCTGTGTGGACTGATCAAAGCTGACGTCTACCTGTCATCGATGGAGGCGACTCTCTCCTGGATGCGTTCGGCGTTGATGTTTCCATCGCTGGCCAACCGCCTGCCGGCCTCCACCACGCCGTTGATCTTGTCCTCGTTGGCGTCCATCGTGGTCATGAAGTCCTCCTGCTTCTTGATGGCGGCCTCTGCGCCCTCCAGCGTGGTGGGCATCTCAGTGTGAGCGAGGACGTACTCCTGCGGGGCAAGGACACAGTTCAATGAGACAGCAGAGACACATCAAAAGGGGTTCATCCTCTGGAGAACAACAGGAAAGGTCAGAGGAATCATTAGTAATGTTCTCCAAAGACCTGAATATCCTCTGAAATCTGGAAAATGCATTGTGAGCTGAAAACATATTGGACGGACTAAACTAGACTGCGGTGACGTGAGGTGAGGTTACCTGGTTGTTGAGGAAGGCCTCGGCCTGCTTGGTGTCCCTGAGGAACAGCTGGTAAGCGTGGGACTGGGACAGCAGGTTCTGCCGGTTCTCCCACATCTTGTGCAGCTCGTTCCAGCCGGTGTCGAGCGCCTGCAGCCGCTGTCGCAGGAACATGTACTGTGCGTCCGTCTGGCCCTGCGTCACCATCTCGCCCATGTCCCGCATCTTCTGGTAGTCTTCCTCATAATTCTGGATCTCGTTCTTGATCCCTTCATGCTGGGCCATGAGCTTCTCGGCTTCAGCGAGCGTGTTGGGCATGTCCTCGGAGGCGATAGCTGTCTGAGTGCGGGACAACCAGGACTGGAAGTCGTCCAACTCGCGCAGGAACTGCTGCAGCTTCCTGGCCTCTCCCAGAGACTCCTCGCGGTTCTTCAGAGTGTTCTTCATTTCCTCCCAGACGGCGGTGATCTCAGCCAGGCGGCCTGTAATGGCCTTGGCCTGGTCGGGGTGCTCCTCTGCCAGCCGCTGAGCCTCGCCTCGCAGATCACCCAGTTTGTCCTCGATGGCGGCCAGGTCACGCTCCATACCTGTCAGTTTGCGCTGCAGGGCCATGACCCCGGTGAGGTCATTGCCCAGCTCCTGGGTAGATTCGATGACTTTGGTCTTTTCTTTGATCCAGGACTTGGTCTCGTTGCAGTCAAGGTGGTAATTCTGCACTCCCAGAGCTGAGTTCAAGGACTCCTTTTTCTGGTCCACCAGATCACGGAACTGGCTCCACCTAGAGGAGAGGATCATCAGTCTACAGGTACAATCACACCTGCAGTGTCACAGTGTTTACAGCTAGTTACATCTGTCTGTACCTGTTATTGAGTTTGTCCTGCTGGGTCTTGATGTCCTTTTCGCTAGGGTGACCATTGTGCATCAGCTGCCGGGCAATCTGGTTCACCACAGCAACACGAGACGCCTGGTTGTTCATCTCAGGCTCCAGACTCTCAAACCTGCAGAGGACACAGTCCACATGAATGTGGTGCTGGCTAAAAGAGGTGTAACATCACAAACATGCAGCCTCTTGTAGTCTTACCTGTGCTGTATGACCTCCAGGTCCTCCAGTTTTTCAGGGATCTCCATGCTGTTCAGCCACAGCTCCTTCTCATCAATCCAAACCTCGCAAGCGTTCGCCTCGCTGAACATCTTGTAGAGCGCCAGAGCATCCTGCAGTGCCTGCTTCCTCAGCTTCGTCAGTTCTGACACTTCCTTGTAGCGTTCCTCAATGCCGGCCAACCGACCGCGCACCTCCTCTGACTTGGCATCCTCCTCAGGCAGTGAGGCGGCCTGCTCGTGAAGTGAGTCGATGACTGGACGGTAGCTGGCCACCTCTGCCGCGGCATCCTTGTGCTTCCTGACCAGAGCCTGCGTGGAGAACTCGTCATGGCCCGTCTCTCCGCTGGAGACGATGCGCAGGGCGTCCAGGGTCCAGGCGTCAACATCATCTGCATCAGCTTGGAACTGGTGCAGTGCCAGAGCATCCTCCAGCCGCTTCTTCCTCACCACCGCCAGCTGCTCCAGTGCCACCCACTGAGCCTGCAGGTCAGCGATACGCTCCTGGATCTTGGTGGCGGCGAAGTGTCCAGCCTCCACCATGGCCTGGCCCTCTGCGATGGTGTGTTGGAGGTGGCCAGCACGGCCGCTCATCTCATCTTCTAGGGCGCGTTGCTGGCTGAGGAGGCGTAGCGCCCCCGTCAGGTCTTTGCCATGCTCGACAGAGGACAGGATTTGCTCCTTCTCACGGATCCAGCCCTCCTCCTCCGCCATCTCCCAGAAGAACTTCCAGAGGCGGCGGGACTCCTCCAGACGGGCGCGGCGCTCAGCGGCCAGCTGTGTCAGCTCCTGGTAGCAGAACTCCAGGTGAGAAACCCGGTCCTGAATGACTTGCGGGTCGCAGGGCTTGTAGCCTGGATAGGAAGACACTATGTTAGCTACCGGCCGTGGTGCTGGTGCTACAAGACTCCTCGTTAGGAAGTCAGAACAGAATAAACACGATGAAGTCAGAATGTGGACAAATTATTTGAAACCAAAGGACGCTGTTCACCATCATCATTGACGGAGTATTTGTTGGCGTTGGTGGAGACTGCCTTCACCCTGTCAGCCTGGATGGCGATGTCAGCCTCGACCAGGGCGTGTTTCTGCAGCAGGTCCTCCACACCGAGCAGATGTTTCCCATAATCCTGAGACAGCAGCAACATCTAAAACAAAGACAGACCAACAGTTAAGACGCCAACCATCAGCCCTCTGCCCGAGCTCAAAGATAAGAACATTGTCAGTGTACCTTCATCTCGTCCATCCAGTCCATGATGTAGAGCATCTCCTGGAAGACCCTCTGCAGGCCCAGGTTCATCTCTAGTCTCTGTCTGCGGGCCTTCAGGAGCTCTAGCAGGTACTCCCACAGCCGGATCACGTTGTCCTTCCTGGCCGCGATGCGTTTGATGTCGTGGTAGTGCTCCACCTCCAGCTCCTTAGCCACAGCGACCACGGCCTGGACACGCTCCTCGTACGCCGCGATGTCCGTCTCAATCGCCTCGTGCTTCTTGGTAGCCGCCTCGACAGCCTGAAGGTCGAATCCAAAGTTGTCCTGGAGAGAAAAGGAGACATTCATGAAACCAACAAATAAGAACCGTGACAGGACATGTCGCACCTGGTAGCTGCCCTATTCCTACCTGTGACACTAGCCTCTGGTTCTCGCTCAGCCATGTCTCTCTCATGGCCGCCTTGCGGTCAAAGCGTCTGGCAAGTTGTTCCAGTTTCTCTTGACGAATCAGCTCCGTCCTCAGAGCCAACTCCCTCTCGTGCTCCGCCTTCTCCAGTCGCTCCCAGGCCTGACGAACGAACATGACCACGTCAAACACCAAGAACCAAACTGTGAACTCTTCCGGTCCATCTCTGGCCCAGAAGAACCGGAGATACAGTTCAAGAGCAGATCATGATAATATAAAGTATGAACCAGCAGAGGTCGCTGCAGAGTCACAGAACAACATGAAGTGAATCCACCAACAACACGACTGAATACACGACGCACCGTTCACACCTAAACTCAGACGGCTAACAAATTATTAACAGCTGGTATTTGTTTTGAAAAGATGGAAACGGAATTTTTACATTTTATTTATAAAATCAATTCATCTGATCAGCTGATCGACCTCAGTCCTGGACCTCAGTCTTGGACCTCAGTCCTGGACCTCAGTCTTGGACCTCAGTCTTGGACCTCAGTCCTGGACCTCAGTCCTGGAACTCAGTCCTGGAACTCAGTCTTGGACCTCAGTCCTGGACCTCAGTCCTGGACCTCAGTCTTGGACCTCAGTCTTGGACCTCAGTCCTGGAACTCAGTCCTGGACCTCAGTTTCGGACCTCAGTCTTGGAACTCAGTCCTGGACCTCAGTCTTGGACCTCAGTCCTGGAGTCTTGCAGGTTTCTGACCTTGTTGATGTCGGAGATGAGCTTGCCCTCTCTCGGCATGTAGACCTTCTGGTTGTTGGCTCTCATTTTACTCTGGATGGTGAAGAGGAGAACCTCCAGGTTCCCCTTCTCTGTGAACCTGAAGGACAAGGAGGAGAGAGGAGATGAGAGGAGGGGAGGAGGAGAGAGGAGGAGAAAGGAGACAAGAGGAGGTGAGATGAGGAGACAAGAGGAGGGGAGGAGGAGAGAGGAGGAGACAGGGTGTAGGAGACAGGGTTCAGTGAAGGCTCTGACTTTGGGGGCTTCTCCACCGTCCTGTAGGTGTTGAAGGCCTGAAGCTGCTGCTGAACTCCGACCAGAGAGTTGGCGAACTTCCTGTTGTTGAGGATGATGATGGTCTGCTCGATCCACTCCAGCAGGTCTGAGGCCAGAGACTCGTACTTCTCAATCATCTTCTCCGTCTCTATGGCGTTATCCAACACCTGGACAAGAAGACAGATATCTTCATATTTCATCACATGACGCTCAGAACACATCAGCAGGACCAAATGCTCGTACTATCAGCAGTACTCGTAGTATTAGTACATGGTTTGATCTCTTTGTCGTCTTCAGTCTCCACATGGATGTCCTGAACCTGAACACAGACACACGACCACACAGTGGTCACCACACACCACAACTATATCTAACTGGTAACGCTCCACCTCCTGCACCAGCGCCGGTCTCTATCAGTCTCAGTCTCAGTCTTTATCAGTCTCAGTCTTAGTCTTTATCAGTCTTTATCAGTTTCAGTCTTTATCAGTGTCAGTCTCAGTCTTTATCAGTCTCAGTCTCAGTTTTTATCAGTCTCTGTCTCAGTCTTTATGAGTCTCAGTCTCAGTCTTTATGAGTCTCAGTATCAGTCTTTATGAGTCTCAGTATCAGTCTCAGTCTTTATCAGTCTCAGTCTCAGTCTTTATCAGTCTCAGTCTCGGACCTTTCCGATGCGTTTGCCTTCGACCTTCAGAGCCTTCATCTTGGAGAAGTAGTGATAGTAGGTGACCACGTAGGTGATGACGGACTTCTCGTCGGGATGGTCCACGCTGATATCTGCAACACAAACACAGCATGGAGGCTGAGTCTCTGAACTGGACTGGCCGACTCACTGCAGGTCTCAGGCCCGGTTCAGTTAAACTGGATCAGGATCTTACCCTCTGGGTCCAGCAGCTTGGTGAGGCCCAGGTGTTGTTCTGCCAGGTTGAAAGCATTCTGCAGATTGTAGTGAGCGTTGGACTTCTTCAGCTTGTCGAAGTCGATCAGGTCGGGCCTGAACAGAACACACAGAACCCAACAGAACCCTCATGTTACCTGTGTGTGATGAAGATGATGTTACCTGTGTGATGAAGATGTTACCTGTGTGATGAAGAAGATGTTACCTGTGTGTGATGAAGATGATGTTACCTGTGTGTGACGAAGATGATGTTACCTGTGTGATGAAGATGATGTTACCTGTGTGTGATGAAGATGATGTTACCTGTGTGTGACGAAGATGATGTTACTTGTGTGATGAAGATGATGTTACCTGTGTGATGAAGATGATGTTACCTGTGTGTGACGAAGATGATGTTACCTGTGTGATGAAGATGATGTTACCTGTGTGTGACGAAGATGATGTTACCTGTGTGTGACGAAGATGATGTTACCTGTGTGTGACGAAGATGATGTTACCTGTGTGATGAAGATGTTACCTGTGTGTGATGAAGATGATGTTACCTGTGTGTGATGAAGATGATGTTACCTGTGTGTGATGAAGATGATGTTACCTGTGTGTGATGAAGATGATGTTACCTGTGTGATGAAGATGTTACCTGTGTGTGATGAAGATGATGTTACCTGTGTGTGATGAAGATGATGGTACCTGTGTGTGATGAAGATGTTACCTGTGTGTGATGAAGATGATGTTACCTGTGTGTGATGAAGATGATGTTACCTGTGTTTGTGGATGAGAGCGTTGAAGGCCATCCCGTCTCTCCAGCTTGTGGTGAAGTTGTGGATGTTCACGTTGGGATACCTGAGGAGAAACACACCTGGTGTTGAGTGATCGCTGCTGTTGTTGATGAGGTCAGAGATGAAATGTTAATAATGAATTATTCATTACAGAGAATCGTTTACAGGTAATTTACTGCTGATATTAGCAGTACTCGTAGTATCAGCAGTACTTGTAGTATCAGCAGTACTCGTAGTATCAGCAGTACTCGTAGTATCAGCACATAGTTTGAGTCTCACCCTGCCGTCTTCATCTGACACCACAGCAGCAGAGCATCTTTGGCTGATCTCTTCTCTTTGTTGTCTTCAGTCTCCACGCTGATGTCCTGAATCTGAACATCAAAACAAGACCAGTCAGAGAACAGGTGAGAGCGCACCTGCACGTACAGGTGAGAACACGTACAGGTGAGAACACGTACAGGTGAGAACGCACCTGCACGTACAGGTGTGAACAGGTGAGAACACACCTGCACAGACAGGTGAGAACACGTATAGGTGAGAACACACCTGTCTGACCCGTACACTGCGACATGAAACTTCTTGTGACTGTGACTGGCTGACATCACCTGAATTGATTGTTTTGATTGGCTGACAAGCTGATTGGTCAGAGTTTCAGGCAATGGTCAAAGGTCAACCCAGGAGTGTGTGTGATGTCACCTGGACTCTGTTTCCATGACGACAGCCTGCTGTCAGTAAAACATGAACAAACCTGGACTTTAACCTGACACTGAGGCAGTCAGCCAATCAGAGGCTGGGCTGTTAATGAGTAATGAAAGGGGGCGTGGCTCTGTGTTTTCCACCTGCTGTCAGATCCAGTACTGACAGCATGTAATCTATTACTCCTCACTTTAAAGGCAGCTACAGAGTACTTCTTTAAGTAATCACATTACTTTAACACTCCGGCTGCTGAGCCCAGTTCTGTTAGCATGCTAACAGCAGATTCAGTCTGTGGATGGGTCACCATGGTAACACCAGGTGTGAACTGACAGCCCGACGTTACCTGGAAGCGGAGGATGATGGTCCAGATGAGGCCCAGCGTCAGTCTGTGGTTCCCATCCACGATGTCATGAGAGCCCATGTTCTCCAGGTGAACCCTCTGCTCCTTCAGGAACTGCAGAGCTTTGTCTACGTTCTCCAGACAGTGGATACGCATCCGACCTTTGGTGGGCTTCGGCTGGACACACACACAGACACACACACACACACACACACACACACACACAGGACAACAATAAAAGACTTCCTGTGAGCGAGCAGTGAAACCAAACCTGGAGGACGTGAAGAAACCCGACCGTCACCCTGACCCTGAACGCAGCACAGGAAGGACACTGAGCGTGCTCAGAACACTTATCTGGCTCCAACAGGAAGGAAGGAGGACACACCTGGGTCAGCTGTGACATCACTTCCTGTATGCTGCTGAACAAAAGTACCACCCAACACCTGTGTGTACTGTGTGTACAGTGTGTAGTACAATGTGTGTACAGTGTGTACAGTGTGTAGTACAATGTGTGTACAGTGTAGTACAGTGTGTACAGTGTGTACAGTGTGTAGTACAGTGTGTACAGTGTGTAATACAGTGTGTAAAGTGTGTAATACAGTGTGTACAGTGTGTACAGTGTGTAGTACAGTGTGTACAGTGTGTACAGTGTGTAGTACAGTGTGTAATACAGTGTGTACAGTGTGTAATACAGTGTGTAATACAGTGTGTACAGTGTGTACAGTGTGTAGTACAGTGTGTAATACAGTGTGTACAGTGTGTAGTACAGTGTGTAATACAGTGTGTACAGTGTGTAGTACAGTGTGTACAGTGTGTACAGTGTGTAATACAGTGTGTAATACAGTGTGTACAGTGTGTAATACAGTGTGTAATACAGTGTGTACAGTGTGTACATTGTGTAATACAGTGTGTAATACAGTGTGTAATACAATGTGTAGTACAGTGTGTAATACAGTGTGTAGTACAGTGTGTAATACAGTGTGTACAGTGTGTACAGTGTGTAATACAGTGTGTAATACAGTGTGTAATACAATGTGTAGTACAGTGTGTAGTACAGTGTGTAGTACAGTGTGTAATACAGTGTGTAATACAATGTGTGGTACAGTGTGTAGTACAGTGTGTAGTACAGTGTGTAATACAGTGTGTAATACAATGTGTAGTACAGTGTGTAGTACAGTGTGTAGTACAGTGTGTAGTACCAGTCTCTCTCCTGACAAGACCTCCAGCAGTTTGATGAGCATACGTCCGTCTCTCAGGTCCATGTACAGGTCGGTGATCCTGCACGACACTCTGGACAGGTGAGAGTTGACCCACTTAGTGAAGGTCTTCTTCTGCACCGCCTCACGCTCATCTGCACACACACACACACACACACACACACACACACACACACATACAGGAGCAGGAAGTTAGGTGTGTTTTAGCAGTGTTTAGCCATGATAGCTTGTCCTGAGTCCAGACTGTCTGACTGTCTACAGACAGACTCTCAACTGCTACACATGTTAGCTGCTCGACAACAGCGCCAGGGTTCCTCAGACTCTGGAGACCTCAACCACCTCAGCAAACATCACCAGAACGCCATGACGACGTCCAAATACTGTCGACCTCCAGGTTCATTAGAACAGAACCGGGTCAAAAACCAGAACTCACTCATTAAACAGTTCTCCTGATCCAAACTTCTCTTCCTGCCAGAGCAGAGTTCATTTCACCTCCACAGATCAATGAGCGCTATGAGCTACGAGCTACAAGCTATGTGCTACTAGCATTAGCATGCCAACGTATCAGGATGAGACAAACTAAATAGTTCCTTCACGTTCCTCAACAGGTTCACATCACAGCCGGACTGAGTCTGGTTCTGACCCAGGCATCATCGGGCGGAGCAGAGCGAGGACCAATCAACTGCTCCTCCTGTTCTACCTGCATTAGAACCTTCAACAGAAACTTTATCGACAACGTCAATGATGAAAAAAATCAGGTTTCTTATCGAGGTCCAGGACCAGCAAGACCAGCAAGACCAGCAAGACCAGCAAGACCACAAAGACCAGCAAGACCACAAAGACCAGCAAGACCAACAAGACTAACAAGGCCAGCAAGACCAGCAAGACCAGCAAGACTAACAAGACCACCAAGACCACCAAGACCAGCAAGACTAACAAGACCAGCAAGACCAGCAAGACTAACAAGACCAGCTCTCCTTCCTCCCTGTGCTGCTGTGACCTCTGACCCGTCAGGTTCTGATCAGGTTCTGGTCGGGTTCTTACCTTGCAGTTGTTTGAATCGACCCTCCAGCAGGTTATAGTTGCCCTGCAGCTGAGCAGACTCCGCCTCCATCAGGTCTCAAATCTTCAGCACAGATCCAACGAGCAAATCCACGGCGAGGACGGCGAGTCGTGACGAACGCCGCAGATCAACGGAGCGACAGACCAAACGTCATCGTTCAAAGAGCGCCGCGGCGTTACAGACGAGACGAGGCGCGATTAAACCGAGTGAAGAAGAAGAAACAGACGAGTTTGAAACCACAGAAGAAGAAAAGACGACCTGCAGCTCACAGCGGACAGAAGAAGACGAAGACGTCCTCGTGTTCCAGGAGAAGAAGAAAAGTCCAGAGGTCAGTGTGTGTGTGTGTGTGTGTGTGTGTGTGTCCGGCCCTGCCCAACACTCCACGCCACTCTGACTGTGATTGTTCTCCGTTTCCCTCCAAAACACACACACACACACACACACACAAAGGCCCTGCCCCCTGCACACAGAGACGGACCCCTCCATAAAAACTGTAAAAAATTAATTCCAAGAATTCTGTTTCCTGTTTCCTCAAGCTGTGGTTCATGTCCCGCTGGTGGTACGAGGAGCTGAAGCTCGTTCACTTTCTGGTTCTGTTCTAATGAACGTCTGGAGGTCCACAGATGATCATCAGCTGGTTCAGACTCAAAGCTTGTCTGAAGAAACATTTTTTACAGTGTAGACTGTCTGTGTGTGTGTGTGTGTGTGTGTGTGTGTGTGTGTTGTGTGTGTGGGTGTGTGTGTGTGGGGGGGTGTTTCCCTTCATTGTTCCTTCACATTCCAGACTGAAGGACAGGAAGTGAGAGACAAACATCCTGCGTACACACACACACACACACACACTTTTCACATTCTTTATGGCAACAGCAGCTGAGGCTCATGGGTACTGTAGTATTTGGAGCCCCAAAGCATCATGGGAAGCCTGATAATGAAATAAGGGACCAGGAAACAACCGGGAGACAACCAGGAAACAACTGCGAGACAACCGGGAGACAACCGCGAGACAACCAGGAGACAACCGCGAGACAACCAGGAAACTTCCGGGAGACAACCGGGTGACAACCAGGAGATAACCGCGAGACAACCAGGAAACTTCCGGGAGACAACCACGAGACAACCGGGAGACGACCAGGAAACAACCGGGAGACAACCAGGAGACAACCGGGAGACAACCAGGAAACAACCACGAGACAACCAGGAGACAACCACAAGACAACCAGGAAACAACCACGAGACAACCAGGAGACAACCGGGAGACAACCAGGAAACAACCACGAGACAACCACGAGACAGCCAGGGAGACAACCACGAGACAACCAGGAGACAACGGGAAACAACCGGGAGACAACCGGGAGACTACCGGGAGACAACCGCGAGACAACCAGGAGACAAACCGGAGACAACCACGAGACAACCACGAGACAACCAGGAGACAACCAGGAAACAACTGGAAGACAACCGGGAGACAACTGCTAGACAACCAGGAGACAACCGGGAGACAACCAGGAAACAACCAGGAGACAACCGGGAAACAACCGGGAGACAACCAGGAGACAACCGGGAGACAACCAGGAAACAACCACGAGACAACCAGGAGACAACCGGAAACAACCATGAGACAACCAGGAGACAACCACGAGACAACCGGGAGACAACTGCGAAACAACCAGGAAACAACCACGAAACAACCGGGACACAACCAGGAAACAACCACGAGACAACCGGGAAACAACCACGAGACAACCGGGAGACAACCAGGAAACAACCACGAGACAACCGGGAAACAACCAGGAAACAACCACAAGACAACCGGGAAACAACCATGAGACAACCGGGAGACAACCGGGAGACAACCAGGAAACAACCACGAGACAACCACAAGACAACCAGGAAACAACCATGAGACAACCACGAGACAACCACGAGACAACCAGTAGACAACGGGAAACAACCGGAAACAACCAGGAGACAACCACAAGACAACCAGGAGACAACCAGGAAACAATTGCGAGACAACTGGGAGACAACCAGGAAACAACTGCGAGACAACCGGGAGACAATCAGGAAACAACTGGGAGACAACCAGGAAACCTCCGGGAGACAACCGCGAGACAACCAGGAGACAACCAGGAAACCTCCGGGAGACAACCACGAGACAACCGGGAGACAACCACAAGACAATCACGAGACAACCAGTAGACAACGGGAAACAACCACAAGACAACCGGGAGACAACCGGGAGACAACCAGGAGACAACCGCGAGACAACCACGAGACAACCAGGAAACAATTGGAAGACAACCGGAAGACAACTGCGAGACAACCAGGAGACAACTGGGAGACAACCAGGAAACAACCGGAGACAACCAGGAGACAACCGGGAGACAACCAGGAAACAACCAGGGAACAACTACGAGACAACCAGGAGACAACCAGGAGACAACCAGGAAACAACCACGAGACAACCAGGAGACAACCAGGAAACCTCCGGGAGACAACCACGAGACAACCGGGAGACAACCACAAGACAATCACGAGACAACCAGTAGACAACGGGAAACAACCACAAGACAACCGGGAGACAACCGGGAGACAACCAGGAGACAACCGCGAGACAACCACGAGACAACCAGGAAACAATTGGAAGACAACCGGAAGACAACTGCGAGACAACCAGGAGACAACCAGGAGACAACCGCGAGACAACCACGAGACAACCAGGAAACAATTGGAAGACAACAGGAAGACAACTGCGAGACAACCAGGAGACAACTGGGAGACAACCAGGAAACAACCGGGAGACAACCAGGAGACAACCGGGAGACAACCAGGAAACAACCAGGGAACAACTACGAGACAACCAGGAGACAACCGGGAGACAACCAGGAAACAACCACGAGACAACCAGGAGACAACTGGGAGACAACCAGGAGACTGCTGATTGGACAGAGTATGACTGAGTGGGCGGAGCCATGTCATGTCAGAGATCTTGTGTTACCTTCAGCATAATAAGCATGTTTTTAGGTGGTCATGTGGTCATGTGGTCTGCATCATGTGACAGTGTATGAAGACAGGACCTCATTAACACGTGAACGTGGTACTTTAAGGGGGCGGGGCTCCTACCTGCGAGCGCCTTGATGCGGGAGCGTTCGAAGAGGCGGGCCGAGCTGTTCTCGTTGTCCCATTCGTCGTCCCAGCGGTTGTTGACCGTGTCATTGCTGCTGTACTGCTGCTGCAGCTCCATGTGGTCGTACTCGGCGGCAACCGTCGTCATCATGACCTTTCACCTCTGACACACGCCTCGATGTCAGCGGAGACACGTCCACATCGGCAGCTTCAGGACGAGCCCTGCAGGACGACAGGAAGACAGACAGGAAGACAGATAAAAAACTACAGCAAAACTACAAAACTCACATGTGGAGGTCTGCAGATCATCTAAAGAACTACAAATCAATCCTGGTAAAATATTGATAGATAATTGACCCGGTCCAGACTGAACCAGGTCCAGACTGAACCAGGTCCAGACTGAACCAGGTCCAGGTATTTGTAGAACTCAATGGATAAATCGGATCATCAGCAGCTGAGGATCATGGGTTATGTAGTTCTGTGACGTAGTCAACAATCTGAAGGATCTTACAGGAAGATTTCCTCTCTGTCTCTCTGTCTGTGATGGCGTGCTGAGCTCTGAGCTGTGATTGGCTGTAGGTCAGCTGACCTGAGTTAATGGACCTGTCGAGGTCGTCCTGAGGGACCGCCTCCACTAATGGACCTGACTTCCCAGAATGCTGTGCAGGATGCTGGAAATGATGTGAGGAGGTCACATGACACGTGAACGTCACCATGACCCCTCTCTCTCTCTCTCTCTCTCTCTATCTGCCCCCCCCCCCCTCTCTCTCTCTCTCTCTCTCTCTCTATCTGCCCCCCCCCCCCCCCTCTCTCTCTCTCTCTCTCTCTCTCTATCTGCCCCCCTCTCTCTCTCTCTCTCTCTCTCTCTATCTGCCCCTCTCTCTCTCTCTCTCTCTCTCTCTCTCTCTCTCTCTCTCTATCTGCCCCTCTCTCAATTCAATTCAATTCAATTCAATTCAATACAGCTTTATTGGGAAACATGTGTTAACATTGCCAAAGCGAGTGTGACATTAACAAAAGCATAGATAATGTCTGAACAGAAAATACAATAATAAAATAATAATAATAAAATTAGATAATTTAACACAATTTTAAACAAAGGCTTATATTATCGATGTGCAATATTATAAATAAGGCATATAATAGTTTTGAAATAAAGGGCCTATATACATATCAGTTAAACGAATAATAAATATATACAGAGTAAATGATGTCCATCAGGAGGAGATGGTCTAGGTCTGTCCTTCCTGTCCTCTGGACCTCCTTCTGTGGTCACAGCAGTTCACAAATCTTGCTGCTATGTTTGCACATTGCTGTACTTCACCCAGCAGGTATGGAAGTTTGTGGATGTCTCAAATTGTTTCTGGGTGTCTGTGATCTGTGGGAAGTACGTGTCTCTGATGTCTTGGTACAGCTGGCAGGTGGTTAGAAAGTGCAGCTCGGTCTCCACCTCGTGTTGTGTGCAGTGGGTGCACAGTCTGTCTTCTCTGGGGAGCCAGGTCTGTCTGTGACGGCCTCTTTCGATGGCGAGGCTGTGCTCACTGAGTCTGTACATGGTCAAGGATTTCCTGAGCTTGGGATCGGGCACAGTGCTCAGGTATTCTGCCACAGTGTATTTTCTATTTAGGGCCAAATAACATTCCAGTCTGCTCTGTTGTTGGTTGATTCTTTCCAGTGTGTCAGATAGTTTTCTTTTTGTTTTCTTATAATTTGGTTTAGTCTGATGGATTTCTGTTTGGTGGCTCTGCTTGTGTTTGTAGACGGAGTCCCAGAACCAGTTGGCTGAGGGGGCATCTCTCTACAGTCTCTGTGTGGGTGAGGGCTTTTTTATGGAGCGTATTGTACTCACTTTCTTTAAGGTGATCATGAAATTTAATTGCTCTCTTTTGAATTTTGATGATTAGTGGGTATCGTCCTAATTCTGCTCTGCATGCATTGTTTGGTGTTTTCCGTTGGAGGATGGATTTGCAGAATTCTGCATGCAGAGTCTCGATTTGGTGTTTATCCCATTTCGTAAAATCTTGGTTGGCAGGTGGACCCCAGACCTCGCAACCGTATAGAGAAATGGGTTCTATGACGGAGTCCAATATTTTGAGCCAGATTTGAATTGGGATGTCTAATTTGATGTTCTTCTTGATGGCGTAAAAAGCCCTTCTCGCCTTGTCTCTCAGGTCACTTACAGCTTTGTTGAAGTTTCCTGTGGTGCTGATGTTTAGGCCGAGGTAGGTGTAGTTTTTTGTATGTTCTAGAGCCGTCTTATCTAGGAAGAGTTTGTGTTTGTGGTGGTGGAGGCTGCATCCTTTTTGGAATATCATGATTTTTGTCTTGGTTAGATTTACCGGTAAGGCCCACGTTTGGGAGAAGTTGTGCAGAAGATCAAGGTGTTGTTGTAATCCTTCTTTGGTCGGAGACAGCAAAACCAGGTCGTCTGCGAACAGTAGGCATTTGATTTCTGTGTCTACTAGAGTGATGCCAGCTGCTACAGACTGCTCTAGAGACTTTGCCAATTCATTAATGTATATGTTGAAGAGGGTCGGGCTCAAACTGCATCCCTGTCTAACCCCCCGGCTTTGGGGGAAGAAGTCTGTGTGTTTTTTGCTAATCTTAATGGCGCACTTGTTGTTTGTGTACATTGAGTTTATGATGTCGTGTGTTTTTCCTCCAACCCCACTTTCCAAAAGTTTGTACAGCAGACCCTCGTGCCAAATAGAATCAAATGCCTTTTTGAAATCAACAAAACAGGAGAATAATTTGCCTTTATTTTTGTTTATTTGTTTGTTGATCAGGGTGCTGAGGGTAAAAATATGGTCTGTTGTGCGATAATTTGGTAGAAAGCCAATTTGGGATTTGCTCAGGACATTATTCTCTGAGAGGAAATGAAGGAGTCTGTGGTTGATGATCATACAGAGGATTTTTCCGAGGTTGCTGTTGACACAGATTCCATGGTAATTATTGGGGTCAAGTTTGTCACCACTTTTGTGGAGCGGTGTTATCAATCCTTGATTCCAAATATTGGGAAAAATCCCAGCGCTAAGGACAATGTTAAAGAGTTTTAATATAGCCAATTGGAATTTGAGGTCTGTGAACTTTATCATTTCATTTAGGATGCCGTCGACACCACAGGCTTTCTTGGTTTCAAGTGATTTTATTTTGTCCTGTAGTTCTTTTAGTGTAATTGGGGAGTCTAGTGGGTTCTGGTAGTCTTTTATGGTTGACTCTAAGCTTTCTAGTTTATCTTGTATGTGTTTTTGTTGTTCATTCTTCTCTATTGGGCCAAATAGATTGGTGAAGTGGTTTACCCATACATCTCCATTTTGAATGTGAAGATCCTCATGCTTTTGTTTATTTAGAGTGTTCCAGTTTTCCCAGAATTTATTTGTTTTTATGGATTCTTCAATGGTGTGTAGCTGGTTTCTAACATGTTGGTTTCTTTTTTTCCTAACTGTGTTTTTATACTGTTTTAATGTTTCGTTATAGTGAAGGCGTGTGTTCTGGTTGTCTGGGTCTCTGTGTTTTTGGTTTGATAGGTTCCTTAATGTCTTTCTGAGATGTTTACATTCATTGTCAAACCATTTGTCATGTTTTTTGTTGTTTTTGTCTTTTCTGTTTGAGGCCTTTAGGTTTGACAGGGATGCTGAGAGGTCAAATATCTTGTTAAGGCTTTCTACCGCCTTGTTTACACCCTCACTGTTATGCTGGAATGTTTTTTCCAGAAAATTGTTTAAAAGTACTTGTACTTGTTGTTGCCTAATAGCGTTCTGGTATATTTCTGCACTATTGTTCTTTCCATTTGTAGCATGTTTTAATAGGGTGTAGTTTGGTTTGTTGTGATACCTCCAGATTGCGTGTTGATCTGTTCAAATAGAGTGTGGTTTTGCTGTGGTCTGATAGGGGTGTTAGTGGGCTGACTGTGAACGCTCTGAGAGACACTAGGCTGAGGTCTGTGATGAAGTAATCTACTGAGCTGTCACCCAAACATGAGCTGTAGGTAAACTTACCATAGGAGTCCCCTCGGACTCTACCATTGACTATGTACAGTCCCAGTGAACGACAGAGCTGTAGGAGTTGTGTCCCATGTTTGTTTGTTGTTTTGTCGTAGTTATGCCTGGGGGGCATATTGGGGAGAGGATGTTTCTACCTCCTGGAAGGTGTTTGTCCCCCTGGGTGCTCAGGGTGTCCGGTTCTCGGCCTGTCCGGGCATTCAGGTCTCCACAAACTACAATGTGACCATAAGCCTGGAAGTGGTTAATTTCTTCCTCTAGGATGGAGAACATGTCCTCTTTAAAATATGGGGATTCATTTGGGGGAATGTAGGTGGCACATAAGAGGATATTTTTCTCAGTTGATGTGAGTTCTTTATTTATTTCTAACCAGATGTAAAAGGTTCCTGTTTTGATTACCTTAATGGAGTGGGTCAATTCAGATTTGTACCATATTAGTATACCTCCTGAGTCTCTTCCCTGTTTGATTCCTGTTAATTTGGAGGATGGTACTACAAGCTCTCTGTAATTTACAGGGCAGCCAGTTGGACCATCTCCTCTGTGCCATGTCTCCTGTAGGACAATAATGTCTGTATTTTTGATTTCTTTGGTAAAGTCTGGGTTCCTGCTCTTGAGGCCAAAGGCAGTCGACCTCAGACCTTGTATATTCCAGGATGAAATAGTGATGGATTTTCGTTCCATGTTTCATGGTGTAGTTGTTCCAGAGTTTTTAAGCCTGGACGATGATTGTGTAGAGCTCACTGAGCATCTCGCGTATGCTCAGATCACAGGGTGGGGCTCTGTCAGGTGAAGAGTTGGGGCTTGCTCTGCTTACAACCTGTGCATATGTGTGGTATGGGGTTGGTGAAGGGAAAGTGGGCCTGGCTGGGGGTGTGGCAGGATGTCCTCTGGGTGCAGCATGGTGTCTTCCAGGTGGGGTAGGTCGTCTGGATGCAGTAGGGTGTTCTCCAGGTGGGACAGGTCGTCTAGATGAAGTGGGGTGTCCTCCAGGTGGGACAGGTCGTCTAGATGGTGTGGGGTGTCCGCCAGGTGGGACAGGTCGTCTAGATGGTGTGGGGTGTCCGCCAGGTGGGACAGGTCGTCTAGATGAGGTGGGGTGTCCTCCAGGTGGGGCAGGTCCTCTAGGTGCAGCTGGGTGTCTTCTGGGGGGAATAGGTCCTCTGATTATTGGCCTGGGTGGGGAACTCATCTGTCTGTTGCTCCTGTAGGATGTGATTGGTCTGCGGTTGAGTGCGACGTCCTTCAGTGTCTTTGCAAAAGTTGGGACTGCTGCCTTGAGGATGTGTACTTGGTCATACAGGCTGTGCAGGTCTAAGGTGGGATGGGGCGCCACATAAATATTTGGCTTTAATGCACAATCTCTGGAGATTTGTGCATTTACCCTTTGAATGAGAGCGGGATGGAAGTCCCATCTGGGTAGCAGGGTGGAGATGACTACCCTTGCATTTGGGAATGTGGAAGAGGCTTTTTCTATCACCCCTTTGATAGACTTTGCCACCTCTTCTCCCTGTGCTCTCAGGTCATTTGTGCCGGTGTGTATGATGATATGGCTGGGGGACCCTAGGTGATCCTCCGTCAATAGCTCCATGGCATGACTGGTATTGCGGCACTTGAGTTTTGCAGTTCTGTGGTTTGGGAAAAGTTTTGTCTCTTCAACATATCTCCCATTTGAGTCTATGAGGAGAACAATTTGTGGGTTTTGGGTTGGGCTGCTTTCTGTAGGTGTGGTAGTGTTGTTTGTTGGAGGAGGGGTCTCTTGGGTTTGTGTGTCTTGGCTTGGTGGTGTTGCTGATTGGCTGGGACTGTCATCTGTGTCCTGTTGTTCCTCTGCAGCTTCTTGTAGGGTGGTAGGCGGTGCTCTCATGGGTTGTACACTGGTTAACGTTCTCATCTCGTCTTGGAGCTTCTGCACCTCTTCTCTGAGTTGCCTCTTCTCTTGCCTCAGTGCCTCCTCATTGTCTTTCAGTCTTTTGACCTCAGCCCAGAGCCGCCTCCTCTCCTTCATTGAAGACTCCTCATTTTCTTTGAGCCGTTTTACCTCAGCCCAGAGAGCAGATAGGCCTTTCTCTCCCTCTGTGTCACTTGGTCTGAGTGGGGGGTTGTTCTTGTCCTCGGCTGTTGTCTGCTCAGATTGGAGTGTGATGATTGTGTGTTCCATCTCCACTTGTCTAATCTCTAGTTGTGTGAATCTGTCTCTTATTTCAATGAGCGAGTGGGGCTCTGTGGTGGGGGGTTGATTCTCTGATTCTTCTGTGATGTTGTTAGCAGAAGGTAGTAGGTAGGTACTCAATTGTACAAGCTCTCTCTCCAGCTCTGTGAGTTTCACCTTCATATCATTGATGGTGTGGTTCAGCTGGGAGTCCTTGGCCTGTTCTGGGCTGGTGGGCTCATTTTCCTGAGGGGGCTGTTCCCTAGTAGGGCAGCTGGAAGTAGGGGTGGTGTCTGTGTCTGGCAGGGTGTGGGTGTTGACAGCGGGGGCAGACTTCTCCTGTTGGGCCCTCTTCTTTATAAGACTGAAGTCGATCTCAAACTGCTTGTGGTTTCCTTGCACCATGATAGTCCCGTTCTTATATATGTTGACTGTCATCATGACACTGTCTGGGTCTTCTGCCTCTTGGATTTTTAGTTTCCAGCCATTACAGATCCCCTCTCTCTTTACATGAGGATAGTGGGCATTTATGGCAGCGTGCCATGCTAGTGGTTGGTCTGTGAGTAAGATCAGGTTGCTGACATCTCCACTCTTGTATAGATCAGAAAAGAGCGTCTCTGGTCTTTCTTTCAGGAGTTTCTGCTTGTATGTCTTCCTGGCACTCTCATTTGTAACATCTCGTGGATATAACAGTGGAACAGCCTCTGAACAGACTGTGGTTGAAGCCATGGAATTCTGCTGCTGCATCACTGCTGGTCTAACTGCTCCTTGGTAACCGTTGCTAGGGCTTTGGTTGTTGGTAGCTAGCTGTTAGCTTCAACACCAAGCTAGGTTTAGTTTATTTATTATTCAGCAGTTATAATATTTAAAGTTTTTGTAAATCCTTTAGTAGGTTACGTTGTCTCTCTGATGATCTCACTCACTTGTATCTTTAGCTGAATTCCTCTTCTTAGCTTGGTGTCAGTTAACCAGCAGGACAGCTACATCAACTGTCAGTTGGTTAAAGCTTTTCAGTTGAGCAGTATTCTCTCTCTCTCTATCTGCCCCTCTCTCTCTCTCTCTCTCTCTATCTGCCCCTCTCTCTCTCTCTCTCTCTCTATCTGCCCCTCTCTCTCTCTCTCTCTCTCTCTCTCTATCTGCCCCCCTCTCTCTCTCTCTCTCTCTCTATCTGCCCCTCTCTCTCTCTCTCTCTCTCTCTATCTGCCCCTCTCTCTCTCTCTCTCTCTCTCTCTATCTGCCCCTCTCTCTCTCTCTCTCTCTCTCTCTCTATCTGCCCCTCTCTCTCTCTCTCTCTCTCTCTCTCTCTATCTGCCTCTCTCTCTCTCTCTCTATCTGCCCCTCTCTCTCTCTCTCTCTCTCTCTCTATCTGCCCCTCTCTCTCTCTCTCTCTCTCTCTCTCTCTCTCTATCTGCCCCTCTCTCTCTCTCTCTCTATCTGCCCCTCTCTCTCTCTCTCTCTCTCTCTCTCTATCTGCCCCTCTCTCTCTCTCTCTCTCTCTATCTGCCCCTCTCTCTCTCTCTCTCTCTCTCTCTCTCTCTCTCTCTCTCTCTCTCTCTCTCTCTCTCTCTCTCTCTCTCTCTCTCTCTATCTGCCCCTCTCTATGATCTGGAGCTATAGAAATAATTTGACGTCATCACCTGACCTGAGATCAGCTGATTTCAAAATAAAAGCACAGAAACAAACTGAGGAGACGGGACAGGAAGTGTGAGCAGGCCCCGCCCTCTCTCTCTGGAGACATTCACAACACAGTCCACCCACTAATGTGTGTGTGTGTGTGTGCGTGTGTGTGCGTGTGTGTGTGTGTGTGTCTCAAACATTCTTCAGTCCTGACAGTCACAGCTGAGGAAACAAAACACACATCCAGAGGGCAGCAGGTGTGTGTCACCTGTCTGCAGCAACAGCTGTCTGTCTCACACACACACACACTTCTTTGTCTGAAAACCTCTGTGCTAAGCTAACAGTCTTTATGCTAAGCTAAGCTAAGCTAACACCCTCATCGCTCACTGAAGGACGTGTTAGCTGTTAGCTACTTTAGCCGCCTCACGGCTAACAGAAGCTAACCGCTAACAACAAGTAAAACCATAAAGAGGAGGAGGAGGAGGAGGAAGAGGAGGAGGAGGAGGAGGAAGAGGAGAAGGAGGAGGAGGAGAAGGAGGAGGAGGAAGAAGAGGAGGAGGAGGAGGAGGAGAAGGAGGAGGGAAGGAGGAGGAGGAGGAGGAAGAAGAGGAGGAAGAGGAGAAGGAGGAGGAGGAGAAGGAGAGAGGAGGAAGAAGAGGAGGACGAGGAAGAGGAGAAGGAGGAGGAGGAGGAGGAGAGAAGAAGAGGAGGAGGAGGGAGGAGGAGGAGAAGGAGGAGGAGAAGGAGGAGGAGGAGGAGGAAGAAGAGGAGGAAGAGGAGAAGGAGGAGGAGGAGGAGGAAGAAGAGGAGGAAGAAGAGGAGGAGGAGGAGGAGGAGAAGGAGAAGGAGGAGGAGGAGGAGGAAGAAGAGGAGGAGGAAGAAGAGGAGAAGGAGGAGGAGGAGGAGGAAGAAGAGGAGAAGGAGGAGGAGGAGAAGGAGGAGGAGGAGGAGGAAGAAGAGGAGGACGAGGAAGAGGAGAAGGAGGAGGAGGAGGAGGAAGAAGAGGAGGAGGAGGAGGAGGAGGAAGAGGAGGAAGAGAGGAGGAGGAAGAAGAGGAGAAGGAGGAGGAGGAAGAGGAGGAAGAGGACGAGGAGGACGACGAGGAAGAGGACAAGGAGGAGGAAGAGGACGAGGAAGAGGAGGAGGAGGAAGAAGAGGACGAGGAGGAAGAGGACGAGGAGGACAACGAGGAGGACGAGGAGGACGAGGAGGAGGAGGAGGAAGAGGACGAGGAGGAAGAGGAGAAGGAGGAGGAGGAGGAGGAAGAAGAGGAGGAGGAGGAGGAGGAGGAAGAGGAGGAGGAAGAGGACGAGGAGGACAACGAGGAGGACAACGAGGAGGACAACGAGGAGGACGAGGAGGAGGAGGAAGAGGACGAGGAGGAGGAGGAGGAGGAAGAGGACGACGAGGAGGACGAGGAGGAGGAGGAAGAGGACGAGGAGGAGGAGGAAGAGGACGACGAGGAGGAAGAGGAAGAAGAGGAGGAAGAAGAGGAGGAAGAGGACGAGGAGGACGACGAGGAAGAGGACGAGGAGGACGACGAGGAGGAAGAGGATGAAGAGGAGGAAGACGAGGAAGAGGAGGAGGAGGACGAGGAAGAGGACGGGACGACGAGGAGGAAGACGAGGAAGAGGAGGAGGAGGAAGAGGACGAGGAGGACAACGAGGAAGAGGACAAGGAGGAGGACGAGGAGGAGGAGGAGGAGGAGGAGGAGGAGGAAGACGAGGAGGAAGAGGACGAGGAGGAAGACGAGGAGGAAGAGGACGAGGAGGACGACGAGGAAGAGGACAAGGAGGAGGACGAGGAGGAGGAGGAGGAAGAGGAGGAGGAAGAGGACAAGGAGGACAATGAGGAGGAGGAGGAGGAGGAGGAAGAGGACAAGGAGGAGGACGAGGAGGAGGAGGAAGAGGAGGTGTCATGTGATCAGCTCCAGGTTTACATCAGGACAGTCGACTGTGTTCCAGATGAAGAAGAAAAAGAATGACCTCACTGAGCAGAGCACACACAAACACACACACACACACACACACTTCCTGTTGACCCCGCCCTTCAAACACAGCAGCTGATCTCAACAAACGATGACCCATGATGCATTTCTGTCCGTGAAGTTAAAACACATCAGTACTCTGATTACATGTCAGTGAAGTACTCGATTACTTTCAGTCTGACCTGCAGAGTGTTCATACTTCATCGTCAGTGAACGCACCTCGGTGGTACATTCACTGACCATCGAATATATTGGATATGTCAGCCAATGGCACGAGGCTAGCTTAGCTTAGCATAAAGAAACAGCTAGCTGCAGAGCGTGTTTAAACGAACACGCCTGGACAACGGGGTGTGTTTGAAATCTCCACCTGTGAGAGGAGGAGTCAGTGTGAACGTTTCAGTTCACCACGGTCCCCACCTGGAGTTACCATGGCGACACATCTGATGTCACTTCCTCCTCTTTATGCAAATGAGCCTGTTTAACGTGACTAATTGATTATTTAGAAGAACGTTCCCGGAGACTTCCTGTCACATGTCACATGCCACACACCAGAAACGTTTTTATTACGTTGGGAGAACGTTAACGTGTTTCCCATCATGAGTCAAGAAAAAGACAACTATAGAACGTATTTACAACGCTCCCATGTGGTCAGATTAGGTTCCTTAAACATTGAATCAGAACATGAACAGACGGAGAACATTACAGGGTTCTAGTGAGAACGTTCTCCAAATGTTCTAATGAAAACCACAAGGGAACATTAAGTGAACGTTCTCTCAATGTAATCACTGTAAATGTTGCTACAGCGTAGGAACCTTAACAGAACCTTAACAGAACATTCCTGCAACCAAATATTCTATCAGACCTCGAACAGAACCCGTGTTTGATCTCTATTCCTTCAAGGAACCATCAAGGAACATTCTTTAAACGTTCCACAGAGGTAAAAGGTCATTTAAAGAACCTTAAGAGAACATTCTGTAGACGTTCAGATACAATGTTTTACTGCATGGGAATGCTGAGGGAATTGGGATTGTGTTTCTGTGAATGTTCTCTTTAGAACGTTTCCGTGGCGTTCCTTTAACGTTAGAACATTAAACAGTAACCACACATCCGGTAACGTAACCATGAGAGAACATCAGAGGAACCTTCGGAGAACTTTACAAGTCACTTAGCTTTGGAAAAACATTCTCAGAACATTCCTGAAACATCACATTTCTACAAATGTTCTTCCAACGTTACAAGAACGTTGATTTCTCTTGTTGAAATCTCGTTGTTTATGGAACCACGAGACCTTCTGAGGAGAACGTTCTTTGAACGTTGTCAGGAACAGCATGAGAACATAAAGGGAACGTTTCACTCAAAGATGACGTTCTTACGTTTGAAACACGTTTCTTAGATGTTCTGAGGAGAACGTAAACAGAACTGCACAGGAACCTTGAGAGAACGTTTTGTGAACGTAGAACGTTGTTTGTAGTTTCAGCAGGTTGAGCCGTGTTCTGGAAAACTGGAGAACGTGTTCCTGTTAGCACTGTTAGCTGTTTGTCGTCACTTTACAAACTTCCTGTGTCATCGCTCGGACATGCTCTCTAAAGGTTCTGCTGAGAACAGAAGGTTCTGCTAAGCTCTGTGTGGAGCTGCAGCCTGTCTGGGTGGAGGTGGAGGTGGGGGCTGTACCGGGGGCTGTACCGGGCCCTGCCCGGCCCCTCCTGGACTGTACCCGGCCCTGTATGACAACATAGCGGCCCTGTTCTGTTTGTTTGCGTGGGTTCACGTAACGTTGGGAAAACGTTCCAACAATGTTCTTGTAACGTGTTTCAGCGGAGGGCGGAGGCGGTGGAGGTGGCGGAGGTGACGGGGCTCCTCTCCGTGTTTTCCAGCATTTTCTGCTCCGCTTTCTGTCGCTGTGTTGGACTGCGCACCGGCCTGCAGGACCTCCCTCAGCCGAGGGACAGCTGCTGCAGGCCGGACACATCCCGCGCATTCTACCGCTGAAAAAAACAAACACCCGCAAATGTGCGCCGTGCGGAGTGTGTTAGTGCTCCGGTGTTTATTGTCCTGAACACACACATTAACACACACATCACCTCCTCCTCCTCCTCCTCCTCCTCCTCTCCCGCGGCCACGCCTGTTTTTGCGTCCATGCATGGCGCACCGTTATTATCCTCCATCCTCCAGCCCAGACTAATGGCTGCTGGCGGGGCGGGGGGACGGGCAGCGGACGTGCGGGGCTGAGGGGCACCGCGGCACGGCGACAGACAGCGGACGGAGGCCGGGAGAGAGGTGCGGGCCTGCGGGGAAGACTTAGTGCTTCAGAACGGAGCAGAGAGCCTCGATCGGTCGGGTCTGTCCTCCGACATGGAGCGAAGTTTGCGGAGGATCAGAGGCTCCAGACCGCCGCTCCGCAGCTCCAATCACGGCCACGGAAACAAAAGAGACACGGAGGAAGAAGAAGAAGAAGAAGAAGAAGAAGAAGTTTACCTGCTCAGAAGATCACCGCCACTCTGCAAAGTTCAGCCGAAGAAGAAGAAGAAGAGTCCGCACATCCGACACGGAAAGGACGGAGCGACAGACAGGCAGACAGACAGACAGGAGGGAGGGAGCTGCTGCTGCTGCTGCTGCTGCTGCAGGGAATGACGGGAAAGAATCCGCACTGCCCCCTCCCTCCTCTCCTCTCCCTCCTCCCCTCCTCTCCCCCTCTCCCCTCCCTCCTAACCTAACCTCCCTCCTCTCCCCTCCCCTCCCCTCCTCTCCTCTCCCTCCTCCCCTCCTCTCCCCTCCCCTCCTCTCCTCCTCTCCCCCTCTCCCCTCCCTCCTAACCTAACCTCCCTCCTCTCCTCCCTCCTCGGTTCGGTCCAGTCTCAAACTCAGATTCTGGTTTTCATCAGAATCAGTTTGTGATGCATTCAAGGACAACTCTGTGAAGTCCAGCTTCAACAACCACAATGGAGTCAAACCTCCGTCTCTCTGTGAGGTGAAACACAATCTGCAGTTCCTCTTGTCGTCCACTTGAGGCTGGCTCCAGAAGTGAGTCAGTCTCCATAAGTCCCCATGTTCAAATGTCCAACTTCACAGCAGAAATAAACATGTTTACAGCCTGGTACAAAAAACAGTTTTGGTCTCTATAGCTAATTTCCCCGTTCATGACAACTGTACTGAGGGTGAATTTATATACAACTCACCTGTTCAGATTATATTAAGGCTTAAAGTTATGCAGGATTAAGAGCGTGGGCGCTTTGATTGACAGGTGGGTGTTGTTACTGAGACTACGTCCAGGTTTTAGACAGTCTGTGGGGACGTCACGGAGACTACGTCCAGGTTTTAGACAGTCTGCATGGACATCACGGAGACTACGTCCAGGTTTTAGACAGTCTGTGACAGTCTCAGAGACTATGTCCAGGTTTTAGACAGTCTGTGACAGTCTCAGAGACTACGTCCAGGTTTTAGACAGTCTGTGACAGTCTCAGAGACTATGTCCAGGTTTTAGACAGTCTGTGACAGTCTCAGAGACTACGTCCAGGTTTTAGACAGTCTGTGACAGTCTCAGAGACTATGTCATGGATGTTGTTGGTCCAGATTCTACAGACATGGAGGTTCCACATGAACACGATCAGAACCAGAATACTGAGCATGAATGTGGACGTGGCCTCATGTTACAGACTCGATGTGATCGATGTGCTGACAGGCGGCCGTGCACTCAGGTATGATGCACTTCTGAGTGTGTTCATCCAATCACAGCGCTCGTTAGGCCTCAGTGTTTCCATCAGACATCGTTAAAGCTCCATCTGCCTCTAATGGACTCTGTGCTGACCGTCAGCACGGCTCACTTTACACAGCAGCAACATGTGCTCCTGTCGACCAATCAGACAGCAGCAACACTCAGAAAGTGTCTCCTGTCGAACAGAAATGATGGAGTAAAGACTACACTACCCATGAGCCTCAGCATGTGCTCAGCTGTCATATCATCCCTTGACAGCAGCTGAGTGGTAAAGACTGCAGGTCCATTAAGCTCATTAATAATTAATCAGCTCTGACTGATTGGGAGCCAGAGCTTTCAGCTGTCAAGCTCCTCTTCTGTGGAACAAACTACCACTTTGGGTTCGGGAGGCAGACACGGTCAACACTTTTAAGAGTAAACTTAAGACTTTCCTTTTTGATAGAGCTTATAGTTAGGGCTGGCTCAGGTCATCCCTTAGTTATGCTGCTATAGGACTATACTGCCGGGGGACTCCTCCTTTCAGGGTTATGCCTAGCCAGGCATGGTATTGGTTGAAGATGCAGTCACATCTCCCTTTACTGAAAACCTTCTCTCTCTCTCTCTCTCTCTCTCTCTCTCTCTCTCACCATCACCACCACCATCTGTAAACATACATGTCTGTCATACATGTACATTAATGCATCTTACTAACTAAACTTCTTCCCCGGAGTTTCTGTGCTCTTTCGTCCAGCAGGTTCTCGTGGATCGTGGCTGCTGCTGTGGTCCTGCATGACGTCCACTACATACTGTATATTATTACTGTCATTAATGTTACCATACCTCCATCACAGTTTATAGTTAGTTAATGATGTTTGCTGCTGCTGTGCATCTGTGTCTCTCTATCTCTATCACAGGTTCCACTGCTACTGTAATCATTCTATCATTCATTGTAATCCATTGTCATTTTTCATTGTAATTACACAAAATGTTTCTGTTGACTTGTTGACTGTACACGTGACATCTATTGCGCGTCTGTCCGTCCTGGGAGAGGGATCCCTCCTCTGTGGCTCTTCCTGAGGTTTCTTCCACTTTTTTCCCTGTTAAAAGGATTTTTTGTGGGCAAGTTTTTCCTCACTCGAACCGAGGGTCTAAGGACAGAGGGTCTAAGGACAGAGGGTGTAAGGACAGAGGGTGTCACTCCCTATACAGATTGTGAAGCCCTCTGAGGCAAAATGTATTTTGCGACTTTGGGCTATACAAATAAAATTTGATTTGATTTGACTCTGCTGAAACTGAGCCACGCCCACTGTGTGACATCCCTTCCTGGTATCAGCCGGGTGGGCGGGGCCGGGTCAGGTGGCTGGAATGAAGCTGACACAGGAAGTGCAGTTCAACATGTTTGCCTTCAGACATGAGTTAGCATCAATGTGCTAAAATAACATGTTAGCAATAACGTTAGCGAGCCTGAAGCTAACGTTAACCAGTGACGTCACATGTATCCGACCTGCTGCCTGTATATATGCAACCCCCTGGCGGTAGTCTTTGTTGCTGTGTTGAATTGTATTGGTTTGTACAATTCTTAATAAAGTTTTGTTAAAAAAAAAAAAAATCGAGACAGGATGTTGATATGTTAGCTAGGAAGCTAAAGTTAGCCAGCTAAACCCACAGCATGAGACAGCTAACCGTGGAGCTAACAGAGCTAACCTGGACGTAGTCTCCGTGACGTCCCTGCAGACTGTCTAAAACCTGAACGTAGTCTCCGTGACGTCCCCGCAGACTGTCTAAAACCTGGACGTAGTCTCAGTAACAACACCCACCTGTCAATCAAAGCGTCCACGCTCTTAATCCTGCATAACTTTAAGCCTTAATATAATTTGAACAGGTGAGTTGTATATAAATTCACCCTCAGTACAGTTGTCATGAACGGGGAAATTAGCTATAGAGACCAAAACTGTTTTTTGTACCAGGCTGTAAACATGTTTATTTCTGCTGTGAAGTTGGACATTTGAACATGGGGGCTTATGGAGACTGACTCACTTCTGGAGCCAGCCTCAAGTGGACGTTTGAGGAACTGCAGTTTGTGTCTTCACTTCAGACACGGAGGTTGTCCAAACAAGTTAAACCAGGTTAGAGGCCTCACCCCCCCCATCTTGGCGCTTCATCACTGTGATGCCAGCATACAGGCAGGTACAGGTGTGGACAGCACAGAAAGGGTCATGTTTAAGCAGGCAGCCACCTGCAACCATCACATCAACATCCAGGAGTATTCAGACACCGTCACTGCCTACATCAGTAAATGCATTGATTGACCAATGCATTGATTGACCAAGACCATCACAGTACGGACCAACCAGAAGCCATGTCTGACGGGGGAAGTCCACAGGTCACTGAGAACGCTGCTTTCAGAGATGATGCGGCTGGTCTGAGATCAGAGAGCCAACCTGTCCCGTGACATCAGACTAGCAAAGAGGCACAGCAGCAGGATAACTTCACTGCCAGCAGAGACACAAGGAGCCTGTGGCAGGGCACACAGACCATCACGACTATAAACCTCCACCACCTGTGACACTGACACTTCTGATCTTTTTAACTTGTATATATTTTATATTTCATGTATATTGCTGTTTGCAGCAGGGATAAGAGGGAAACATTTCAATTCTCTGTATGTCCTGTACATATGGTTAAACCCAGGTTAAAGCAGGTTAAAGCAGGTTAAACCCTGTCCGTGTCAAACTGCGTACAGTGTATCTGCTGAAACTGACGTTTGTGTTGAATCACATTTAAATCTGTGGTTACCACGTCGAGCCGGCGCCATGGACGTCAGTGAATCAAATCAACACGTTGGATTTTTGTACTTTATTAAACTTTGTGATAAATAGAAAATAAACTGAAGATCTGATGAGCCGTCAGAAGTCCAACCACTCCATCATGTAGATGCAGTTGGACGGAGAGATCTCTCCACCTTCGTGACAGTCGTCAAACACCTGAGGAGACAGAACAGGACGTCAAGACTCAGGAACACCTGTCAGGTGGTCCTTCAGAACCAATCACACGCTCGTTGTACCGGGCAGAGTCCGCAGGGAGTCCTGACCAGGCCAGTCGGCTGGATGACGGAGTTCACGCCGCGGTACAGCTTCATCTGTCCGTCCACGCTGCCCACCGTTCCCTCCTTGGCAGCGATGATGGTCATCTCCACCTTTCCGTCGTAGATCAGCGTGTTCAGGATGGTCTCAATGTCGTCCATGGACAGATCCACCTGGAGACAAACACCTGTCAATCAATCTGTGACGGCTCAGAGGACACTCTGATTCGTCCACCTGGACCAAGTGACTGACAGAGACAGCAAGACAAGACTGGACCGTCGTCACAGATCTCCGTCCTCGTCAGTCACTTAGACCACGTGTGATCAGCAGGTCGTCACGGCTGTGTGACGTCATAACAGGGGGCGGGGCAGAGAGGCATCACCTTGCTGATTCCTAGCTCGCAGATGTACTTCCAGACTTCATGCGAGGTGGCGAAGGAGCTGTTCCTCTGAACCATGGGGCTCTGTTTGCTGTCCCTCGCTGCTTCAGCCTGGACACACAAATCACAGTCCAGTCTGAGGGTCATGTGACGGTCATGTGACAGCCAAAACACGGGACTGGACCATGAACGTGTCATCATATACAACAGGAAGCAGTACCAAGGATGAGGTCGGACAGCGTTTCATTGATCACAACTTAAACTCTGGAGACCTGAAATACATCAGAAACCCCATCCACACGACCCGACCCCGCCCACACAACCCGACCCCATCCTCACGACCAACCCCCACCCACACGACCGACCCCGCCGTCCTGATCCTGACTCATTGGCTCATGTTGCGTTCACTGTGACTCTGCTGCCACCTGCTGGTCTGGATGAGTCGAGTCTATTCAGAGTCAAAGTATTCATGGAGGTTCACGCACGCAGTTCATTAAATCTTTGATCTGGGGTTGGAGGTGAAATCACTTTTTATTTCTTCTTGGTTGATGTGAATAAAGTTTTTTGTACCTTGCTCTGCAGGAACTTGAAGCACTGCTGGTTCAGAACTTCAACAAACTCGGACTCAAAGTCCTGGTCGCTGTACCAGGCCCCACCCGTCACTGAGCGATCCGGCTGCAGGTTGTACAACATGTACACCTTCTTCTTTGACGCCTGCACACGACAAACATGTCAGACGGGCACCTTGTATCTCCATGGCGATCAGCTGATCGGGAACAGTTTTAAACTCACAGCAACAGATTTGACAGCTTTGATGAGCTTCTTGCTCTCCAGGTTCTTCAGGATCTTGTTGATCTCAGTCAGAGGAAGGTTGCTCTTAAAGCGGATATCTCTGCTCCAGATGCCTGCAGCACAGAACAACACTTTGCAACACTTTGCAACACTTTGCAACACTTTAGCTTCACATGTTTCTAACAAACTTCTGGTATTCACTCAGGATGGTCAGAGTCGGACCTGTTGTTGTTACCTTTGTTTCCGGCGTCCTCGATGATCTGATAGACCAGCTTCTCCTGGTTGTCTGAACCTTTCATCTTACTGAAACACAAGAACAGGAAAATGAGTCAGCTGTTTGAAAATACACAATCTCATTGGATCACACATTACAAGGCGAGTCACCCTGAAAGACGACAGCGTGGTACTTTAAGGCAGACCTGTACAGTTCGGTTCTAACAGGAACTGATGGATGTCAAACTCTTCCATCGATATTCAACCACCAACAGGACCCCTAAAATCCCCTGAAGAACCACCAGAAACTAATTAATTAAATCTAATCAATCAATGTGTGTGTGTGTGTGTGTGTGTGTGTGTGTGTGTGTTTCCAGCAGCAGACCAGCAGGTCCTGCAGCATGTGACCTGGTGCTCCTGTTCCACTCTGTGCAGGTGGTGCAGCTCTTCTTCAGGTGGAGCTGTGTGCTGGGTGTGCAGTGTCAGTGCTCTGTGACTGTAAAGTTGGGAAAATGTAGAAAAATCTCTGAGGAGGTCATGAAGGGTTAATAACCTCTAGAACCTCCTCAATGACTACATAAAGCTCCAGAACAACCAATACACCTCTTAAAAGATCTCTAGAACCTCTTTAACAACCTCTAGAACCTCTCTAATAACCTCTACAACTTCCTAAAGGAACTCAAGAACCTCCTTAAGGAACTCTAGAACCTCTTTAACAACCTCTAGAACCTCCTAAAGGAATTCTAGAACCTCTTTAACAACCTCTAGAACCTCCTAAAGGAACTCTAGAACCTTCTCAGTGAGCACTTTAATCCACCTCTAGAACCTCGTGTAGCATCACAGAACGAAGTGATCACATTCATGAACTTTCCTTTAATCTGTCGATGAAACGAGGTCAGGTCATCACGTCGCTGCTCTCGGCTCGTTAGCGTCGTGGTGAATGCGCAGACCTCGTTCACCTGTCCTGGTTCTTTCAGGTGTGACTTGATGTGATGTGACACAGACCTGACAGACTGTTTGTTCATTAAAGCTAACGAGGAGGCATGTGTGTGTCAGGTGTGTGTGTGTGTCAGGCGTGTGTAGCAGGCGTGTGTGTGTCAGGTGTGTTTACCTGGTGCTCTGAGTGTCCTTCATTCTGTACAGGAGACCTGAACTGTTCCTCAGCAGGTCCAGCTGACCCTGCAGCAGGTGAACATGACATCATCAACAACAAACCAATCAGTCAGACCAAAAAACACAGTGACATCATCATCAGACTGACCAATGACAGCAGCTTGTTGATGGCCATGGCTCTCTGCTGAGGCTCCAGGTGAGGCATGTCGTTCTGAATCACCTGATCTGTGATGCCGTGAGGAAACTGCTGACACAGCTCTTTGATCCTGTCTCACACACACACACACACACACACACACACACACACACACATTTTAAAGATATGTTTTGGCCTTTTTGAGCTTTATTGTACAGAGACAGCTGAAGAGTGACAGGAAATGTGGAGAGAGAGAGAGAGAGAGAGCGAGAGAGAGAGAGAGAGAGAGAGAGAGAGAGAGAGAGAGATGGGGAACGACATGCGGGAAGGACCCACAGGTCGGACTCAAACCCCGGGCTGCTACGGCAAGGACCGAGCCCACATGGGGCGGGCGCTCCACCAACTGAGCTAAAGCTGTCGTATATTAATGACAGTTCATGAACACTTTGTAACACAGCGGCTCGTTGTGTGGTCCCGGTACCAAAGACGCCGCGCCCCAAGGAGCCGAACCACTTCAGGCCTGTTGCCTTGACCTCCCACCTGATGAAGACCATGGGGAGGATCATCCTGAGACACCTGTGACCGCTGGTGGGCACACAGCTGGACCCCCTGCAGTTTGCTTACCGGCCTGATATCGGGGTGGACGACGCAGTGATCTACCTGCTGCACAGATCACTGCTACACCTGGAGGACAGCGGAGCGCTGTGAGGGTCATGTTCTTTGACTTCTCCAGTGCTTTTACACCATCCAGCCTTCACCTCACCAACAGACCACAGTATGTGAGGCTCCATCACTGTGTCTGACGTGGTGCTCTGCAGCACAGGTGCCCCTCAGGGTACGGTGCTCTCCCCCTTCCTCTTCACCCTCTACACCTCAGACTTCACCCACAACACCACCCACTGCCACATCCAGAAGTTCTCCGATGACACAGATGTTGTTGGATGTTTCTGAGGGGAACGAGCTGGAATACAGGACGGTCATCAGAGACTTTGTCAGCTGGAGTGAGCTCAGCCAGCTTCAGCTGAACACCAGCAAGACGAAGGAGATGATCGTCAACTTCAGGAGGAAAACATCTCACCTCACCCCGGTGAACATCCAGGGATCGGACATAGAGGTGGTGGAGAGCTACAGATTCCTGGGTGT